>LR812531.1:3071330-3608830 GCA_903798195.1 Danio kyathit | reverse complement strand
ATATATATATATATATATATATATACACACACACACACACACACACACACACACACACACACACACACACACACACACACACACACACACACACACACACATACACATATATATATATATATATATATATATATATATATATATATACATACATACATACATACATACATACATACATACATACATACATACACACAGTTGAAGTCAGAATTATTATTAATTTTTGTTCTTTTTAAGTATTTCCCAAATGATGTTTAACAGAGCAAGGAAATTTTCACAGTATGTCTGATAATATTTTTTCTTCTAGAGAAAGTCTTATTTGTTTTATTTTGGCTAGAATAAAAGCAGTTTTTAATTTTTTAAAAGCCATTTTAAGGTCAATATTATTAGCCCCTTTAGGCTATATATTTTTTTCGATAGTCTACAGAACAAACTGTCGTTATACAATAACTTGCCTAATTACCCTAACTTGCCTAGTTAATCTAATTAACCTAGATAAGACTTAAAATGTCACTTTAAGCTGTATAGAAGTGTCTTGAAAAATATCTATTAAAATGTTATTTACTGTCATCATGGCAAAGATAAAATACATTAGTTATTAGAAATGAGTTATTAAAACTATTATGATTAGAAATGTGTTGAAAAAATCTTCTCTCCGTTAAGCAGAAATTGGGGAAAAAAATTTGCATATATATATATATATATATATATAATGTTTATTATTATTATTTATAAATATTTAAATATATGTTTCAAACCGGAAACGAATTTGCTCAAAATAACGCAAAAACCACAAATTTTCACTTTTTAATGTGCAATATATGTGTCCTAATAGTGTTTATAGCAGCGTGGGACACAGATATGACTGTCAACAGCTCAAAACATGTGTTTTGGTGTTTCGTGACCCTTTAAAGTTTGCTTTGATTGTTCAGCGTTTACACTTTACCATTGCACACACTTAGTAACATTTTATTTATCAAGTTTAAGAGTCTCTTTAACACTTGTGTTAAATGTTTATTTTATTATGAAGAGATCAAATGTTTTGTTTAAATATTTTGGTTTTTGACTATTAAAACTATTTGCCTTAGTAATGTTGGTAAATTAAAATAAAGTGGTTAAATAGCAAAAAAAAAAAAATCGTAACATTCTTAAATGTATTGTTAAAAATATTCAATAAATATCAATAACGGATGATATGAAACATATATACAATATATATATACAGTTGAAAGCAGAAGTTTCCATACACTGTATAAAAAGGCACATGTCCATTTAAAAAGAAGTCAGATGTTAATGTGACTAAACTGTTTCTCTTTTAGGTAAGTTAGGATTCTCACATTTGTTTCTGTTCTGCTTAATAGCAGAATAATGAGAGAGATATTGTTTGAAAAATTGTTATAACTTTTCTTGAAAGTCAAGTTTACATACAATAAGATTATTCTGCCTCTGAAAAAGCTCAGATGATGGTGTCAAGGTTTTGGAAGTTTCTGATTGGCTAATTGACAACATTTGAGTTAATTGAAGGCACAACTGTAGAATAGTATTTAAGGAAAACCTCAAACACACTGCTTCCTTGTGTGACAACATGAGAAAATTAACAAGCCAGAATCAACAAGAAAGCCAGATTACAATTTGCTAAATTACACTGGTAAAGGATAATGTTTGGAGACATGTCCTGTGGTCTGATGGAGCTAAGATTGAACTGTTAGGCCATAATGACCAGTGTTACATTTGGAGGACAAAGGGGAAAGCTTACAAGCTTAGGAACACCATCCCAACTGTGAAGTATGGGGGCGACAGCATCATGTTGTGGGGCTGTTTTGCTGCAGGAGGGACTGGTCCACTTCACAGCATAGATGGCATCATGAAGAAAGAACATTATGTAGAAATACTGAAGCAACATCTCAAGACATCAGCCAGGAAATTAAAACTTGGCCACAAATGGGTCTTCCAAACAGACCATGACCCTAAGCATACTGCCAAATTAGTTCAAATGTGCTTTAAGGACAACAAAGTGAATGTTTTGGAGTGGCCATCACAAAGCCCTGAGCTCAATCCTATAGAAAATTTGTGGGCACAGTTGAAAAAGCGTGTGAAAGCAAGACAGCCTACAAATCTGACTCAGTTACACCAATTCTGTCAGGAGGAATGGGCCAAAATTCCTGCAAACTATTGTGAGAAGCTTGTGGAAGGAGACCCAAAACATTTGACCAAAGTTATACAGTTTAAAAGCAAAGCTAAAAAAATACCAAGGAAATGTGTGTAAACCTTTGACTGTCTAGAAATTAATAAAATATTCTCTCATTATTCTGGCATTTAGCAAATGTAAATGATTTAGGGAATCCTAACAGACCTAAAATAGTAAACGTTTAGTTTGATTTACCATCAGACATTAAAAAAAAATGGTTATGTTCCTTTTATTAGAGTGTATGCAAACTTCTGGTTTCAACTGTATATTATTTTAAAATATTCTTCATGAAATATATTTCTGGACTGATATATGCATTTAGCTTCTAAAATGTAGACCTTAGGCACTAATATGTAGAATTAATGTATTAATATGCAAACATTACAGCTTTTACCACCTCGGGGAAACGAAAATGTGGGTGTTTCACCACTGTTACACACTTCACCACTAACACACACACACACATACACATGCACATATGTGTCAATGCTGATGCTGATAGTCATATCTAGATCTGAGCGTGACTGAAGGCCGGTGTAGTAGTGATACGCTTAAAGCAGTTTGGTGATATTGAGTCAGGTGATGTTTAGCAATGAAGTAAGGCAGGGTTAATCAGTGTCAGGGTTTAGTGGAGCGGATGTGGCGTTTTCTGTCTGATAATCCTGCTCATCTATCAGCGGAACTCATATATTGCACATATTTGGCCCCAATGCACAAACTAATGTCTTTACACAAACATGTCACCACATGCGCTAAACAGACTGAACCGCCGCTGGAATCCACCGCGCAGTAATTAGCGCTTCATGCAGACACACATTTCAGCATTTCCCCATGCACAGACCTGTGTTCACATCTGAATACTGATGTTTCAAATATTAATGTATGTTTTGTTCAGATGGTTTTCAGGAAATTTGTCAACACAGGTTTATTAGAAAGCCGCAAACCAATGTACTTCAGCATACGTTTGACTGCAGTGTTTAGCTAGAATGAACACTAGGGGGCAGAGAGGCAAGTGATGCACTAACAGAGGAAGTTTGTAAACAGGAAAGTGACGTGGTATTTTCTTGGAAAAAAATCTACGAGTAATTTGTTGAGTGGGCGACACAGTGGCTTAGCACTCTCACCTCACTGCAAGAAGGTCGCTGGTTCGAGCTTCGACTGGGTCAAAACTGTGTGGAGTTTGCATGTTCTCCCCGTGTTGGCATGGGTTTCCTCTGGGTGCTCCGGTTTCTCCCACAAGTCCAAAGACATGTGATATAGGTGAATTGGATTAACTAAATTGGTCGTAGTGTGTGTGTGTGTGAGAATGAGTGTATGAATGTTTCCCAGTACTAGGTTGCAGCTGGAAGGGCATCCGCTGTGTAAAACATATGCTGGAATAGTTGGCAGTTCATTCTGCTGTGGCGACCTTTGATGAATAAAGGGGCTTATCCGAAGGAAAATGAATGAATGAATGAATTTGTTGTGTGTGTGTTAAGCGTGTGTGTGTGTTGAGCATGTGTGCAGTGTGTGGAGCATGAGTACATTTTGAGTATCGTGAGAGTGTGTTGTGAGCGTGTGTAGAGTATCTATGTGTTGAGTGCGTATGAGTTTGTAGACTGAGTGTGTGTGTGGAGTGTCTGTGTGTGAATGTGGTGTGTGTGTATGATTACAGTGACTCATTAACATGAAGCATCAGTGTTGTGCAGTTAATGGTGCTTTTCTCACTGGTTTGCTAAAGGCAGAGGAATCTCATTCATAAAACAGCAGTGAATCTTACACACACACACACACACTGACTCATTAAAATGTTTGTCTTAAATTTCACCCCCGTCATGTCATCGGATTTAGAAGAGTTTGACTTTATCTTCTGATGAAGACAAGATATTTTGAAGAATGTTGGAAAAAAGCTGCCATAATGGGAACAAAAATACTGTGGAAGTCAGTGGCCGTTTTATTTTTTCAACATTCTTCAGTATTTCTTCCTTTGTGTTCAACAGAAGAAAAAAACTCAAACAGGTTTGGAACAAGTGGAGGGATGAGCAAGAACTGTCCCTAAATCTGAGATGACAGCTGAGCTCAAGTATCTACATCCCTCGAGTATCTGTATGCAAATGTCAGCGTTTATGTCTGTTACATGTGTGTGTGTGTGTGTGTGTGTGTAATCCTCCGTGTCTAGACATGCTGCTTCTCCTTCATGTCTGATTTTGCATATGTGCAGCAGTGATGGAGTCTCCTGAGGCCGTCTGGAGATGCGCTCTGTGATTCTGTATTGTCGGCCTGTACGTAGCATTAGCATACAAACAGCGTATGCTCATTTATAAATGTAGCGAGTTATAAAACAATTCACCCCCTCACAGTTGTCATGAAGGCTAATATTAGCTAAATACACACACCAAAAAATGTTTTGTATCAGGCTGTAAACACCTTTTATCTGCTGTAAAGTTGGGCGTTTTAACATGGAAGTCTATGAGGATTTGCTTGTATCTGGAGCCAGCCCCCAGTGGCCAGTCGATGAATTGCAGTTGATTCTGTATAGCTTCACGATGGGAGGTTGCTGCTTGATTTGAATTTATATCATTTAAAATGAAGTGTTGTTAGTGAGGTACTGATGACCCAGTATAGTGAAGGGGACACTACACTGTCAGGGAGCGCCGTCTTTCGGATAAGACGTTAAACCGAGGTCCTGACTCTCTGTGGTCATTAAAATCCCATGGCTTTTCTCGTAAAGAGTAGGGGTGTAACCCCGGTGTCCTGGCCAAATTTCCCTCCATCGGCCCTTACCCATCATGGCCTCCCAATCATCTCCATTCACTCAATCACTGTCTTTTCACTCCCCCTATAGCTGGTGTGTGGTGAAGCACTGGCGCCGTTGTCCTGTGGCTGCCATCGCATCATCCAAGCGGTGCTGCACACTAGTGGTGGTGTGGAGAGACCCCCCTCATGATTAGGAAGCGCTTTGGGTGTATGGCCATAGACAATAAATGCGCTATATAAATACACATTACATTACATAACTAGGTCATAACCAAATTTCTCTCCTTGTAAGCCACCAAAACCAGTACACACACGCACACACAAACACACACCTAACCAGTTTAGACATGTGCAGCCATGAGCTGTTCAAGTGTGTCGAGTGTTTAAATGACCTAATGATTTTTCTCTAGGGTCAAATCCAGAGCACTTCAATATGTGACCAGTCTAATCCTTATCTGGTAGTCAGGAAGAGCACTGCGAAACAGCATGACAGATTATCCATCTGTTATGAGTACATGCTGCAAATAGTGAACATTAACAAGACGCAGCAGTCAATGCTCATGAACAGTGGGTTTATGTGTGTAAGGGCTGCAGGATATTGGAAAAACTGAAATTGCGATATTGTTTATATGTTGCGATATGAATACAATTTCCCCAGTTGACTTGAAAAGCGCTGTTTGGAAAGAATTTATGATTTTTTGATTGGTTGGGGTGATCCATATATTCGTTCATTTTTTAAATGTATTAATTTATTTATTTTATTTTATTTTATTTTATTTTATTTTTTTTTATTTTATTTTTTTATTTATTTTTTTTTATTTATTTATTTTTTATTATTTATGTATTTTGTTTATTTTATTTTATTTATTTATTTTATTTATTTTAGTGATTTATTTTATTGATTTTATTTATGTATTTTGTTTATTTTATTTATTTATTTATTTTAGTGATTTATGTAATTGATTTTAATTATTTATTTTATTTTATTGATTTTAATTTATTTTATTTATTTATTTTGTTTATTTTATTAATTAATTTATTTTATTTATTTTAGTGATTTATTTTATTTATTTTATTTAATTTATTTTAGTGATTATTTTATTTATTTTTTTTTTTTTTGATGAGTACATATGGATAAAATCAAATTTTTTAAGAAAGATAAGTACAACAGAACAAAGGCACAGATAAAATTAAAATAATGCTTTGAGGTTTTCGAGAGTCAAACAGTACAGAAATAAAATATATAAAATGATACTTAATTGTATAAATAGTTAAATACGGTTCATCTTTGTTAAAGCTACAAACATTAGAATTGCTTGTGCACAAATGCTTTGGACTCGATTGAAATGCTCACATAGTCACAGATTTAAAAAAAAAACAACAACTGTTAATTAGGGCTGCAAGATATTGAAAAAAAACTGACATTGAGGTATTTTGCATTTCTGCGATATGAATATAATTTTACAAAATGACTTAAGTAGATGGTTGGAAATAATTCATAATTTTAAATTGATCGTGATGGTTTTTTTAGGATCTGCATAAAATATCCAAAAACTTCAACAAATTAAAGCACAGATAAAAACAGAACAAATATAATAAAAAATGAAATAAACAGTGCTTTATGGTTTTCACTGGAAACATTGACATACAGAAATTTAATTATCAAATCAAAAATAACCCATCTTCATTTTATAAACAAAATTAATCTTTGTAAAACAGGCAAAACTTTATAATTTCTTGTTCCCAAATTTGCTTTAAATCTTACAATCGTAGACCTTAACAACACATTCAAGTAAAAACCTTTGACTCTATTATGGCTAAACTTTGCAATAATGTTTCACAAATCACACAATCCAAACATTGCCGATCCTGCGATGTGTCTATTGCTGAAGCACACTGTGTGATATTTGTTCTGAAATGCTAAATTGTGCAGAGTGTGTGTGTTTTCAATCCTGAATGTGGCTGATTGTCTTTTTCCGGGCTGTAAATCTGCCATCTCTCCCTGAGCACTTCCTCCATAGGCCTCCAGTCAAATTGAAGCACACTTAAAAACAAGTCTTACGAGTGTGCAGTCTGGACGCGTGCCATGGGATTGTCCCACCACAGATTCGGGACCTCATTGGAGTGTGTGTTGGCTTTTAGTGGTCCGAGCACGGGAAGTTGGCTTTTTTTCTTATATGAGATACAGATGAAGACAAAATTATTCTTCCTTTTTTAAATATTTCCCAAATTATGTTTAACAGAGCAAGGAATTTTTCACAGCATTTCATATAGCTTTTTAGTTTCTTGGTCGAAGAACTAGAAAGAATGAGCGAACACTATGAATGAGCGAAAACCTTCACAGATATTCGACTCTGATTGGCTGGTGTCATTTTCCAGCCATTAGTGTTTATTTTCCACTCTGGGTTCAGCTTTTTCGGTAGCATGTATGTAGCATACAAACAGAGCTGGACTCTCTTTTATAAATGTAGCGAGTTATTAAACAATTCACCCCCTCACAGTTGTCATGAAGGATAATATTAGCGAAATACACCAAAATAATGTTTTGTATCAGGCTGTAAACACCTTTTTTCTGCTGTAAAGATGGGCATTTTAACATGGAAGTCTATGAGGATTTGCTTGTATCTGGAGCCAGCCCCCAGTGGCCAGTCGATGAATTGCAGTTAATTCTGTATAGCTTCACGGTGAGAGGTTGCCTCTTGCATTTAAAATGCATTGTAATGACCATTCATGTACTTTAAATGATGTATTTTATATACTGAGGACAAAACATAAGCCACAGGTTGCTAAATCAAACATTTCTCGTTCATACTGTTGTTTTAGATAGCCTACATGCTAGCATATCATACAGTTGAAGTCAAAATGATTAGCCCTCCTGTGTTTTTTTTTATTTCAAATATTTCCCAAATGATGTTTAACAGAGCAAGGAATTTTTCACAGTATATCCTATAATATTTTTTCTTCTGTAGAAAAGTCTTATTTCTTTTATTTCGGCTAGAATAAAATTTCGGCTAGAATAAAACAGTTTTTAATTGTTTTAAACCCATTTTAAGGTCAATATTATTAGCTCCCTTAAGCAATATTTGTTTTCGATTGTCTACAAAACAAACCATCATTATACAATGACTTGCCTAATTAACCTGGTTAAGTTCAGCTGGGTTTAGCTTTTTTGGTTGCTTCATGTATGTAGCATTAGCATACAAACAGAGCTGGAGTCTCTTTTATAAATATAGCGAGTTATAAAACAATTCACCCCCTCCCCTCAGAGTTTTCATGAAGGATAATATTAGTGAAATACACCAAAATAATTTTTGTATCAGGCTGTAAACACCTTTTTTCTGCTGTAAAGTTGGGCGTTTTAACATGGAAGTCTATGAGGACTTGCTTGTCTCTGGAGCCAGCCCCCAGTGGCCAGTCGATGAATTGCAGTTAATTCTGTATAGCTTCACGATGAGAGGTTGCCCCTTGGATCAAATTTATATCATTTAAAATGCATTGTAATGACCATTCATGTACTTTAAATGATGTATTTTATATACTGAGGACAAAACATAAGCCACAGGTTGCTAAATCAAACATTTCTCGTTCATACTGTTGTTTTAGATAGCCTACATGCTAGCATATCATACAGTTGAAGTCAAAATGATTAGCCCTCCTGTGTTTTTTTTTTATTTCAAATATTTCCCAAATGATGTTTAACAGAGCAAGGAATTTTTCTCAGTATTTCCTATAGTATTTTTTCTTCTGTAGAAAAGTCTTATTTCTTTTATTTCGGCTAGAATAAAATTTCGGCTAGAATAAAACAGTTTTTAATTGTTTTAAACCCATTTTAAGGTCAATATTATTAGCTCCCTTAAGCAATATTTGTTTTTGATTGTCTACAAAACAAACCATCATTATACAATGACTTGCCTAATTAACCTAGTTAAGGTCAGTTGGGTTTAGCTTTTTCGGTTGCTTCATGCATGTAGCATTAGCATACAGACAGAGCTGGAGTCTCTTTTATAAATATAGCGAGTTATAAAACAATTCACCCCCTCCCCTCAGAGTTGTCATGAAGGATACTATTAGCTATATACACCAAAATCATTTTTATATCAGGCTGTAAACACCTTTTTTCTGCTGTAAAGTTGGGCGTTTTAACATGGAAGTCTATGAGGATTTGCTTGTCTCTGGAGCCAGCCCCCAGTGGCCAGTCGATGAATTGCAGTTAATTCTGTGTAGCTTCACGATGAGAGGTTGCCTCTTGGATCGAATTTATATCATTTAAAATGCATTGTAATGACCATTCATGTACTTTAAATTATGTATTTCATATACTGAAAAACAAAAGGCACGGGTTGCTAAATCAAGCATTTCTCGTTCATATCGTTGTTTTAGCCTACATGCTAGCATATCGTACATATTAAATTCAAAATATTAGCCCTCCTGTGAATTTTTGTTTCAAATATTTCCCAAATGATTTTTGGCAGAGCAAGGAATTGTTCACAGTATTTCCTAAAATATTTTTTCTTCTGTAGAAAGTACTATTGGTTTTATTTCGGCTAGAATAAAAGCAGTTTTACATTTTTTAAAACCATTTTAAGGTCAATATTATTAGCCCCCATACACAATATTTTTCGATTGTCTAGCAGTGGTTCTTAATTCCGGTCCTCGAGACCCCCCGCCCTGAACATTTTGTATGTCTCTCTTATTTGACACACAAGGATCAGTTCATGGATCTCTGTTAATGAGCTGATGATCTGAATCAGGTGTGTTAAGTAAGGAAGACATGCATAATGTGCAGGGCAGGGGGGCCAGAGGACCGGAATTGAGAACCATTGGTCTACAGAACAAACCCCTGATATACAAAGATTTGCCTAATTACCATAACTTACCCGAATAATCCAGTTAAGCCTTTAAATGTCACATTAAGCTGAATACTAGTATCTTAAAAAATATCTTGTAAAATATAATGTACTGTCATAATGGCATATAATATAATAATATATATATATTATACTGTAAACAAGTCTTTCTCTGAGCTTTAATGTGTGTTTGGTCAGAGGTGAGTGTGTGTGTACGTGCAGAAGGAATGGAGGGAGAAATCATAGGAATGTGACGAGCTATTGTGAAATATGACATGTGCGTAGGCCTTCCTTCCTCTTAGCCTGTGAGGAATTATGGGCAGAAATGTGAAGCAAAGTTCATTTATCTTCAGTTTTTCTTTGGTGCACCCCATTCTGGAGGTTACCTGGGGATACTGCACCACCTTCCAGCCCCTCCCCCGTCTTTCTCTCGTTTTTTTATTTTTCCGTACGCACTGCCAATATCGAACAACCTCCCAAAGCGGTTTCCTCTGAAAGCAATGCATTGTGTTTTAAACGTTTGCCCTCTCCGTGTTTCCGCGGGCCGCTGAGATAAGACGCTTGGAGAGGAAAGACCTGCAGACTGGGAGGAAACCGCGGACAGAGAAAGCTAATGAAATATTGCCCATGGCTTTGGGTTTTATTGACTACTTCCTGCTAGCCTTGAGATGTTTGCTTTTTAGATTCTTGGTCAATTTTTGAGTAGGGCTGCACAATGATTTGTTTGAGCATTGAAATCGCAATTCAGGTCTGCAATGTGGAGTCAGGCTTAAGGCTGATTTATACTTCTGCGTTGAGTGATCGCGGTGACCAACGGCAAATGCCTTGCGCGAAGTCGTGCATTTATACTTCTGCGTGCTGTTTGTGTTGCTCTGCAATAACACTTCTGAAACACTAGCTGGCAGTAGGTGTTTATGTTCCTCTGTGTCGAGTTTTTTTGTGGATGTTTTGTTTTTTTCTGAATGCTACCTTAATTTACAAGTAGCTCAAACTCGCTCATTTTAAGGCGGAAACCGGCGGAGGTGCAACAACAAAACAATAAGCTAAACATAAAACAAAGGTTTCCATCTGGAGCTCCTCCACAGCACTCAACACTTGTAAACAATTACTCCATTGGGCTCACGGTAGGGCTGGGCGGTTTTTCCGATTTTTTTCGATTAATTCGAATTTACGTTTTAAGACGATTTTATTTTTTACAAAATCGAGGAATCGCGGTTTTTTAATAAAAATATTAAAGCCGCTTTTCCACTATTGTGCCAAACCGTTCTAAATTGTTAGACAACCGTGCTGAATTGTGGTGATTCTGTGTGTTGACGTCTCGGCTCTGTTGATGTGCTGCCAGGGCGGACCGGCCTTTGGGAACACCGGGACATTTTCCCGCTAGAGCAACAACAGCCCCGCAGTCAGCCAGCCAGCTTCGCGAATGTTTCCATGCGCGTCGTGCTGTTGTTCGCGTCCCGCAGCCGTCTGTGTCTCCCGCGCGAGCTGCGAGACGGGGACCCGCGCACCACCTGAAGGACGGTTACGGTGTGTTGTAAATGTCGGTCACCACAGAAAGTCAAATCTTTCTTTAATTTGGACTTTTGCTTGAATTACGGAGTGGCACAGTAGCTGTCAAGGTACTGTATGAATTAAATCATAACCCATATGTGCACCAATAAACAAGTAAAATAAATGAATGAATAAAATAAATATGGATTCTTAAATGTCGGCAGTTTTTACTCCAAAAAAATATCAATACGTATCGACAAATGTTTTATAATAAATTAAGCAATTTCCAACGTTTCAGCTATAGGCCATTATACGATTGAGTTAAATATAAGATAGACCTTTAAATGTATATAGATATGTAACAGGTTTCTGTGGGGTTTTTTTTTTCACGGTAATCTTTAATATATACTGGGTGGTGTAGCTACGCACAAATATTTTCTAAAACGTCAAGCAGATATTTGTCTATAGCTCGTTAGTTATTTATGAAGACAAAAAATAATTAAAATAACAAAAATAAAACTATAAAATTACAAAGATAAATGAGCAGCATTCTGCTAAATATAGTCCTTTATATCCTGATATGCTATGTGTTGTTTCATTCGTTTTTTTATATTTAACTTGATGCATTCGTTATTTAATATTTAAATACAAAATCGTTTAAATGGTTATATTTTACCATCAAAATGTAGTATATTTTATATCATTACCATTTTTTGATATAAAACCGCTGTTATTTTATTGATTGTTATGAAATAATTTAAGTGCTATATTTTTTATTAGTGAAAGTGCCCGCTCACTTTGACAAGGCCTGTCTAAATATATATTTCTGCCATGCCACTAATACAGATAAACTATTGCTGCATTATCATTGTTTATTTTTCTGTTATGTACAGAGATTTGAATATTTATTTCCCCTCCAATCCTTTTTAATCTTCACGTTACATTTTGGTCATTTTCTCTCCAAATAAAATTTGCCCAAAGCTGCACAACATATGACCTCTACATAAATACGGGTGCTGTGATTTCTATTGTAGCTATGTTTAGCATCCCTATATGAGAGAGTGCCATAACCGCGCTTAGTCACACAGTTGCTTTTCTTTTACAAGTGAGCATGAAAAAAACTAGTTTCAGCATTTATTTAAATTTAAATGAACAAGGTAAGCTGGTAAGGTAGTTACACAGTAAAAAAAAAAATAATAAAAAAATAAATAAAAAAATCGAAATCGAAATCGTGAATCGGTCAAACTGTATGAAAAAATCGAGATTTTTTTTTTTTTGCCATATCGCCCAGCCCTAGCTCACGGCTATCAGCCCCACCTACACTTGTCACAGCTACCAAGCTGACCAATCACAGAGCTTGCGCTATGCATCATTGTGATGTGTAGTTACCTTTTTTAAGAGGTCAGCGTCGACGTCAGCCGAAGCGAGGGCTATGTAACCGTGTGAAGGCTGCGCCAGACCATATGCATCATAGATGTCTTTGAATTGTATAATACATATATGGTGCTGTGATAGCAATACTTTTTCGATATATTGTGCTTGTAGACAATAATGTATATAATTTTATACAACAGTTTGGTTCTTGAATCTGATTGGCCATGATAGTCATCAGTTCGCTGCACTTCACCGATGTTTACCGATTGCAAACACAGAAGAGCGTTGATGACTCGACTGATCGTCGTGGTTTTAAAACGCTCCAGTGTACGTGTATCTGTGTTTGCACTCGGTGAAGAGCGGTGAACTGATGACCTTCATGGCCAATCACAGTCATTTCTGTTGAGTACTGGTGAATACTATGGCAAATCAGCGGTGTTTAAGAACGCGCTTTTACAGCGATTAAATGTTAGCGACGATTAAAACGGACGGTTTAAAAAATTTCAGTACAGAGACAACACTATTTCAGACAACACAAGGGTGTGCTACAGAGGACTGCATTGTTTTATCACTCACCGGTTTACATAGGCTGAAGCAGGGAAGCTTCCCCACTAGGGTTGGGCGATGTTGACCAATTAGGCATCGTACGATGTCTAATGTGAAACATACGATGACATCGTTGTCGTTGGCACTGTGAATTAATTATTTATAAATAATTAAGTAATTCATAACGAATTATTTATTTGTAGCCTACCGTTTCAACTACCTGACCCGCATGGTCTTTGTTTTACCCATAACCAAATCATCATTTCAATACCGTCGACAAACTTGGTTGGTAAAAAAGGTGCACAAACAACAGGAACCAACCAACAGTATCTAAGGTTTACGCTAAAATTACTAAGTACAAGCGGGAAAGCGAAAGATTGAAGCAGTGTACTGATGCTGTGACACGTTACCAGATGGATTCAAAAGACCAAAGAGTCATCAGATAGAGACAAGATTAATTAAATATCACGTCTAACAATCATAGTGAGATGAAATCCAGCGGTACATCCTTGATAAACTGTCCGATGTGCACTGCTCTCTGGGGTTTTGTGCTCAAAGAACCCACTGACTGCCTGGAGCTCAGACTAGCGCATGACAGTGTGTGTGTCTGTGCCTGTGTGTGCCTGTGTGTGCCTGTGTGTGTGTGTGTGTGTGTGTGTAGTGTGTGTGGTGTGTGTGTGTGTGTGAGTGTGGTCACGTGATGTGTGTTTTCAGTGGTATACTGTGGACGGAGGGCTGTTCAGAAATGCTAGATGAAGTGCCAGTGTGGACGTGGATCGTTTTTGTTCTAATATGCCATTTTAAGTCTAAAGCTGGATTTATACTTTCGCCTGGCGCCGCATTGCGCGCCTCTGCTGACTGCGTGCGCACCTCGCGACTCGGACGAGGCTTTTATACTTGCCGCGTTCGCCATTGTGATATTCTTTAAAACATCAGGGGGCGATCAAAAGTAACTGACTGTAAAATCAGACGGATAAACAGAGAAGTAGAACGTTTCCGGAACTACGTCATGTCATTAATATCATTCACGATTTTTAAACGAATTATTTGTATTGTTTTTATAAATTATTTAAATGATTATAAGGATCTTTATAACCATTCAATGTTTTTTTAAATCAAATGTGATGCATCACTTGCTTTTGTTCATATCTCGGACAGTTTTACCTATTAAAGTTTATTAAAATATTAATGACAACTGAACATGGGTTGCTCTACAAATATATTCTTTATTATGGCAAGAATAAAAGCAAAAAATAAAAAATAAAAACACACTTACTAAAAAATAGATTAAGATTTTTAGATTTAGCCCGCTCCACAATTCACACATTTACTGTCTGGCTAGTTTCTGACCTATACTTATGCTAAAAGGGTAATAATGGTCCAACATTACTGACCATTATCACCAATTAAGCCTTGAAAAACAGGCATCAGTGTAAACCGAAAGGTTCAAATATTCCTTTCCAGTTTTCAAAGCAATAATTTGTTCCTTTTAGTTTTGTAACTATTAAATTGTTTTAAATTCAAAATTGTAACTTATACATCAGTGTAAAACCTGTGACTGGTGGACAAACATACTTCTTTTATTGTGTACATGGGTCTCCACTTTGCCATGGCCTCTTTTGGCTTCAACAATCCCTCAGGTTTTTCCAAACCTTTTAACATAAACTTTCCTCCTTTCCCATGGCTGTTGCTATTTCTAGCCAAGAATTATTGTTCATCTGGTCATTTGTATGATCACGGATCATAAAGATGTCTGTACAGTCGTACTGTTTCAGACAAAATCTCTTCAAAGTGATTTATATTCAACTCAAATCAAACGTGGCGCCGCGCGCACTGTTCGCTGGGGTCTCAAAAAATGCCGTGCGCACCGCCAGCCGAAATCATGTCGCGTGCATTCAAAGCGAACTTCCGCTAACACCGCGATGACGTCACATTCGCCGCGCGCACTCAAGCGAACTAGCGGACGCGTCGAGTATAAACCAGGCTTAAGACATATTGGTGCAAACGGGGCCGTGTGTATTTTTCGCGAGCGGGTTCCTGCTGTGACAGGGGCGGGGCAGAGGATCAGCATCAAGATGTCTATCGACTATCGACCCAACCCTGGTCCCCATTGTGTTTACCTGGTGCCATGAACTGAAGCCTTGGAGATTGTGATTTTGTTTGATACCTAATTTGCTTTTAATTGTTTAAATTAAACTGAACGGAATGATATCAAAGTGTTGTTTACACCACATCTGCATTTTGAAATCGCTGCAACAGCTGGGGTTGTGTAGTCCACAGCATGTTATTGCAATGTTTACAGTGCTGATCCTATACGTCCGGGTTTCTTCCCACCGCAGCCTCGCTTTCGTTTTTTAAAATGACGGCTGCATGAAATAAGCGTATAGAACAGGGGTGTCCAGACTCGGTCCTGGAGGGCCGGTGTCCTGCATATTTTAGTTCCAACCCCAATTAAACACACCTGAACCAGCTAATCAAGCTCTTTCTAGATATGCTAGAAACTTCCAGGCAGGTGTGTTGAAGGAAGTTGGAGCTAAACTATGCAGGACACCGGCCCTCCAGTACCGAGTTTGGACACCCCCGGTATAGAACATACAGTTTGTATAGTAGAAACATCATTACGTCTATGAGAGTCCCCACTGGGATATAGGAACAAGTGTGTCTGTGTGTGAGAGAGTCTGTGAGTGTTTGCCAGGACATTCCTGACCTTAAAACTGAGGCTCCGTTATCTTTAAAGCAACGGCTGGAATGTGAGCATTTTTCAAGCTCTGGATGTGTGCTGTGGTAAATTGGGCTTCTCGTATTTGCGCTCACGTGTTTTGTTTGCTCGAATTGCGTGTGTGGGTGAGTGTGTGAGCACTTCCAGTGATTTATAAGGGGTGTAAAAACGTCCTATGGTCTGGTTTCAAGCTTGGATCAGGGATGTGTTGCTGTGTGAGAGTTTGAGCTGTTATATCGTACTTGATGCCCCTTAATCTCTCTAACCGCAGCTCAAAACGCTGGGCCTCCTCGATGAGGGAACCAGTCCAGCAATCAAAGTCCTGACCACAGTAATGCCTGGCAGCGTTCGGCACCATCCACTGCCCGGTCCCAAACCCGACGCTAATGTACTCTAATGTACTGCAGCTCCAACAACACTGCTGCACTTACTGGAAGAGTTCACACAAACACTGAAGAAGTAGTTCACCCAGAAATGAAGATTCTGTCAACACTTAGGCCCAATCCCAATTCCATTTTACCCCTAAGAAATGGGACAGCACAATAACACACACACATCGATGATGGCGACTGCTTTAGTTATTCCAGTTGTGTTATTTGTTGGTGTTTATCTTCAGGAATTCACAGAAGGCAACATTATATCATAATAATTAAATTGTGGTAACTAGCTCGTAACTGTACTGTGTATTTACACCATATTTATCTATGAAAACACAAGAAAACGAACATTTCTTAATTTCTTAACAATTCTCCGTTTACTTCATCTATAATTCGCAGTGTTGGGCAGTAGCGTCGCTACAAGTAGTGATGCTACTAGCTTAACTACATTTCTCAGTAGCGTGGCGGTAGCGTCTCTACTTTCTAAATCAAATAGCTTTTCAGCAGCAAAACATTTTTTAGTCAAGTAGCGCAGGAGCGTCCACACAAGCTACATTTACCGATTGCGGATCAATAAGTGACGGCACCGACATTGACGGAGCGGTTAGGCCAGTATCTAGCCGAAAAAAGTAAAACCATATGATGGCGAGAATGATGATTTCTTCTTCTTCGTGTTTTACGGTGGTTGACAACAAACTTTTTGGTGCGCTACTGCCCCCTCTCACTCAGGGGTGCGTTTCCCAAACAACGACGTAACTCGCGGCTGAACTATCATAGTGCGATGCATTGTTTGGGGAAAGAACGATGTAGTGACGAGTGTTTCCCAAAACCCCTAGTTTCTCTGTCGCAGATCCATCGCTTGAACCACGTTAGTTATAACGTAAAACGCCCATAATGCTGCTCTAAACGGGGTGGTGAAACTTCTTTAGAGAACAACCCCATCATTTCTTAGTGCAAATTATGTTGTTTTACACAAACACGCATTTAAAATAAAATCCAATATTAGTTTTGGTAAAAACATGCACTCGCTTTCCATATTAAATAAAATAAATGTAAATGGCACATATAGGGCCTGTGTTTGCTTTACTAATATTATTGAGAAGTTGAACATTACATATTCTATTCTAAAACATAAAATCACTTGCAAAAGCTAACACTATTCTAATATCATATATAAATCATATAAATAAATAAATAAATAATGAGGCGATTTATTATAAATATATTTACTTTAATAATAATATTATTAATGATGATGATGATGATGATGATGATGATGATGATTATAATTATTTAGGATATTGTTTATTTATTTTTAAAAAATTACAATTTGACACATGCAAACCACAGCAGAAAGTTCTAACCAACAGACCCATGTCATATACAGTACAGATACTTAATAAATAACCCACTATAAAATAAAAGAATTAACGTATGCTATGTTTTTTATTTTCACAAGCTTTGGAGACGTAACATAATTTCCGCTTTTAAATATACCTATAGTTTTCGCCATGAGGCTGTGTTCAAAATGATATCAATGTTTTCAAAGTGCACCGCGAAGGGAGCACAATTGTAAACATGAAGTTCGCTAAAACTGAACTGTAAAAATACTTTGAAAGCAAATTACACCTAAGAGAGATTAACTTAATGCTTTTTTATTTTTAATAATTCCAACTTTGAATGTTAGAATGTTCTAAATGAATAGGGCATAGGGGGGATAAGTGGGAATAGAACACAGCCAGGAACTATGCTTTTAACTACAGCTCCAGAGGCGTCGTTTCAAGGGCTCAAGTTTGCGACGCAGTTTGCGAATGTTCGTTGGAGCGATGGATTTGGGAAACAGCAAATCAACAAACTATGTTTGTAACGACGGAACTTGCGACCTTATTTGGCTAACGATGGTTTTGGGAAACGCACCCCTGGTCGGTGACGTTGCTAACCAATCATTGGGCTTATATGGGAAACTTTATATATATATGTGTGTATATATATATATATATATATGTGTGTGTGTGTGTGTGTGTGTGTGTGTGTGTGTGTGTATATATATATATATATATATATATATATATATATATATATATATATATATATATATATATATATATATATATATATATATATATATATATATATGTGTGTGTGTACTGTAGTAAAGCGTAAAGTATATTATGGTGATTACTGTTAGTTCATGATTGTTATTAATGATGCTGCATTATGTGGTGTAATTAATTTAAGAAGAGTTGTAAATATATATACAATATAATGCTCATTCCTAAATATTTCATTTACTATAAATTACTATAGTATTTTAAATGTGTAACAGCTCGATTTAATGGATGTTTAGTCTTTGCTGTTATATATTATAATTTGTTTCTGTTTAATACAGCATATTATTTGCAGTAAATAATTGAACTGAACAATTCTGCCTCATATGTTTCATTGACAGTTTTATTGATCATTAAAGGGCACCTATGGTGAAAAATCTACTTTTCAGGCTGTTTGGACAGACATATGTGCAGGTATAGTGTATACTGCGTCATATTGGGGTGATATAAACACACCCAGTGCTTTTTTTTTCAATTTAACAACATAAAAACGGTGGACCAATTGGAGCGTTTATGAGACCGACCGCAACTTGACGTAGGAGTGCGGTCCCCCCGCCCACCGAATTGATTGACAGCTGCGTATTAACATGTCTCCGTAGTAACAGGTATAATCATATCAACATGAAAGGACGTGCGCAAAGCAACCAGGAATAAAGGATCTGTTTTGTTCGCTAGGATCATCAATCATCATCAAATGTGATCAACAGTGAGTTTTACAAGTTTAAAATCTTTTAAAACGGTGAATGTTAATGAATTACAGCGATTTACTTCAGCTTTAATTCATCAACACAGCCGTGTGTCAGAAGAAGACACTTCAATCCCGGTTTGTGGACATTAAATCAGGTTTATTTTGTACATTAACATATCAGATATCCGTACAGCTGTGGATATTAACCTGTATCCTGTCAAATTTGCTTGCAAAAAGAGTGCAAAGCTAAACGCGCGCGCTGTCTGTGTGTGTGCGTGTCTGCGCTGTGTGTGTGTGTATCTGTGTGTGCGCGTGAACTTTGTAACGACATTGTGTGTGACTCGTCTTTGCAGCTCCACAAGTGCATCAAATACTCATTGGTAAAGGACTTACTGTAGTATTTCTCTCGAACGTTGCGTGAAATCTTCTTCCTTTATGTCTGTCTGCTGTCTGAGGCAGCTGAGGGAGGAGATTAAGGCACGCTGACAGGCACGTGGAAACGGTGGGCGTGAAGGACTAGCCTTAAAGGCGCAGTACACAAAAACCACTACCTGATGTTCAAAGCTATAAATTAGTAACTTCTGAAAGGTATAATAAAAAATCTGACGGGTGTTTTGAGCTGAAACTTTACAGACACATTCTGGAGACACAAAAGACTTATATTAAATTTGGGAAAAGTGGTAACCTAGGTGCCCTTTAAAGATGTGATTGACTTGGATTTAAGTTGCTTCGATTTAAAAGTGAAAATTGCAAAAATAGCTTAGATGTAGCTGAGCTACTTTTGCCAAGTAGCTTTTAGCTTAGTTAGCTACATTACCCAGAGGGTAGCTTTTAGTGTAGTTAAGCTAGATTTTAGGTAGAGTAGCTAATAGCTTAGCTCACTACATTTTTCAAGTAGCTTGCCTAACACTGATAATTCTTCATCTCTGTTAAGGATTTTCGGTCACCCACTGTCCCCCTAAAGCGAGGTGTTCCCCAGGGATCCGTTCTAGGCCCATTATTATTCACAATATACTTAATCCCACTTGGTCTAATTTTGCAACGTCATGGTCTAAACTATCACTTCTACGCTGACGATATTCAACTTTACTCTGTCTGCACACCTACTTCATCTGCTGATATTGATAAAATCTCTGCTTGTGTGAAGGACATTAATGATTGGCTTACTTCAAATTCCCTGAAACTCAACACGGGCAAAACTGAGATCATTTTCATTGGCACCCCATCACTCACCAGCAATATTTCGGCCAGTTTCTCCTGAGAAATTGCTGGCTCTCACATTAAAACATCTACTTCTGTCAAAAACTTAGGCGTAATTTTCGACTCCACACTCTCCTTTCAGTCTCACATTAAATCTGTTATTAAATCCGCATTTTTTCATTTACGTCGCATTTCCCAACTACGTCCCTTCATCAGTAGCAAGGATGCTGAGACTGTCGTCCATGCATTTGTCTCTTCACGAATTAACTACTGTAATGCCCTTTTCATCGGCCTGCCTGCCAGCCTCATCTCCAAATTACAGTATATCCAAAACTCTGCGGCCAGAGTACTCACTCATACCAAACGTTCTGCTCATATAACCCCAATCCTGTACGACCTCCATTGGCTCCCAGTTGCATACCGCATTAAATTCAAAATTCTCCTCCTTGCATTTAGATCCCTAAATAGCCAAGCTCCCTCTTATCTCTGCAATATGCTTGTGCCATACACCCCAACTCGCTCATTACGTTACGCTGACTCTGGCCTTCTCGCTGTCCCGCGGTACCGTCTTTCTTCAATGGGGGGCAGATCATTTAGTGTTATTGCACCCAAACTCTGGAACTCTTTACCTCGCTCACTCCGTTCTACTAATAATATCTCTGAATTCAAATCTTTACTTAAAGCTCACTTATTCTCTGAATGTTTCACTTCTGAACTGACAAACTGACCACTTTATCTGATCCAACTGCACTCTGTTTATTTGTCTCTTAGGTCTTGTTTTAGTATTTCCAGTTTGTTGTATTTGATTTCATTTATGTTTGTCTATCGATTGTTGCTGACATTTATTTGCTTGTATTATCTTTTCTTGTCGCATTTTTGTAAAGTGTCCTTGAGCTCTGAAAAGGCGCTATATAAATAAAAATTATTATTATTATTATTATAATTCAGTATTTGAGTGAAGTATATGATTTGTTTTATTCTATTAGGCCTAACACAAACTTAGGCTGTGGCTGGAGAAGACTGTTAGCTTAGCATCTTCTCCTGTTATGTATAGCTACATTTATTTATATATAACTAAACATTTGCACCAGTTTTTTTTTTTTTTTTTTTTTTCACATTTGACACATTTTTACATACTCTATTGCCCAATCCCAATTCAATTTTTGTACCCCTATCCCCTTCCCCTTGGTCCTTGAAACAGAGTGTGAAGGGGAAGGGCTTCAAATGTACCCCTAAGAAATGGGACACCATTACAACCCCTGCACACGTCATCATATGTCATCGCAATCTCGCACTTCATATGGTATATGGTCATATGGTTATAGTATGTGTCGTTACCGTTATAGTATGTGTCGTTACCGTTATAGTATGTTTCATTACCGTTATAGTATGTGTCGTTACCGTTATAGTATGTGTCGTTACCGTTATAGCATGTGTCGTTACCGTTATAGTATGTGTCGTTACCGTTATAGTATGTGTCGTTACCGTTATAGTATGTTTCATTACCGTTATAGTATGTGTCGTTACCGTTATAGTATGTGTCGTTACCGTTATAGCATGTGTCGTTACCGTTATAGCATGTGTCGTTACCGTTATAGTATGTGTCGTTACCGTTATAGTATGTTTCATTACCGTTATAGTATGTGTTGTTACCGTTATAGTATGTGTCGTTACTGTTATAGTATGTGTCGTTACCGTTATAGTATGTTTCATTACCGTTATAGTATGTGTCGTTACCGTTATAGTATGTGTTGTTACCGTTATAGTATGTGTCGTTACCGTTATAGTATGTGTCGTTACCGTTAAAGTATGTTTCATTACCGTTATAGTATGTGTCGTTACCGTTATAGTATGTGTCGTTACCGTTATAGTATGTGTCGTTACCGTTATAGTATGCGTCGTTACTGTTATAGTATGTGTCATAACCGTTATAGTATGTGTTGTTACCGTTATAGTATGTGTCATTACCGTTATAGTATGTGTTATTACCGTTATAGTATGTGTTGTTACCGTTATAGTATGTGTCGTTACCGTTATAGTATGTTTCGTTACCGTTATAGTATGTGTCGTTACCGTTATAGTATGTGTCGTTACCGTTATAGTATGCGTCGTTACTGTTATAGTATGTGTCATTACCGTTATAGTATGTGTTGTTACCGTTATAGTATGTGTCGTTACCGTTATAGTATGTCGTTACCGTTATAGTATGTGTTTTTACCGTTATAGTATGTTTCATTACCGTTATAGTATGTGTCGTTACCGTTATAGTATGTGTCGTTACCGTTATAGTATGCGTCGTTACTGTTATAGTATGTGTCGTTACCGTTATAGTATGTGTCGTTACAGTTATAGTATGTGTCGTTACCGTTATAGTATGTGTTGTTACCATTATAGTATGTGTCGTTATCCTTATACTATAACGGTAACGAAACATACTATAACGATAACGACACATACTATAAGGATAACGACACATACTATAATGGTAACAACACATACTATAACGGTAATGAAACATAATATAGCGGTAACAACACATACCATAACGGTAACAACATACAATAACGGTAACGACACATACTATAACGGTAACGACACATACTATAACGGTAACGACACATACTATAATGGTAATGAAACATACTATAACGGTAATGAAACATACTATAACGGTAACGACACATACTATAACGGTAATGAAACATACTATAGCGGTAACGACACATACTATAACGGTAACGACACATACTATAACGATAACGACACATACTATGTGTCGTTACCGTTATAGTATGTGTCGTTACCGCTATAGTATGTTTCATTACCGTTATAGTATGTGTCGTTACCGTTATTGTATGTTGTTACCGTTATGGTATGTGTTGTTACCTATATATTATGTTTCATTACCGTTATAGTATGTGTTGTTACCATTATAGTATGTGTCGTTATCCTTATAGTATGTGTCGTTATCGTTATAGTATGTTTCGTTACCGTTATAGCATTTTGTTACCATTATGGTATGTGTTGTTACCATTATAGTATGTGTCGTTACTGTTATAGTACATGTCGTTACTGTTAGTATGTGTTGTTACCGTGATAGTACATTTCATTACCGTTATAGTATGTGTCGTTACCGTTATAGTATGTGTACGTTTATTAAGTGTGCTTCACATAGGTGAGTGGGCTTGACAAATGACCTGTAGAAAACACACTCATTCATCTCTCACGTGTTCCACTTTTTGTGCACATTTGCACCAGAAACATTAGAAAAAAAAAAAGAAAAAAAAACATTGTGCATTTATGAAGTGAACTTCACACAGGTGAGTGGGCCTAACAAACCACCCGTAGAAACACTCTTCTCTCTCTAAAAGTAAAACAAAACACTCCACTCTCCTTACTCTAGCACCCAATTCTCGGAGCATTAACCGTTCCTTTGTATAATTAGCACTTGTTGTGTGTATTGCCTCTTCTTGTTGAATCGCTAAATGCCTCCTCAATTGTAAGTCTGCTAAAAGACTAAATGTAATGTAAATCTAAAGTAATGTAAATCTTTGTGTGTGCAGATGACAGTATATCTGCAGCGAGTGCCTCAGATGTGCAGGACCGGCTGTCGTCTCTGGAGCTGCGGGTTCAGCAGCAGGAGGATGAGCTGACCGTCATGAAGGCTGCGCTGGCCGATGTGCTGCGACGTCTGGCTCAGTCGGAGGACTCTGCTGCTGCCGCTGCCAAAAAACAGCAGAGCACTAAAGGTGTGTGTATGTGTCTGTCTGTCTCTCTCTCTCTCTCTCTCTCTCTCTCTCTCTGTGTGAGTGTGTGAGTGTGTGAGTGTGTGAGTGAGTGAGTGAGTGAGTGAGTGAGAGATCTCCGGGTCTGCTTGAGGGAAGGCATTTTAATGTTTGACCATTAAAATTGACTTTACTTTGTTCTCTGTTTAACACACCATATAAAACACACTGGCAGCCTCTCACCTCCCCTCTCTCTCACACACACACAAGCATCTTTTTGATGTTAATGTACTTGAGTCATTGATTCAGAGGTTGTCTACACACAGCTGTAGTTTGTATCCGCTGGTTCAGCCAGTGGTGTTTGTTTGTTTGCGCGGGGATTGCCTTTGTCCTCTATTGCTTTCTGAATTTAGGAAATGAAACCCGAGGTTGTGATAGTCTTTAATTCCTTATTTAGACGTATATCTAAGTGAAACTGCTTCTGCAAAAAATAGTAAACAGGGGCTTGTAAATGAATAAGTACTTGTTATTGTGAGCAAATCAAAAAACAGAGTTATTTGTCTCTGAATTTGCAGATTTTAGAGCACTCTTTATCCTTTTCTTTCTTGTGGAGGAATAACACTGTATTACATTTGATAAATTTAATGAATTTGAAGAAAAGGGTTTAATATGTATGTTTTATATACGTGTGTGTGTGTGTGTGTGTGTGTGTGTGTGTGTGTGTGTGTGTTCAATATATTTATATATAGAAGAATCATAAATCAGGGACAAATTAAACTGATTAAAAAAGTTAAGAGAATAGTAAGCTCGAGAAAACTTTTCAATAATATCTTTTTAATAATAATATAATATTATTTCAATAATATCGCTCTTAAGTCATTACCATTATAGTATGTCATTACCTGCATAGTAAGTATAGAATGTGTCATTACCGTTATAGTATGTGTATGTGTCATTACCATTATAGTATGTGTCATTACCACTATAGTATGTATTATTACCGTTATGGTATCTGCATAGTATGTGTCACTACGTTATAGTATATGTCATTACCATGATGGTATTTGTCATTACCGTTATAGTATGTGTTATTACCCTTATGGTATCTGCAAAGTATGTGTCATTACATTATAGTATATGTCATTACCATGATAGTATGTGTCATTACCGTAATAGTATGTGTTATTACCGTTATGGTATCTGCGTGGTATGTGTCATTATGTTATAGTATATGTCTTTACCATGATAGTATGTGTCATTGCTGTTATAGTATGTGTCATTACATTATAGTATGTGTCATTACCGTTATAGTTTGTGTATAATATGTCATTACATTATAGTATGTGTCATTACATTATAGTATGTGTCATTACCGTTATAGTTTGTGTATAGTATGTGTCATTACAATATAGTATGTGTCATTACGTTATAGTATATGTCATTACGATGATAGTATGTGTCATTACCGTTATAGTTTGTGTATAGTATGTGTCATTACAATATAGTATGTGTCATTACGTTATAGTATATGTCATTACTTTTATAGTATGTGTCATAACCGTTATAGTATGTCATTACCGTTATAGTATCTGCATAGTATGTGTCATTATGGTATAGTATGGCGTTACTATTATAGTATGTGTCATTACCGTTATAGTATGTCATTACCGTTATAGTATCTGCATAGTATGTATCATTATGGTATAGTATGGCGTTACCATTATAGTATGTGTCATTACCGTTATAGTTTGTGTTTAGTATGTGTCATTACAATATAGTATGTGTCATTACGTTATAGTATATGTCATTACGATGATAGTATGTGTCATTACTTTTATAGTATGTGTCATAACCGTTATAGTATGTCATTACCGTTATAGTATCTGCATAGTATGTGTCATTATGGTATAGTATGGCGTTACCATTATAATATGTGTCATTAACGTTATAGTATGTGCTTAGTATTTGTCATCGTTGTTATAGTGTCATTACCATTCTAATATGTTTATAATACAGTATGTGTCATTACCGTTACAGCCTAGAAAATATTCTAGGCTGTTCCTATTTAACGCTCGACTCTTCTGTGGTTACACTGACGGAAAATGTAAAGTTGCTATTTTCTAGGCTGTAAAAAAAAGTTGAAAAAACACACACACAAAAACACACACACTATTTAATAAAGAGGAAAAATCAAGAGAAACTAAAAATATTCAGTGTGGTTTGTAATTTCCTTTGAATGTAAATGTATTATCTTTCTTTTTCTAAGATGTTAAGCAACCAAATCCTTATTTTAATGTATATTAATGTTTATTAAAACAGTTTTGTTTCAATTCAAAATCTTAATATGAATAAATATAAAATTTAAGTATTATTGTAATATTTTTTTTAATATATTTTATATATGTTTTTATATACGTTTTTATATTTATATATATATATATATATATATATATATATATATATATATATATATATATATATATATGTGTGTGTGTGTGTGTATTTTCAAAATGTGGTGTATTCATTTATGGTGAGCACTAGACTAAGTTGTCATAACAAACAATGTCATCTTTGCATTTAAAATGACATAATTGAGCAAATGACACTTAATAACAGTTGTCATATACATAAAATATGCATAAAATCTCATTCACAACATGTCTTATGAACACCCCTTCAAGTAAAGTGTTTCCAAAAAAATCTCTCACACTCTGTCTCTCTCGCTCTCTCAGTCAGTGTGAAGAGGTCAGACACACACTGTGTGTTTTGTTGAGGGCTAATTGAGCGTGAAACTGAGTCGTGTGGTTCTGTCATGGCTTCTTCTCCTCCTGATATAATATACGTGTGCTCATTTCCATTAGTTCAGTCCAGAACACACACATACGAACATACACAGCAGGAGCAGAACACCATCACACAACACAGAGGTCAAGTGAACGACAACCTCACTCATACATTTCCACACACTGAGGCCGTTTTAAATAGCACGGCTGATGCAAACCATTGCAATCACTGCAGAGATGTTGAGCACGAGGATCCACAGCACTCACACACATACTAAAAACACACACACACACACAAAATATAATAAATATTAAGAGAAACAAAAAATATTAAATTTAGTTTGTAATTTAATTTTTCAGTCACTAAAGATGCCCCGCCCACCAATATTGATTGACAGGTGCGCATTACCATATGCTCAGTTTGTTTTCACATCCGCCATTTTCAGCGTGTGAGTCAAAGCGACGTCACCAAAGAAACACCCTTGCTCTATTTTTAGATGTAAGGCTCATTGGGCTCAACATTCACCACGTTATCGCTCTCCTCGCCGCCAGTGTTTGTGAGTTTTGGTGGGTTTGCATACATGTGTACTTTTCATTGCGTCTTCCTTAAACTTCAGCTGTTTGCCTTTACCGCGGTCACAGAAGCTCCCTGTCATCTTAACTAGGTGCAGCTGGAAAGCGCGAGGGCATTGCCTCTCGTGCACTGCCCTCCATTGGAAATAACGAACTAATGACGCGCAGCGCCATGCATTTCGCGGTGTCGCGGATGAAAGTGAGTACCGGGAGAGAGGGGGTGCGTGTCGTGGATGAAAGTGAGGACCGGGGGGGGTTCACTCACGATTCTGCCTTACTATTCATTTAAAATAACATGCGAATGTGCGCCTCTGGTGTGCCGTGTCATGGCTCTGAGCGACGTATCCGGTGTATGGCGCCCTTTAGTTATAGCCTCAAGCAGGTCATACACTAGAAGCGCCGCACGGCGCCTCGCAGCGGCATGCATTTCTGAATTCTAAACATAAGTTTCTATCGGGACACACACCGGCGCCGCAAGTCTCGGTGCACAAGCTCGGAGCTTTAAACTAGCACACAATTGGCTGTAAAACTATACAAAGACACAAATGATTTTGTAGTCTCTGCTTGGTCTGTGTCCGAGTCGTACATGTACAGCTGAATGCTTGTCTTCTCACTCATGTTGCTTCTCTCTGTCTGTTACCATAGGGAGATCTTGGCTCCGCCCCCTTGTTAAGTTGGGCGGGAAGTCGAAACTAATTTTCATGTGAAGCAACACACCCCTAAAACAGTGAACTGTGTACACGCCCCCAAAATGGCACTTTTTAACACATCATAATAAAAAAATCAATTTTGTTTTGAACTGAACCTAAACTGGCACACTCAGAAGAACCATAATATTAATATTACATCTTAAAAAAGGGTTAAAATAGGTGCCCTTTAATAAAACATGTTCAAATCCACAGCAAACTCAGCTGTACATCTGCATCTGTTCATCAGGACAAACACACACAGCTTCAAAATCAGATCAAGGCTTACTAGTTAGTTTTAAAGCTGCTGTATGTAAGTTTTTGACTCTTCTAAAGCATACAAACACCATAATATGTTTGCAGATATTTAAGAAACATGCTCAGTGAACCTTCTTGTTTATATGAAAAACAATGCTGAAGTCAGATATTCTGCTTTGAAAATGTGTTGTCCGTGCCGGAACGGCTGTCATTGTTTTGGACATTTAACTCGCCCAATGCCAGATTAGCCAATTACATTTCAGCACCCGAGTTGCCTTGGTGGAAAACCGAATATTTAATTCATTCAGTCAGGAAGGCTCTCAAAGCATGTGCTCGTGACCGAAATGTGACCTCTGGTGGACTGTAGTAGCCTCCAAAATGAGACGCAGATTCAGAGTTCCACATGAGGTTATTAATTAGCAAATGAAATGCATATTACGAACGTAAACATTAGGTGAGCAGGTTACATTGTAACCCCGTGTACACGCTATGTGATGAGATTTGTAGGGATAAGCAATTTGGCTGTTTGCACTAGGCATAGGACGATAACTGTTTTCAAGGTATACCTCGGTTTGGAAAAGTCAAGGTTTTAAAACTATTTTGCATGCAGTGGCACTGGAGACTTGTTTAAACAGCCACACTTATTATATAAATGTCTTTGTTTGTCTTTTAATCTTTAATCTTATCATTAGCGGATAGACTAGTAAACTAGACCTGTAATCCGGTTAGCTTGTCTGTATGCTGGCCTATTTCAGCCGTACACTGTCCTCTCTTTACTTTCTGTCTCTCTCCCCTCACTGCTAATCAGGTTTAATTCTGCAATATCCAAGCATGCAAATGTCATAGAAATCAATCCGCTTAAGTGGTGATGTAATGAACACTGTTTTTGAGTCTAAGCTTCTGCTGATCTGAACTGAGAATACAATCTCAGCAATTTTTATGAGCACTAGTTTTGTATTTCAAAATCTCGCAGTTTTGCAAGATGTTTTTTTGACATTCATGCTCAAGTAATCACTGCATGAAAAGCCTCATTTTCTTCACTAGCGATGAGTAGGGCCAGACGGAATCTGCGGACGTTTTTTGCTATTTGTGCAGAGGATTTTGGTAAAAATCTGTGGATTTTTGTGGAATTATTTTGGGAGTATTATAATTAAATCTTAATATGTGAAATAAAAAATAATAGCCAGTGTCCCAGTATCTGTGGTTACACTCAGTAAACAGTGCTGAGTTCGGTGATACTGATGACCTTCATGGCCAATCACAGTCATTTCTGTTGAGCACGTGAACACAATAACAAATCAGCGCTGTTTAAGAACAGACTCAAAAGCGCTCAAATGTTAGAGGGAAATGGATGTTTTTAAAATTTCAGTATCGATTGGTACCGAATTCCAGTATCGTGACAACACTAATAACAGCGCATAACTAACGCGCTCTGCGCTGGACTTTAGCGCAGCTTTTATTTGGTCAATTTTAGTTCTTCAAAATAGCAACACGCCAACAATGCGCCTTAACACACTTCCTTTTCAGACTAGCACAACTATGAGTCCACAAAGTGGCGCAAAAGGATTTGCTATTTAAACGACGTGGAGCTAAACGGGAAAATTAGGCTTGCGCTGGTCTGAAAATAGCAACAAATCGCACCAAACATACCTTGCGCTGGGTGTATGATAGGACCCTTTTGGTAAAAATCTGCGGATTTTGCGGAATTATTTTGGGAGTATTATAATTATAACCTTAATATGTGAAATAAAAAATAATACCTTTTTAACTTTTATTTAATGTTTAAAATGCAAATACAATTAGATTAGACTTTATTTGGTAAACAAAGCAAGTCTCTCATATAATATATCTACTAAAAGACAGAAAATATTACTTTACAAACTACATTGTACATAAATCAGATGAACATTTTCATATTAGTCAATAATATTACTGTTATTAATTTAAAAACTGAATAAATTTAGATTTACACACATTTACTCAAGTAAATAAACAGAATTAATGATGGGCTAAAAATCTGCGGAAATCTGCGTAAAATCTGCGGAATTTTGCGCGCGCAGATTCTGTGTGGGCCTAGCGATGAGCTAAGTGAACATGCACAATTACTCCCTGACATTAGACTTGCAAAAATACCCCCGGTGCACTAGGTGGTGCTGTACAACTTTTTTCCTGTGCATTCGTCATGCAAGTTTTTTTTCTGTTTAACCTACAGCACACAAACACCTAGTCAAAAGTTTGTGGGACAAACTTTTTTATTTTCATTTGATCTGAAATTCTTGTGTGCTCGGTTTTGTGCTTGAGCGCCACCAAGTGTTTTTTACTGTAACTTCAGCAGCTTAAAGGACCAGTTCACCCAAAAAATGAACTGCTGACTTTTTCTGAGTAACTCTTTAGGCTCTATTTTAACAATCTATGTGCAAAGTCTAATGTGCATGATGCAAAAGCATTAAGCGCGAGTCCGAATCCATATTTGCCATTTTGAGGATGGAAAAATACGCTCTGCGCCCTGGCGCATGGTCTAACAGGGCTCATCAGAGTCTCATCTTGCATTTCCTTTAAGAGTCAGTTGTGTCACACCATGGTGCATTTGCTGTTTACATGAAGGACTTTGTAAATGTAAAAACTGAACGATTCACTGGCGAGAAAACAGTTAAACAGACCATCTGCAGCGCGAGGATAAAGAACAAGCCTCCTCCATTCAGCCTCTTTACTTTCTCTTTACTTTACTTTTACTCTTTACTCCTTTACTTTGGTGGAGTAAGGAAATGGTGGAAACTCACTCCACTGAAGACATCCATTAGCAGATATTTAATTTAATTTGTTAAGCACAAAGATTTGTGTCAAAACTATTTCTAAATTCAGTTCTAATTTCCCGCAAACGAATAAATGAACAATAATAATGAAGCGTGGTCAAAAAACTGAGTTATATCCAAACACACGTCCTGTTCTTATGCCCCATGTGGTGATGCAGACGTCTCCAAAACCCCACAGGTGGACAAATCTAAACCGGTTTTTATTAAAACAAATATAAACATGCATATAATAAGTAATACTGCTAATAATAAAAACACTATACAGATGCAAATTGTCTTAATAAACTGACAATAGCCCCCCGAGGTGAAGGCATGGAGGTAGTAGTTTTTAGATTTATGTAGAAAATAATAATTTTTGTAACTTTTTAATCCTTTAGTGTAAATATATTTGTGTATTGCTGTACATCCTGTGTGTATTAATCAATGTGTAAGCGTTTGGACCTGCATAGGTGCTAGGGTTGTCACGATACTGGAATGTGGTACCAATCGATACTGAAATTTTAAAAACATCCATTTCCCGCTAATAGTTTAGCGCTGTTGAGCGTGTTCTTAAACAGGCTGATTTGCCAGTGTCCCTGTATCTGGTGATACTGATGACCTTCATGGCCAATCACAGTCATTTCTGTTGAGCACGTGAACACAATGGCAAATCAGCGCTGTTTAAGAACAGACTCAACAGTGCTCAAATGTTAGAGGGAAATGGATGTTTTTAAAATTTTAGTATCGATTGGTACCGAATTCCAGTATCGTGCAACCCTAATAGGGGCATAACTAACGTGCTCTGCGCTGGACTTTAGCGCAGCTTTTAATTGGTCAATTTTAGTTCTTCAAAATAGCAACACCCCAACAATGCGCCTTAACACACTTCCTTTTCAGACCAGCACAACTATGAGTCCACAAAGTGGCGCAAAAGGATTTGCTATTCAATCAACGTGGAGCTAAATGGGAAAATTAGGCTTGCGCTGGTCTGAAAATAGCAACAAATCGCACCAAACACACCTTGCGCCGGGTGTATGATAGGACTCAGGATCCTTTATGTATTATTTCCATTAGGTTTAGGAGAGGGTGCTGTTTTGTGTATGTTTTATTTTTATTTAGAGTAGTTTAGTTAAGACGTTTGGTACGTTGAAGATGTTTCTTTTCATGCTTTCCTTTTCATATTTAGTTTAGTTGTTTAATACAGTTAATGTGTTTTGTTATATTTATTTCTTTGATTTAAGCACCTCTATCTACCTCCTCTGCAACAGGTAATTTATTGTAAATATTTTTCTTTCACGGTACAATATATTCTCACTGATTTCACTGGAAGTATGGGCAATAAATAATTGCAGTGATATTTGGTTCTCTGTGGTTTTCTTTCTCCCTCCATTTGTGACACACACGAAACTATTATGTTATGTCAAATACCCTTAGTTTAATATTAACATCTAAAAGGACGTAACAGGACCCTTTGTTACTGTTTCTCACTGTCAGATTTTACTGTAAATGTAAAATGGCATCATATGAATACGGTGCATCCTAGAGACAATTAGTCATTGTGCACTTTTTTCCTTCTTGAAGCAAGGATTCCTAAGATGCTTCGCACTTGGAAAACCCCTAATGAAAATAAATGCTCTTAGGAGGCATGTTATTTTAGCTCTGTATTTTGCATTAAATGGCTATTTTAGATGCATTTCTGAATAATCACAATTCAATTCAATTCATCTTTATTTGTATAGCGCTTATACAATGTAGATTGTGTCAAAGCAGCTTCACATGGAAGATTATAGTGAATTGAAACAGTGTCAGTTCAGTTTTAAGAGATTAAGTTCAGTTCAGTTTAGCTCAGTTCAGTGTGGGTTAATAATCACTACTGAGAGTCCAAACACTGAGGAGCAAATCCATCGATGCGCAGCTCTACAGATCCCGAACCATGCAAGCCAGTGGCGACAGCGGCGAGGAAAAAACTTCACCAATTGGCGAAAGCGAAGATTTAAAAAACCTCGAGAGAAACCTGACTCAGTTGGGCACGACCATTTCCCCTATGGCCAAACGTCTTGTGCAGAGCTGCAGTCTAGGCGCAGCACGGTGGACCTCGGCGAAGACTCGTCTGTCCTTGGAGCGTCACAGGAGTCAGTCATGCTCTCACTCCATGATGACCACCACAGCAGGATACGGCCTGGTCCAGAATACCTTGGGATCATCTCGTCGCTGGTCTTGGATCGCATCAGTGGCGCTGCATAGTCTGAGGGCCTCAAGATGAGTACCCCCAGGTGGAAATACAGAATAAGGAGAATAATTAGCGTAGCTGCTGTTCATAGTGTATAAAAACAAGAAGCAAAATACTGCGTGGGGCACATCATGCATCATACCGCTATGTACTGCACTGAGTGTATGCTTTGCTAAAAAGATAGGTCTTTAATCTAGTTTTGAAGAGCGAGAGTGTGTCTGAGCCTCGGACATTATCAGGAAGGCTATTCCAGAGTTTAGGGGCCATAAATGAGAAGGCTCGACCTCCTTTACTCGACTTTGATATTCTAGGTACTACCAGAAGCCCTGAGTTTTGAGATCGTAAAGAGCGGGTTGGATTGTAGCGAGACAGGAGGTTGGTTAGATAAGCAGGAGGATAAAATTGGGGTGATATGATCATATTTTCTAGATCTGGTAAGAACTCTGGCAGCTGCATTTTGCACTAGCTGAAGTTTGTTAATAGAGGATGCTGGGCAGCCAGCAAACAAAGCATTACAGTAGTCCAACCTAGAAGTCATGAAAGCATGAACTAGCTTTTCTGCATCTGATATGGATAGCATACGTCGCAATTTAGCGATATTTCTCAGATGGAAGAAAGCAGTTTTTGTGACATGGGATATATGATTTTCGAATGTTAAATTGCTGTCTAATATGACACCCAGATCTTTTATAGTAGAGCTAACGCTAACTTTGTATCCCTTTAGTTGCAGGTCGACTCAAATCAAGTCATTCCAAACTGGCTTGCACCGAACTGGGAATGTTTTACTTGAGGACAATGTATGTTTGACTGAGATCTGGTTTGAATGTGACGTGTGTGTGAGCTGCTGGAGTTTTTACATCATTACACTGCTGACATTAAATGATGGTGATTTAATTGAATGTGAATTGTGAACGATGAACACATCTAATGAATCCGGTGTGATGTGTGTGTGTGTGTGTGTGTCCTGCAGGTCAGGCCCCGATACGTGAGGCTTATTCGATGTCCTGTATCGCCAATGGCAGTTCCAGCGGCCGCAAGTCTCACAGAGACACCGCCACAGTGTCTGTAGCCAGAAAAGAGACTCTCTCCTCTGCTGCTAAGAGGTACTGTAACACACACACACACACACACACACACACATATACTGTACATATACTGTACATACACAAACACACACATATACACCTACATGCACGGATGGATGGATGGATGGATGGATGGATGGATAGATGGATGGATGGATAGATGGATAGTTGGATGAAACAATGGATGGATGGAACAATGGATGGATAGAACGATAGATAGAACGATAGATAGATAGATAGATAGATGGATGGATAGAACAATGAATGGATGAATAGATGGATGGATGGAACAATGGATGTATGGATGGAACGACGGATGGATAGATAGATAGATAGATAGATAGATAGATAGATAGATAGTTAGTTAGTTAGTTAGTTAGTTAGTTAGTTAGTTAGTTAGTTAGTTAGTTAGTTAGTTAGTTAGTTAGTTAGTTAGTTAGTTAGTTAGTTAGTAGAGATGCCACAATTCTCAATACAATATTGAACCGTTCGGTACGACATCCACGGTTCAATACGCGCTTGTGAATTGCGGTTTTTCCGGTTTTACGTTTAAATCATTTATGTGCGTTTTTTTTCTCTCCGAATAGACTGTTTGTGTGTGCCTGTAAGTTTACGAGCTGAGATGAGGAAACTCCTCCCCGCGAGTAAATATTCAATCACTACAGGGCTTGAAAATAAGGATTGCCCGATGGCCCGGGGCCAGCATGAGAGACGCTCGGGCCAGTGTACAGAATGGTCACTGGCCCGATCGGGCCAGTGCTGCCTTGTCACAAAAGTTTGGCTGCGACTGTCTGTCAATTGCGTTCAAATACAATCTTAGGATGCTTTCACACATAGACGTTTGTTTCGGAATCTGTCTCTTTCCCCCCGTTAGCGCGGTTCGTTTGGCATATGCGAGTCCAGGAATCGCGCTCAAATCAGCGCCAAATCAATCGCTCCGAGATCGCCTGAATGAGGTGGTCTCTGCTCGATTGAGCAGATCGATTGTAGTGAGAAAACAAAACAATTCAACAAACTAAGGACCCAGGCTATACCACAGTGTATTATGATTGTGTAATAGCCATATATACGAATGATGAGCAGGGCGGGATGTCATTCCTACCGGTAAATGTGCATTTCGTGTCTAATGCGAAAGTGAAAGCATGCTGAAATATTAACGAGAGCTGTTTATCAGTTAGGAAGATTGAACGAAGTTACCAACTGATAATCTTTCCATATTTTAATCTTACAATATGTTATATTAGTCCTGTTGTTTTGTTCATTTTTGCACTGACAGCTCGAAAGAAAGATCAACATTGATCTGCTTCATGATCTGATGCATGATCTGATGATCGGTTCATCTATTTATTTGTAATTTAAGCCTATAATGCATAATTCTAGCCAACCTTTCTTTAATAGATTAATTCAATAAATTTTTACAAAACTTGACAACTGAAATGAGGCTCTGAGAAAGTCTGACCTCTCTGATTTGTATTTATGTCTGTGGGTGTCAAAATTAAAGTGCATATTTTCGCTTATAAAATATATACAAAACTGCTCAAAAGTTTGGGGTCAGTATGATTGTTAAATATTTTAAAATAAGCTTCTCCTGCTCACCAAGGCTAAATTTATTTCATCATAAATATAGCACACATTGTAAAATTGTAAAATGTTATTGCACTATAAAATAAATGTTTAAAAGTAGTTTATCATTTAATTGAATCATTTATTCCAGTGATTTTAAAGATGAATTTTCAGCTTCATTACTCTAGTCTTCAGAGTCACATGATCCTTCAGAAATCACTCTAATATTAATTATTATAGTTTTTATTATTATTATTATTAATGGTAATAGTAATAAAAGCAATAATGTCTGGAGTAATAATTTTATTTGAAACTACATACAATAAGAAAGCAGTTATTAAAAAGATTTAATTAATATTTAATGCCCAGTTTGTACATAGGCTACCAGCAGCTGTGAGATTTTAGTGTTAATTTTTTTTATTATACAATACACTAGGAACTAGTGTACCTTTCTTGGCTTTGAAGTAAAATAAAGGAGTCTTGCAATAAATCGTTTTTATTTTTTTCTCTTTCTTACTGTTCCTATTGCCCAAGCATAGAATAACAATAAAAAAAAAAACACTTATGTGTTAAGCCATCAGAACCGAACCGAAAACCGTGTTAAAAAACCGAGGTATGTATTGAACCGTGAGCTTACTGTATTGTTGCATCCCTAATAGATAGATAGATAGATAGATAGATAGATAGATAGATAGATAGATAGATAGATAGATAGATAGATAGATAGATAGATGGATGGATGGATGGATGGATGGATGGATGGATGGATGGATGGATGGATGGATGGATGGATAGATGGATGTATGGATGGAACGACGGATGGATAGATAGATAGATGGATGGATGGATGGATGGATGGATGGATGGATGGATGGATAGAACAATGAATGGATGGATGGATGGTTAGATGGATGGATGGAACAATGGATGTATGGATGGAACGACGGATGGATAGATAGGTAGATAGATAGGTAGATAGATAGATAGATAGATAGATAGATAGATAGATAGATAGATAGATAGATAGATAGATGGATAGATGGATGGATGGATGGATGGATGGATGGATGGATGGATGGATGGATGGATGGATGGATGGATGGATGGATGGATGGATGGATGGATAGATGGATGTATGGATGGAACGACGGATGGATAGATAGATAGATAGATAGATAGATGGATGGATGGATGGATGGATGGAACAATGAATGGATGGATGGATGGTTAGATGGATGGATGGAACAATGGATGTATGGATGGAACGACGGATGGATAGATAGATAGATAGATAGATAGATAGATAGATAGATAGATAGATAGATAGATAGATAGATAGATAGATAGATAGATAGATAGATAGATGGATAGATGGATGGATAGAACAATGAATGGATGGATGGTTAGATGGATGGATGGAACAATGGATGTATGGATGGAACGACAGATGGATAGATAGATAGATAGATAGATAGATAGATAGATAGATAGATAGATAGATAGATAGATAGATAGATAGATAGATGGATGGATGGATGGATGGATGGATGGATGGATGGATGGATAGATAGATGGCTAGATGGATTGATTGATTGTAATTGATTGATTGACTGATTGTATTTATATATATATATATATATATATATACACACACACACTAATGCATTTATACGCACACACAACAAAGACACACACTAAAACATGCACATTCTTTCGACTGAAACATGCACATGATTTCAAGGCTCCAGTTTGTATGTTTCCGTCCTCAGAGCAGATCCAGCGTGTTTCAGCTCTCCACAAATGAGCTGATGATTTGAAGCAGGTTTGTAAGATTAGAGAGATCATCAGATGAGACGGGTGGATTTAGCAAACACTGAGGCTGAGTTCACATTCATCTGGATACATTTGAATACATTTTTTTTCTCTTTCTGTTCACACTGAGATGTGTTTGTCCCGCAAAAAGAAAGCTTTTTGCGAATGCTCTCCTAAGTGGATCAGTTTGACAATAAAATGATTGTGAAACGTTTGTGTTGTAGCATGCGTAGTGTTAATAACAGGTTTAAAAATATCTAAATAAATAAACAGATGCATTTTCATGTTGTAACTATTAGGGTTGTCACGATACTGGAATTCGGTCCCATTTGATACTGAGATTTTAAAAACGTCCATTTCCCGCTAATATTTGAGCGCTGTTGAGCATGTTCCTAAACAGCTCTGATTTGCCATTGTGTTCACGTGTTCAGCAGAAATGACTGTGATTGGCCGTGAAGGTCATCAGTTCACCGAACTTACCGCTGTTTACCAAGTGTAACCACAGATACAGGGACACTGGAGCGTTTCAAAGTCACGTCGATCAGCTAGTACGTACGAGCGATCCGCTGATAAATCGCGGCTTTAAAACGCTCCAGTGTCCCTTTATCTGTGATCGATGGGTAGCGAATTCCAGTATCATGTCAACCCTAGTAATTATAGATATCATTGTTAATACCTGTTTGTACTCTTTGTTATTCACTTGAACAGTATTGTTAATGATAAATATTAATTTGAATAATCTTCATGTTAGTTTCCCGCAAACTTGACAGATCTAGTTACAAGGCTTATATTGTTTGTTTAATCATGGGACTACTATTATTCCTTTTAATTTCAAAAATCTCTCTTTAAAACGTGTACAAACTCATAAAACTGATCCGAGATCAGGTGTAAAATATTAAACCTGTTTAGTTATTTGCCCATTGAGGTGATCTTGAGAAAGTTTTCAAAAGAGTAATGACCTAACAAAGCCCAATTTAATAAAATCACGTGACTTTGCTAATTTGGTCCGTGTAAACATATAATGTTGTTTTTCAAATTTTTGTTTTCAAAGCGGAAAAACGAATAAATTAATATAAATAAACTGTTTAATCATTTTTTTGTTTTGAAAACAAAAACAAGAAAACCAATTAAATGTGAATACACGCACCCAATTTGATACAAGCCCCGAATTGCTTACTCAAAACAATAAACTTAAGGTTTCAAAGCTTGATGAAGCAGTGCCTCGAATGCAACTAGTGGCTCGTTTCCACTGACTGGTACAGTACGGTACGGGTCACCTTTATCAGGCTTGCGTTTCCACTACAAAGGGTACCCTTTTATTGGGCGTGATGTACGACAAAGTGTTTCAGTCGACGTCATTCTCGCTCGAATAAATGTCTACAGTAAAACCGTACAGGTCGTTCACAAATCATATGAGAAGCACTTCTCACAAAACAGATGCTTTAAACATATAAATACTTGTGTATAAATGTTTATTACTAACCTTTTTATGAACATGATTTGATTATAACTGCAGATCAGTGACAGTGCGAAATACCCTACTATAACGTCTGCCTCGTAAAGCAACAACAGGACACGGCAGATTTTGTTCTTTTTGGCTTTGTGGCTGTACATCAAAACAACGACAAGGTTTGTTTGAGCTCGGGTCATCCATGACTCGTTATTATATGCATATAGTTTTACGGTGTAATGTCTCGGGCATCGGCTGTGTATTAAAAAACATAGCGGTTCCTTTGTTTTCATTGTGGCTAGCTCCACGAGATCGTGACGTATTTCTGTAACCAATCAGCGTTCAGCTGCGCGTGTAGCTCCACCTTTTGGTACCCTTTGTCGTGTTTGGTACCCTTTCGAAAGTGTGCCGAAAAAGTGGTACAGTACGGTTCGGTTCCGTACACCTTTTGACAGTGGAAACAGCCATAAAAGCGTACTGTACCGTACTGTACCACTCAGTGGAAACGGCCATAAATGTGTGTTATATATTATTATTATTATTATTATTATTATTATTATACGACTGTCTGGAATACTTGTTTCTGATTGGGCAGTTGTGACATTTCAAAGTATGTTATTCCCAGATTACGACCGCTGAATAACAGACTCATCCGAGTACCTTAAATCATCTTGACAATCAGTAAATAAATCAGATTCATTCAACTCATTCTAAAACATAACCCTATTTAAATTTCTTGAGATTACGAATTATGTAGCCAGAAGTACGTATGGCTGCATTTCGTCTTTCAAATGAACGCTACAGGGTGGTATGATGCTGTTTCTTTTCGCGCTTACCAGCTGACTGCTTACCTCTGCATGGACGGCTTTCCCGCTGTTACCAGTTTGCCTAGTGGCTCGCCATGTACGTCGACGGACTTGAGACGCAGAAAGGAGTTGACCACGACGACAGGGTTGGAGTCCGGCGAAGAACGATTCCAGAAAGTAGCGAAGACAAAAACAGAAGCCAATAAATAAAATAAACAAGTAAATAACAGGGTGAGAATGTCATAAAATCTGAAAACGTGGTAAAAATCAGGCTGCCGCGTGGGCTTTTCTTTTTCTGGATTGCTTTTTAAAACACAGTCGCTTGGGTTTAGGGAAGGGGTGGTTGGGTCAAGCGATGCTTTTGAAAACAGTATTGGTTGGGTTTAGGGAAGGAACAGGCTGGTTCAGTCAGTCGACAGCGGCCTCTGGTGGGTTTACGCAAGAACAGCAGGCACGAATGGCACTTGCAAGAGAAATTTGAGATCTCATAAAGTGTACACAGCGGCCTCTGGTGGATTCGCCAAAACAAAAACCGGAAAAAAACCATACCTCCTGGGACGTATTTGGCGCTCTCCAGAAATGTATAAAGGGGTACGTTTTCTGAATGAACCTGGGTTGCATTTATTATATGTCTTATTGTCATACCACTGTTTTTGACTGTTTGGCGCCATCTTGTGGCTGAATAATGCATAGGTTAGTGTATACTCCATTCAGCCATTTTCATTTCTGTCAGATTTGCTTTTAATTAAAGAATTAGTAAACTATTATGGCCCAGAACAATGTTTTGTGTCAAATTTTTACGTTTTGTGGCAAGTAGCCGTCTAATAAACAGGATAAAGTACATGCAGTCAGTTATTTTCGCAGAATAAAGCCTTTCAGTTTTACACAACAGTGCTTTGCTTCAAAAGCCTGTCAGGCTTTATTCTGCAATTAAAAACTGCATGGATGTATTTTATCCCATACATATAACTCACCAGTAAGTGGTAAAATAACTTATTCCAACCTATAGAATACTAAAAAACAACTAAAATATCATAAATAAAAGCTATAGACAATTTTTGTAAAATAAAAAAAGGTTTAAATGAAACTGCTAAGATGATGTAAACATTTTAAAAGATGCTAATGTAGGCTAAAAGCATTTTGCAATGAAAATACCATTTTCAAATGTATCCTGTTTCACTTGGACTCGGCCTCAGACGTTGACTTTTCCAATTACAGACATTGATGTTTAAAGCGTACAATGTCCTGTTTCCTAAATATGCAAATATTTGTCTGATCTGATGCTTTGTGTTTAACCTATGATGTTCTTTCAGCCTGAAGAAATGTTCAGCTCTTCTCGCACACACATCCACATCTTCCTCAGTTGACACGCATGTTGTTTTTGCAGTGGCAGCGAGCGGAAAAAAGACAAGCCTTCAATGGAGGAGATCAAGGAGAAAGAGGAGCCTCCGCAGGCTAATGATAAGCCTCCATCAGCGGCCCCGTCCCCGTCCAGCAACCCCCCATCCCCTCACCCTCAGCCCCCACAGCCCCAGAGACAGGCCTCGGTCCCGGCCAAAAGGTTCCTCCCTGCAGATTCTGGCCCTGATCGAGCAGCCTTTGCCAATGTTTCACAACCTGCTGACGCCAAGCCAAGGGGCAGAGCTGACACACTTCCTCAATCAATAACACATCATTCATTCACAAAGCCATTAACTAGAAGATCCAAAACCAGCCGGCTCCGTTAATCACAGCATTAACACACTGGTTGCACTTTATTTAAATAGTATGTGTAGTTACATTTGTACTTGGACTTTAAGCCGACAGTCGGTTGTTGGGATTCGTCGGTCAGCAACAGTCTGGCTAGTTGGTTTGGTTTGTTCCACTAGTGTTGGAGAAAGTTACTTTTGAAAGTAATGGATTACAATATTGAGTTACTCCCCAATAAAGTAACTAGTTGCGGTAATTAGTTACTTTTTATTGAAAGTAATCTGTTACGTTACTTTTCAGTTACTTTTTCATACATGCCTGAGGCTTGATCTCTTCCAGAACTTGCAGGGTTTTTTTTTTTTTTTTTTAAATAGAGGAAGTCTGCACACACTGTATTATCTACACCTTCATTCATTCATTCATTTTCTTTCAGCTTAGTCCCTTTATTAATCCGGGGTCGCCACAGTGGAATGAACCGCCAACTTATCCAGCACATGTTTTACGCAGCGGATGCCCTTCCAGCTGCAACCCATCTCTGGGAAACATCCACACACACTCATTTACACTCATAAACTACGAACAATTTAGCCTACGTAATTCACCTGTACCACATGTCTTTGGACTGTGGGGGAAACCGAAGCACCCGGCGGAAACCCACGCAAACGCAGGGAGAACATGCAAACTCCACACAGAAAAGCCAACTGACCCAGCCGAGGCTCGAACCAACGACCTTCTTGCTGTGAGGCGACAGCACTACTTACTGCGCCACTGCGTCGCCCCCTACACCTTCATTTACCTTTAAAAAAGTAATTATATATGCCGTATATACAGATTAATAAAAGTTGATAGCAATGTGTTTGCTAATTATTTTTTAAAAGCAAATTAATTAATCTAAAAAGTAACTTGAGTTACATTATTTTAAAAAGAAACTAAAATATAATTACTTAACTTTTTTAAAAGTACTGTGTTACTTTACTCGTTACTTAGAAAAGTAATATTATTACGTAATCTGTATTACTTGTAATGCATTACCCCAACACTGTTCCACAACGCTAGGTTGTCAAAAATATAGATAAAAATCGATACTGAAATATTTAAAATGATACTTTTAGTTAGTATCGATGCTGGCTTCTTCTCACCAGCAGGAAGACGAATAGTTAATAATAATATTAAGATTTTAACACTTTTGTTTTAATCAGAATGTAAGATGAAATTGAACTCATTTAGCTTTTTTTTTTTGTAGTAATTTATTGCCTTTTAGACTTTACGACTGGTGACGTACCCAGTATATGTATTATATGGTTTAGTTATTTTTTTCTTTTTTTACTTCCTTTGCATACTTTTATTGTTGCGGAATTTGTTCCATGCGATATTGAAGATGGTATCAAATATCGATATTTTTCAAGGTCTTGTATCGAAGTTAGAAATTCCAGTATCGTGACAATACTATTCTACACGTTGCCTCTCATCAGGTTAATGTTGGAGCTCATTGGCTCAATAATTTGCATACATGTAATGCTGCGGAAATTGTTCCCAGTGGTATCGAAAATGGTATCAAATATTGATATTTTTCAAGATATTGTAATAAAGTTGGAAATTCTAGTATCGTAACAACACTATTTCATACGTCACCTCTTGTCAGGTTAACGTTGGAACTCATTGGACAGATTTTACTTCATTTGCATACTTTTATTGTTGCGGAAATTGCTTCCCATGGTATCGAAGAAACAGTATCAAATATTTTTCAAGGTATCATATCGAAGTTGGAAATTCAAGTATCGTATTAAATGTCAGGTTGACATTGGAGTTCATTGGCATGATTTGCTTCATTTGCATACTTTTAATGTTGCGGAAATTGCTTCCTGTGGTATTGAAGATGGTATCAAATATTGTTCAAGGTATCATATCGAAGTTGTAAATTCCAGTATCGTAAAACACTATTCCACACGTCGCCTCTCGTCAGGTTAACGTTGGAGCTCATTGGCCTGATTTTACTTAATTTGCATACTTTTAATGCTATGGAAATTGCTTCCCACGGTATCAAAAATGGCATCAAATATCGATATTTTCAAGGTATCGTATCTAAGTGAGAAAATTCCAGTATCATAACAACACTATTCCACACATCGTCTCTTATCAGGTTAACGTTGGAGCTCATTGGCCCGATTTTACCTAATTTGCATACTTTTAATGTTGCGGAAATTGCATCCTGCGTTATCGAAAATTTTATCAAATATCAATATTTTTCAAAGTATCGTATCAAAGTTGGAAATTCAAGTATCTTAACAACGCTATTTCTCACGCTGCCTTAGTCACGTTAACGTTGGAGCTCATTGGCCCAATTTAGTGTGTAGAATCTGTGTCATCTGAAAAGAGTGCTTTAGTTGGTTATTCAGCAACGAATCAGAGTGCGAGAACAAAAGCTGAAGTGACGTACCCAAGTTAAAAATTCAAGTCAGGGAGGAACACAAAAAAGCTGGCTGCAATTTCTGAATATTTGCAAACGATATGGATTATTAGCTTAAGGTGGTGTGTATGTGTGTGTGTACGTTGTATTTATTCCAAATGTCTCCACAAGTATAGCAATACCAGTAACTTTTGTCCTTCTGGACACATTTTATTTAGTCAAATGGCTCATTAATCACAGAGAATGAAGTTGAAAATGTAAAAATGCAGATTGTTTCCTGTGAGGGTTGGGTTTAGGGGTAGGGTTGGGGAGGGCTATATAATATAAAGTTTATACAGCATACAAATCATTACGTCTGAGAAGTCCCCATAAAGATAGTGTGTGTGTGTGTGTGTGTGCGCATGTTCTTTTTTGGATCCACCCTGAAGAGCTCAGTAATGAAAACCAGATGTGACGTCTCCTTAGATCTTTAGTCAGGCTAACACATTAAACGTAGCCATTCTTCAACACCATCAGCAAACTTCTAGCCTGTATTTAATAACCTGAGATCCGCCAGTCCAGATCTTTATATGGACTCTCCAAGCTGTCCTATTCAATTAGCTGTAGGCTAGTGGAAAACCAATTAGCTGTTTCCTTAATGTCATTTCAGGGCCCAATCCATGCTCGTTAGATGAGGCAACAAGAAAATGATTATCCGGCTCTGGCCACAGACACATTACTTAGAAAGAGCCTCTGCAAACTATGAAGCGCTAGCAGAGATGAAGATTTCTTACTGTACGTCTACTATATATGGAGCAAAATTTGTGCCAATAATTCACAAACAAATTCAGGATTATGCAAATAAACCCAGTCTGCTTTGCAAATCTCCAGGTATGGCGCTGTTTACACTAGATTTGGTGTTTGTTCAAGGGTTACATGCAGGTGGACTTTATTTATATAGCTTTCTGTTTGTTTGTGAGTCGAGCGCTTTTTTAAGGTAAGTGGTTGTAAAAGTTTTTATGGGTTCAATTTAAACAAACAAACTAATTAAATTTAATAATGTTCAACTTAATTTGTTTAAATTCAGCCCATATAAATGGTTTGCAACCACTTACCTTAAATTTTTTTTAGTAAATCCAATGAATATTTTTTTTTCAGTGTTCTTTGCGAAGCAGAAGTAAATGTTGAATTTGTTTGTGAAATGTTGGCACAAATTTCGCCCCATAACTAGCTGGATTTGTTTGCTCCATAACTAGCTGGATTTGTTTGCTCCATAACTAGCTGGATTTGTTTGTGGAATATAGGCACAAGTTTTGCTCCATAACTAGCTATATTTGTTTGTGAAATATTGGCACAAGTCTTGATCCATAACTAGCTGGATTTGTTTGTAAAATATTGGCACAAATTTTGCTCCATAGATAGCTGGATTTGTTTGTGGAATATTAGCACAAATTTTGCTCCATAACTAGATGGATTTGTTTGTGAAATATTGGCACAAATTTTGATCTATAACAAGCTGGATTTGTTTGTGAAATATTGGCACAAATTTTGATCTATAACTAGATGAATTTGTTTGTGAAATATTGGGACAAGTTTTGATCCATATATAGCTGGATTTGTTTGTGAAATATTGGCACAAATTTTGCTTCATAACTAGCTGGATTGGTTCACTCCATAACTAGCTGGATTTGTTCGCTCCATAACTAGCTGGATTGTTTTGTGAAAAATTGGCACAAATTTTGCTTCATAACTAGCTGGATTTGTTCGCTCCATAACTAGCTGGATTGGTTTGTGAAATATTGGCACAAATTTTGCTCCATAACTAGCTGGATTGGTTTGTGAAATATTGGCACAAATTTTGCTCCATAACTAGCAGGATTTGTTTGTGGAATATTGGCACAAATGTTGCTCCATAACTAGCTGGATTTGTTTGTGAAATATTGGCACAAGACTTGATCTATAACTAGCTGGATTTGTTTATGAAATATTGGCACAAATTTTGCTCCATAACCCACAGGATTTGTTTGTGAAATATTGGCACAAGTTTTGATCCATAACTAGCTGGATTTGTTTGTGAAATATTGGCACAAATTTTGCTTCATAACTAGCTGGATTGGTTCACTCCATAACTAGCTGGATTTGTTCGTGAAATATTGGCACAAATTTTGCTCCATAGCTAGCTGGATTTGTTTGTGGAATATTGGCACAAATGTTGCTCCATAACTAGCTGGATTTGTTTTTGAAATATTGGTACAAATTTCGCTCCATAACTAGCTGGATTTGTTTGTGGAATATTGGCACAAATTCTGCTCCATAACTAGCTGGATTTGTTTTTGAAATGTTGGCACAAGTTTTGCTCCATAACTAGCTGGATTTGTTTTTGAAATATTGGCACAAGTTTTGCTCCATAACTAGCTGGATTTGTTTGTGAAATATTGTCATAAGTTTTGATCCATAACTAGCTGGATTTGTTTGTGAAATATTGGCACAAATTTTGCTCCATAACCCGCAGGATTTGTTTATGAAAAATTGGCACAAATTTTGCTTCATAACTAGCTGGATTTGTTCGTGAAATATTGGCACAAATTTTGCTCCATAGCTAGCAGGATTTGTTTGTGGAATATTGGCACAAATGTTGGTCCATAACTAGCTGGATTTGTTTTTGAAATATTGGCACAAATTTCGCTCCATAACAAGCTGGATTTGTTTGTGTAATATTGGCGTAAATGTTGCTCCATAACTAGTTGGATTTGTTTGTGAAATATGGGCACAAATTTCGCTCTATAACTAGCTGGATTTGTTTGTGTAATATTGGCGTAAATGTTGCTCCATAACTAGTTGGATTTGTTTGTGAAATATGGGCACAAATTTCGCTCTATAACTAGCTGGATTTGTTCGTAAAATATTGCCACAAATTTCACTCCATAACTATTTTGGTTTGTTTGTGAAAATATTGGCACAAATTTTACTCCATAAATATGACACACACTACACATTACATGCGAAGAACGATAGAATTTTGAGTCCTGATTCTCATTTGTCATTTAGGAATCTCCACGAAACCCTACGTCAAGCAAATCATGCCGAAATCTTGTAAACATCGTCTAATCTGTGTCCTCTAGATGATTGTACTATGGTAGACATTTGACAGTAGAGTCACATGATAACTTTTACAGCACATACACTAGAAACTGAAATCATAAAACTATATACGTCATGAGTTTCCATGTTGAAGAAGTGTGTTTGCTCTCCCCTGAAGAACTATCCGTCACTTCCCTCCCCTTTTTTCCATGTTTTTGAGACTGGATTTACTGTCTGTGCTGCAGCTCTGACCTGTTTAATGGCTTTAAGTTCAAAGCATACTTCAGTTTTAATGAAGGCTAATTACTGTTCTTTATTTGATAGCTCACATTAACACAAGCTCTAGAAAGCTCTCTTGAAGCTTGTCGTCTGCATTATTTCTCTCCTTAGGTTATGACTTTTCAAGTGTTTCTTGAAGAGTTTGTTGTTGTTTTTGAATCTTATCTGTGATTTTTTTTTTTTTTTTTTGTTTTTTTTGGCATTGGATATAGAATAGATTGGTAGAACACATGTAGTGTATGTACAGTATATAGTGCACACTTAAAACTGAAGTGTCCTTTGAGCTTGAATGATTGTGTGTAGATCTGTGAGTTTCTGGATCACTTCTGTAGTTATTTTTCTGTAAATCAAAAACAAATTGTTTTTTTCTTAATGTTTGATATATTTTTTATTTACATTTTTTCCTCATTTTTTTCATTTATTTTTCATTTACTTTTTTTCATTTTTTTCTTTTCTTTTCCATTTTATTTGTATTTAAATATATATATATTTTTTCTTTATTTTTTTTATCCTTTTTAAATTTTAAATTATTGTTCATTCATTCATTTTTAATATATTATTATTATTATTATTATTATTATTATTATTATTATTATTATTATCTTTTCATTTATTAATTCATTCATTGATTTTTTTCCCTTCTGTCTTTTCCATTTCTTCATTTTGATTAGTGTTTCTTATTTTTTTAATCTATTTTTTTCATTGATAAATTTTTTCATTTATTTAATTTATTATTATTGTTTGTATTATTATTATTAATGTTATTTATTTTAACTTTAATTTTATTTTTAAAATTCTTTATTTTTTCCATTTATTAATACATTGAAAGATTTTTTATCTTGATTTTTTTTAATTTATTCTTTTATTTTTCTTAGTTTTTCATGTTTTTATACTTTCTTTGTTAATTTTCTTTCATTTGTTCATTTATTTGTTCATTTTTATTATTTCTTTTTTATTCATTTATTCTTTTATTATGCTTTTTTATTTATTCTTTCATTTAATTTATTTTTCATTAGTTTATTCTTTCTGTTTTATTATTTCATTAATTCATTTATTTATTTCATTTTAACTATTTTCATTATTTTTCATGTTTTTTTTTATTCTTTCATTTTTACTTTTCTTTCATTTGTTCATTTATTTGTTCATTTTTAATAGTTCTTTCTTTTATTTATTTATTTATTTTTTCATAGATTCATTTATTCTGTCATTTTTAATTATTTTTTGTTTTTTATTTTTTTTTATTTGTAATTTATTTTTTCAATTGTTCATTTATTCTTTCATTTTTATTCATTCATTTATTTAATTTTTAATCTTTTATTTATTTAAATTTTTCATTATTTTTCATGTTTTTTTATTCTTTCATTTTTACTTTTCTTTCATTTGTTCATTTATTTGATCATTTTTATTCTTTCTTTTATTTATTTATTTAATTTTTTATTGTTTTTATTTTATTTTTTCTTTATTTTTTCATTGATCCATTTCTTTATTTATTCTTTCATTGTCATGTTTTTTATTTATTCTTTTTATTTTTTATTTATTCTTTCAATTGTTTATTTATTCTTACATTTTTTTTATTTCACTCTTTCATTTCTTTTTAATATTTTTATTTATTTATTTTCATTATTCATTATTTTCCATGCTTTTTTATTTATTCTTTCATTTTTATTAATTAATTCATTCATTCATGTAATTTCATTTATTCTTATTTAAGTTTTTTATGTAAATTTTATTTTTATATTTTCATGTTTCATTTATTTTTTGTTTCATTAATTCCTTTATTTATTCATTTCATTTTATATTTTGCAATATATCTGCAATACCAAATGATGATGGCCTAACATTTCCTGACCTAGTTTACACACAGTTCAGAATTTCCCAACATTTAGACACTCATAGAGAATGAATGGGAAGAGTGACTGTGTGTGTAAAAATGTATACTCAGATACTATTAGCGCAGTACAAAGTGATCCAGAAAAGAGTTTTGCTAACGTTTTCTTCTTGCACACAGCTTCGCGTGAGGAAAAAAAGAAATGCTCCTCTGTTTTCCCTTTCTAAATCTTCAATGTGTTTCCTCCTCTGGCTTCCTTTAGCTTGGCCATGCGGTGTCTTTTTTTGCCCAAATAATCTCCTGCAGTTTCACCACAGGCCTGGGCTTCAGGTTTTCAAACCGTGTGTGTTTACTAACTGCAGACTGGACTGTGCTTATAAATGCATGATCTTTTTACCTTTGGGATGCATCTTTGACTTAAGCAGCGATTCTCTTTTTTTTTTTTTTTTTTTTTTTTTTCTGGCTTCCAGTTTGAAATTAATCAAAGATGAGGACTGCTTATTTTGAGTTTGGAGGACCTGTAAACCACTTATTATTCACTAAATTATTAGAACTTGAATATTTTCACCATCTAAAACAATGTTTTGCTCACTTGTGTCATTAGGAAATGTTGATTTATTTTTCTGAACATTTATTTTGCCTTTAAAGGGATAGTTCACACAAAGATGAAAATTCTGTGGGATTTACTCACCCAGGGTTTCAACCCAAGTCATTTTCTTAAAGACCATTATTATTGAAATGTCAGACTTGTACAGAGCGAAGCGCTAAGGATGTTTTTTCGGCTGGTCCGGTTGGGTCAGCGGAAAAGTTTTTTACTTGCCCCATCAAATAAAAAAACTAGGGGAGTTCTGTTCCGTTTTTTTTTTTTTGGAGTCGACTCTGATTCTCGATTTTGGAGTCCATTTACATTTACTTAAAATAGCCAAGGATTAAACATGCTGTATCATATCGCGCTTTACGCAATGCCACTGCATCAATTGCAGCTTTGCATTGGGCAGTTCTCCTCTGGTCAGACAAACCAGCAGTTTAAATCATCTGCAGCCAAAATAAAATAGTTAACAGCCTACATTTGTTAACAGCATATTTTAATTGTCTATTAGACTATAGCTGTGTCTCATTTCAGAGGCTGCATCCTCCGAAGTCCACACAGGCCGAACCGAAATTAAAATGAGACTATCTTGCCTACAGAGGACGGATCTTGTCAGCAGGCAACCGTATGCTGTTAATAAGCGCTGATAAAATTTGTAATGACTTTTTTTTCAAAGTGATTTTAAAACTTGTTTTAAGCGATCTGAAGGCAAAACAAGGAATACAGAACCTGTAAATATGTTTTCTTTGAGCCATACATGTACACATGTAAACTTTCTATTAAATCACCCTTTCGTAAGACATGTCATACTCATTTTTTCAGCATGTGTTTAGATATCCAAGTAACATAAACCTAATTCATACGTTTAAACCAGAGTTTTCTTTTAAAAACGTCCTGCCGTTATCAGAGCGCAATGAATCTTGGGACGTTCGAGGCTGCGAAGGATCCACCGGTTGTGTCCTTCATTACCTGTGAAACGAAGGACGCATTTGGAGGCTGCGTTTGAAGGAGCCTTCGAATTTTTTTTTAAATGAGACGGCCTTTGTCGCGCCGTGACGACGCAGCGCACTTCGATTGCATCCTTTGGAGGATGTAGCCTTTGAAATGAGACAGCTTATTTTAGATATTTTCGATTATTTTATATAATTGTCATATTTTAAAAGTTAAAACATCAATTTATTATCGAAATGTTTAATGAAAAGATGTGCAGCGGTTCATTAACGAAGGGAAAAAAACTGAGCCTACAGTACAAGCAATGTTTAACATATCATAAAACAGTCTAAATATCTTCATAATATAAATGTTTCTTACTTGAATACTAGGCCTACCGAGTGAACACAATAATCTGGAGTAGCGAACGGGCACGCAAGGCATGACCCAAATCTGAGGTTGTTCAAGTTTTTCATTTTTTTTTAAATGGCTGCAGACGCTCCAACCAATCAGTAAACAAAATAGCTAGATTTTCAATTTGATTTATTGACCAGTTCAATATTAAACCCCCTACACGAACTGTTTAACTTAAATAATTCATGCACAAGCCTAAAAAATAAAAGCAGCGTGACAGACTGTGCCTCAAAACATATCATATTGCTCTCTCTAGTAAATGTCATTCTCGAGTCTTTCTGGAGGGTTTGAAAAAACAGACTCGACTCTGGGAGTCGATTCCTTTTCTTTTAGAGTCGACTCCCCATCCCTTAAAAAAACAACAATTAAATGTCAAATTATTGATTTTATTTAGCCACATATTTTTTTTCAACAATGTGCCAAAACAGGCAAACCGTAGTTAAATCTATAGTGTATATCTACTCATTTTTGTCTTTTAAAATGATTTGACAAGCTTTAAAAGCTATAATAAGCTAAATATTGAGACATAAATACTGTATATGTTGTGATGTGATATGAGAGCGGCATAAAAATATATACTTCTAAACAAATGTTGTAAGGAAGATAATTAAACCATATTGGTAAATAGAGTTATAAATAGAGATTAGTTTTTTTCTGAGATAGATTGTTGGTGATTGGATGAGTGAAGATATTTTACAAAAGAAGATATTTTGAAAAATGTTGAAAACCGGTAACCATTGACTTCCACAGTATTTTTTTCCAACTTTGTTTTTTTTTATTTCATACAAATTTTGGACAGAACTATCCCTTTAATAGCCTAAATTAACATTTGAAATGTAAACTGGTAGTTCCTGATGACACACTAAAGCAAAAGATAACTTACTTAACGCCATTTTTAGCAGAGCAATTTTAGCTATTTCTGCATGTACAGTTGAAGTCAAAATTATTCACCCTCCTGTGAATTTCTTTCACACATATTTCTCAAATGATGTTTAACAGATTCAGGAATTTTTCACAGTATTCCCTATAATATTTTTTCTTCTGGAGAAAGTCTTATATGTTTTATTTCGGCTAGAATAAAAGCAGTTTTTAATTTTTTTAAAACCATTTAAAGGGCAATATTATTAGACCCCTTAAGCAATATTTGTTATCAATTGTCTCCAAAACAAACCACTGTTATACAATGACTTGCCTAATTACCCTAGTTAAGCCTTTAAATGTCACTTTAAGCTGATCACTAGTATCTTGAAGAATATCTAGTCTGATATTATTGACTGTCATCTTGACAAAGATAAAATAAATATTGATTAAAGATGAGTTATTAAAACTATTATGATTAGAAATGTGCTGAAAAAATCTCTCCGTTAAACAGAAAAAATTAAACTGGGGCTAATAATTCAGATTTGAACTATATACACACACACACACACACACACACACACACACACACACACACACACACACACACACACACACACACACACACACACAGTATATATAGAATATACAGTTGAAGTCAGAATCATTAGCCCCCTGAATTTTTAGCCTTACTGCCTATCCCCCCCCCCCCCCCCTCCCCCAAATCTGTTTAATGGAGAGCAGATTTTGCTCAACACATTTCTAATCATAATAGTTTTAATAACTTATTTCTAATAACTGATTTATTTTATCTTTGTCATGATGACAGTCAATACAATTTGACTAGATATTCTTCAAGACACTTCTATACTGCTTAAAGTAACATTTTAAAGGCTTAACTAGGTTAATTAGGTTAACTAGGCAGGTTAGAGTAATTAGGCAATATATAATGTATAATGAGGGTTTGTTCTGTAGACTATCAGAAAAAAATAAAGCTTAAAAGGGCTAATAATATTGACCTTAAAATGGTGTTTAAAAAATTAAAAACTGCTTTTATTCTAGCCGAAATAAAACAAATAAGACTTTCTCCAGAAGAAAAAATATTATAAGAAATACTGTGAAAATTTCCTTGCTCTGTTAAACATTATTTGGGAAATATTTCAAAAAGAAAAAAATATCAAAGGTGGGCTAATAATTCTGACTTCAACTGTGTATATTCTCCTCCATGCTCATGATGGCTCTCCTCTGAATGTTTGACGTCGCCGCTGGACTCTTTTTTTTTTTTTTTCTTCTCAGCTTCTCTTTTCAGTCTCTTGTTCTTCGTGAATCGCTGATGTCTTTCTGTTGTCCCAGCAGAGGAAGCAGTGCAAAGCGCGGCATGGAGCGTTCTCAGAGCAGCACATGGGACAGCGCAGACGACAGCAGGAATAAGCTGGTGAAAGCAGCCTCCACATCCAAACTCATGTCCAAAGTGGTGAAGAGCGCAGAGAAGTGAGTGTTCAGCTGCTTCTGATGCTTTTACCCTAGTAAGACTCATGCTGCATGAGGGATGAGGGCTCAGATCTTTCATCAAAACAAAGTACAAAATAAATCTTTCTCCCAGGATTATGATATGAGTCAAAGAAAATACATTTAGTGTCTATAAGTCTATAAGTCAGAATTATTAGCCCCCCTTTGAATTTTTTTGTCTTTTTTAAATATTTTCCAAATGATGTTTAATAGAGCAAGGAAATTTTCACAGTATGTCAGATAATATTTTTTCTTCTGGAGAAAGTCTTATTTGTTTTATTTTGGCTAGAATAAAAGCAGTTTTTAATTTTTAAAAACCATTTTAAGGTCAAAATTATTAGCCCCTTTAAGCAATATATATATATTTTTTTGATAGTCTACAGAACAAACTATCGTTATACAATAACTTGCCTAATTACCCTAACCTGCCTAGTTAACCTAATAAACCTAGTTAAGCCTTTAAATGTCAGTTTGATCTGTATAGAAGTGTCTTGAAAAATATCTAGTCAAATATTGTTTACTGTCATCATGGCAAAGATAAAATAAATTATCTCCGTTAAACAGAAATTGGGGGAAAAAAATAAACAGGGGGGCTAATAATTCTGACTTCAACTGTATATATATGTACAGTATTCATATATCGTAAACAGCGCTGATTTGCCATTGTGTTCACCTGCTCAACAGAAATGACTGTGATTGGTCGTGAAGGTCATCAGTTCACCAAACTCAGCACTGTTTACTGAGTGTAACCACAGATACAGGGACACTGGAGCGTTTTCAAGCCTGTGTAGATCAGTCGATTCATCAGTGGATCGCTCGTATGTCAGCTTATAAACTGACCAGCTGATCGACGTGACTTTGACATGCTCCCGTGTCCCTGTATCTGTGGTTACACTCAGTAAACAGTGCTGAGTTTGGTGAACTGATGACCTTCATGGCCAATCACAGTCATTTCTGTTGAGCATTTGAACACAATGGCAAATCAGCGCTGTTTAAGAACGCGCTCAAATGTTAGCGGGAAATGGACGTTTCTGAAGCTTTAGTATGGAATTCCAGTATCATGACAACCCTATTTTGTCATCAAATCATCGTTCTTATAATTATCTTTCTTTTTTTGCAATTAATAATAATAATACACTGGTTGATGTTGGAATGGTCTTTTGTAAGTCATGTATTATAAATTAAAATGAAAAATGACTAATGTATTATTCTAATGTACAGTTTTGATACTCTTTGGCCTGAATGCTAATGTTTATTTTAATAAATTCATAGATTTCTTGCCAATTAGAAGATGTATCATTCAGGAAGTTGCATTTAATAATCTGTGTAAGTTTATTATTTAGTGCAGTATTTGCTGTTCAACACATTTCACCTTAGTTTGGATTCATTCCTCGAAATCAATCCAATTTCACTACGTTACTTGCAAAAAAAAAAAAAAAAAAAAAAGATCTCTGGATTCCTCATGAGCCTCGTCATGTGTTATTGCGAATAATCTAATTTATCTGTGACACTTGCTTCTTGCTTGAAAAATGTGAAGAAACTCCTCGTGTTGTTCTAAACCTGTACGACTTTAAAAACACTGAAACAGATGTTATGCAGAATGTGCACTGATTTGGGGTCTTTTCCAACAAGAAATATGTAAAACAGATCCACACAAAAGAAAAAAACAAACAAACATTAAACCATAAGAAAATAGCTTGCACAAATTTCTTTGGTCTAAATTTAAGGGCTGAAAACATGGTGTGATTTATATTGACGTATTCTTATTATTTGCAAATAAAACTTTAAAGTTGGCGGTTCATTCCACTGTGGCGGCCCCGGTTTAATAAAGGGACTAAGCCGAAAAGAAAATGAATGAATGAATGAATGAATGAAATTTAAAGGGAAAAGAAAAAGAAAATTGTCATCGTTTACTTGCCCTTAAGTGTTAGTTTTTTTCTGTTAGAGAAAGAAGTATTTTGAGGAATGTTGGAAATCTGTAACCATTAACTTCCATATTAGGGAAATTAAATATTATGGAAGGAAACTTCTTTTGTGTTTACAGAAGAAACTCAAACATTAGTTAACTTTTTGCCCTGTGCATGTTTTTTTCATGACCTTCAGACTTTTTAAAAAATATTTTATTTTATTTTTGTATGAATATCTGAAAATGCACTGAAAAATTGTCTTAGTCTTGTGTCATTTTGTCAATTTGAATAAATTAATGAATCTCTTGTTTTTTATGCTGAGTTTGAGTTGTCCTATTCTGTCTTACAGAAACCCAGAAATATATAAATAATGTTGTAAATGATCAGATTTGTCAGTAGTGGGGAAAGAGTTAACACTGAAAAAGTAATAAAGTGTTTTGTTAATCTAATTTAAAGGGGTAGTTCCCTAAAAATATGAAAATTACCTCATCATTTACTCTCCTTCATGTGGTTTTACACCTTTATGAGTTTCATTTTTTCTGTTGAACACAAAAAGAAAAGAAGATATTTTGAGGAATGCTGTTTGCTGGCACCCGTTGATTTACATAGTAGGAAAAAATACTATAGAAGTCAATGGGTACCAACATTCCTCAAAACATCTTCCTTTGTGTTCAAACTCAGATTTGTTCATTTATACATCCTGTTGTAAATGACCAGATTTGTCAGTAGTGTGGAAAATTAACACTGAAAATTTACTAGTGTGTTTTGTTAATCTTATTTAAAGGGATATTTCCCCCCAAAATGAAAATGACCTCTTCATTTACTCTCCTTCATGTTTATTTTTTCTGTTAAACACAAAAGAAAAGGAGATATTTTGAAGAATGCTGTTTGCTGGCACCCATTGATTTACATAGTAGCAAAAAATACTATAGAAGTCAATGAGTACCAACATTCCTCAAAACATCTTCTTTTCCTCAAAACTCAGATTTGTTCATTTGTACATCCTGTTGTAAATGATCAGATTTGTCAGTAGTGTGGAAAGTTAACACTGAAAATATACTAGTGTGTTTTGTTAATCTTATTTAAAGGGACAGTTCCCCAAAAATGAAAATAACATCATCATTTACTCTCCATTATGTGGTTTTACTCCTTTTATGAGTTTCTTTTTTTCTGTTGAACACAAAAGAAGATATTTTAAAGAATGCTGTTTGCTGGCACCTGTTGATTTGCATATTAGGAAAAAATACTATGAAAGTCAATGGGTACCAGCAACCAGCATTTTTCAAAATATCTTCCTTTGTGTTTAAAGTAAATTATGCTAATTTATACATACACCTTTATGAGTTTCTATTTTCTGTTGAGCACAAAAAGAAAAGAAGATATTTTGAAGAATGCTGTTTGCTGGCACCCGTTAATTTCCATAGCAGTAAAAAAATTGCTAGTCAATGGGTACCAACATTCCTCAAAACATCTTCCTTTGTGTTCAAACTCAGATTTGTTCATTTATACATCCTGTTGTAAATGATCAGATTTGTCAGTAGTGTGGAAAGTTAACACTGAAAATATACTAGTGTGTTTTGTTAATCTTATTTAAAGGGATAGTTCCCCCAAAAATTAAAATTACCTCTTCATTTACTCTCCTTCGAGTTTATTTTTTCTGTTAAACACAGAAGAAAAGAAGATAATTTGAAGAATGCTGTTTGCTGGCACCCATTGATTTCCTTAGTATCAAAAAATTACTATGCAGTTTATTGGTGCCAACAACCAGCAATCTTCAAAGTTTCTTCCTTTGTGTTCAAACTCAAACATGTTTTGATCAAGTGTAGGGTTAGTAAATGTTAACGGAAGTTTAATTTTTGGGTGAACAATCCCTTTAAAGCAGCTTTTAAAGAAAAAAACCTTTTAAAGAACTCTTGTTAATAGCGACACCGGTGGCCGCTCAGTGAACTGCAGCAGTGACTTACAGGTTGTGTTTACATGACTTAAAAGAGGATATAATAAGGGAAAATTCTGTTTTTGTGTGAAAGTCCACCAAGCGGAGACCTTTATGAGTACGCAAATGAGCAGAACACATTTTCAGTGTGCAAATGATTGAATAACTTGCATGTTAATGTTTTGACTTTCTTCCCGTTTCCTCTTTAGACACAGAGATCCAGTCATCAGCCAAGGTAAAGTCTCATTTTTGCCATTTACATGATCTATTATGTTTCAGCTTCATTTTTTTCCCCTCATGTGTTCCTCTCATTTCCTGCATCGCAGTGGTGCGAGAGAAACGTTTGTGCACATTACATCTCATTTACATGTCATTTGCATAGTAACATCTGTAAAAACGATTAAACCGTAGGCATGTGCTGTATTAGGATGGTCATGATACCAAGAGCGACATTAGCAGGGACTCTGAAATATTGTTAGATACAGTTTTGAGGTTTATTTACTTTTGTGCGTAGTGATACTGAGATTAAATTATTGCTGTAAAGGTATAAATATAAATTATGCAATATAACTAAGGGATAAAGTACATCCAGGTGATTATCACAGATTATCACACTGCTGTCTGGAATACTTGATTGTGGTCGTGAAATAACAAGGCATGTTAATCTTTGATAACAACTGCTGAATAACACAGGCTTGTCTGCAAACTTCGAATAATCTAGTTTTATATGAATAATACTTTGTCAATGTTTGGCGCCATCTCGTGGCTGAATAATGCGCAGGTTAGTGTATGCTCCATTCAGCCGTTTTGGTCTGTCAGCTTTGCCTTTAATGAAAGAATTAAGAAACTGCTCAGAATAATGTTTCGTGTCAAATTTTTACGTCTTGTTGCTAGTAGCCATGTAATAGGCGGGATAAAGTACATCCTAGTGTTTGTTTTCACAAAATAAAACCCTTCAGTCTTATACAACATGCATCTGGCTGCCATTTTGTGTTAATAACCTAGAATGCTTGATTCTGATTGGTCAGTCATGATATTATCAGAACAACGTTTTGTCTCAAATGTTTACATTTTGTGGCATAAAGGCAGTTGTTTTTGTCACTCTGCTTCACTTTGGGCTGCCAATAAACCTGTCAGCCTTTATTCTGCGTTAACAACCTCAGGTACTTTATACCGCTTATTTCATGGCTGCTTGTCACGAAATATAAAAATCAGACATAAAACATTGTTCTGAGTCTTAATAGTTTATTAATTTTTTAACTGAACGCAAAGCTGATAAACAAAAGCAGCTGAATGGAGTATACACTAACCTGCGCATTATCTAACTGTACGTTCACACCGAAAGCAGCGAGAGCGTCAAAGGTCGCGGCAAACACGCCCCGCCGCCCAACCCAACGTGCTGACTTTTACTGTACATTCACACCGAAAGCGGCATCAAAGTAGCCGGAAGTCATTCATTTTCAATGGGAGCCGGCGGCGATAAGCGGCGAAGACACGCGCTGGTGTGGGTGTCGAGGAGAGTTGAAATCAAGTCAACTTTATGGTAATGAGCTGTGACGCGGTTCGGCGGTAAGCAATCAGAATGTAGAAGTCCACCGCTTGAGAGGAGTCAGAGAACACAGTCACTGTGAACTTTGGTTCCGACCACAGTTGTTCCCAAAGATTTTAATATTACGGTCGCCGGATTTCCAATTGTTTGCAATGTTTTTCTTCCAGTAACATACATTAAAAAAGTACTGCCGAGTTACTCATGTGCATCCATGTTACATATTTTTTTCTTTAAAAAAGCGGGAATTTCATGCGACAATACAAAACAGTATTGCTGCTTCAGAATATTTGGACACATTGGATAATTAAGTGGAGCAAAGTCACACCACATGCAACTAGATCTACCGTAAGTAAATGAATTTGATTAGAAGTGTGCAACATCTTTATGCTAGAAAATTTTTACGCGGGAGTGTAACTGATTTGCTAATATGCTGCAACGGCTCCTTTAAATACGAGATCAATGTAGCGACCTTTGACGCTCTCCCTACTTTCAGTGTGAACGTACAGTTATCCGCAACATCAACACAACCCCCCCAAGATTATTGGAGGTATACAGATGAGCCTGTGTTATTAGTTTCAGCAGTTGTAATCTGAGAGCAAAATAGCTTGTTATGACACGACTGACCTATCAGAATCAAGTATGCCAGGCGGTTATTATCGCAGATTGGCAGCCCGATGCACTGTTGCATAAGAGTGAAAGGTTTTATGCTGCGAAAACAAACACTAGGTTGTACTTTATCCCATTTATTATATGGCTACTTTCAACAGGATGTGAAAATTTGACACAAAACATTGTTCTGATATATAATAGTAGACAAAAACGGCTGAGTGGAGCATACACGAACCTGTGCATTATTCAGCCACAAGATGGCGCCAAAGAGTAACAAGAAACAAGCATATTAACATGGATATAAATGTATTCGGCCAAGATTGTTGTTGTATAGTTCCTGAATGAGTCTGTGTTATTCAGCGGTTGTTATCCTAGAATAAAATACCTTATGTTGCGACTGACCAATCAGAATCAAGTATTCCAGGCAGCCATGTGATTATACAAAATAGCAAACATACTTCAAGTGCTGAATTTGTCCTGAATTGACCTCGTCCTTCATCTGGATTGAGTTCAGTAAAGGTGTGAGCGTCTCCTCAGTCTCTCCAGTCCTTTTAATAATGTCAGAAAAGCTCATAAACTGCACTCCTGCATCTTGCGGTTAAACATTTGTCCTTCCAGACGTCTCTAATGCTCATTTTAAAAAAATTGTTTGCCCAAAAATGAACATTCTGGCATCATTTACTCTCCCTTTACTTGTTATGAAGTTTCGTTCTTCTGTTGAACACAAAAGAAGATACTTTGAAGAATGCTGGAAACCGGTAACCATTGACATCCATTGGTTTGTTTTTTTTGACTACAAATGTCGAGGTTACATGACAAAAATATCATCTTTTCTGTTGAACAGAAGAAAGAAACTCAAAGTTTGGAAAATAAACAGTAAATTTATCATTTTTGGGTGAACTACCCCTTTAAAAAAAACTGTCTGTCGTCCTGTGTCAGTTTTTGAGAGATTATTATTTCTGTCTCACACCCAGCTAAAATGTCGACCCGTGAAAAGAACAGTCAAGGTAAGGTCTTCCTCTATACAGACCGCCGAAAATGCATCTGTTTGCCTTCGCTTTACCCGCTTCAGGCTTGGTTTTGTGAGCGTTTCTGACACTAATCCACTCACAGATCAATGATCGGCCTCTTCTCCTGTCTCTCTTCTTCCTCACAACCTTTAATCTAATTTTCTGAGGACTCAACGGTAAAGTGGATTTCCTCCATGAACACACATGACTCTTGTTCTCCTTCAGCTGGTTATCGTGAGCTTCATTAGCAGAGGAATGTGTTTGTCCTGAAGTGCAGATTCACAGCTGAATACACAGCAAATCAAAGCAGTACGAGAAAAATGATTGCTGTTACACGGTACTATATATAAAAAAATCACACTTTATTTTAATGTACAATTCACACTGTTAATCTACTATTAACTAAGACTTTTAGCTCAATAAACCACTTATTAGCTGCATATCAATAGCAAGGTAGTAGGTATTTGGGTTTAGAATTATGCATGATGTGTTCATCGGAGGATAAGCGAGTTCGTCGAAAGGTGCGCAATAACGACATCTAGGGATCCACTTATCGATGCGACTTCTGCAGCAAATGCCTGTCCTGTATTGGCCTCTTCAGCCACCAACCATGCTGTCTCAGACAATCAGTCATGTCTCATGATAAGAATTAGGATGCGTCATCCATGGTCAACACTGACCAACAGAGGCCTACATATTGGAGCTAATAAACAGATAGTTTCTTATTAACAAACAGGTAATAAGCCAGTAGTAAATGGTGTAAAGTGTTACCAAATATTTAATTGCTAAATTTAATTTATATTATTATTATTATTATTATTATTATTATTATTATTATTATTGTTATTTTTATTATTGTTGTTATTATTATTGTTGTCATTATTGTTGGTGTTCTTCTTCTTATTATTATTATTATTATTATTGTTGTTATTATTTGTATTATTGTTGTTGTTCTTATTATTATTGTTGTTATTATTATTATTGTTATTATTATTATTATTATTATTATTATTATTATTGTTATCATTGTTATTGTTATTATTATTATTATTATTATTATTGTTATCATTGTTATTATTATTATTGTTGTTGTTGTTGGTTTTATAATGATTATTATTATTATTGTTAATATTATTATTGTTATTGTTGTTGTTGTTCTTATTATTAGTTCTTGTTGTTGTTGTTGTTGTTGTTATTATTATTATTGTTATTATTATTGTTATTATTATTATTGTTATTGTTGTTGTTGTTCTTATTATTAGTTCTTATTGTTGTTGTTATTATTATTGTTATTATTATTAATGTTGTTATTATTATTATTATTATTATTAAAACTATAATCAGTGTGAATGTTATTGGGTTGTTCACACACACAAAAAATGTATCTATATAAAACATATGATTTATTTTATATATTATTTTTATTTTCTGTCAAGTGAGAGCATTTGCTGGAATGTTTTTAATACTTCTTTATAATAATTATAATAATTTATAATATAATAATAAATGTTTATAATAATAAATGTATTTTGTACTAAGAAAATATTACAATGCACTAATATCATTTATTATCATTACCCAATATAACATTTATTATTTTATTATAACTAATTTTTAGCATTTAAAAAAAAATCATTACTGTGTCATTACTTTACAGTATTTTATTTATATAGCAATATTTAGTACTGGCTTATATATATATATATATATATATATATATATATATATATATATATATATATATATATATATATATATATATATATATATATATATATATATATATAAATGCATCTCATTATAATATAATATAATATAATATAATATACATTCATTCATTTTCCTTTGGCTGAGTCCCTTTATTTATCAGGATCACCACAGCGGAATGAACCGCCAACTTATAAAGCATATTTTTTACGCAGCGGATGCCCTTCCAGCTGCAGCCCAGCACAGGGAAACACTTACAAACTACTCTTATTCATACTCATGCACTGCGGCCAATTTAGTTTCTTCAATTCACCTTTAGCTCATGTGTTTGGACTGTGGGGGAAACTGGTGCACCCAGAGGAAAACCACGCCAACGTGGGGAGAATATGCAAACTCCACACAGAAATGCCAACTGGCCCAGCCTGGACACGAACCAGCGACCTTCTTGCTTTGAGGCGACAGTGCTAACCACTGAGCCACCGTGTCACATATAATATAATATAATATAATATAATATAATATAATATAATAAATAAGCATGTTATAAGGATAGTTTACCCTGAAATAAAAATGTAATATTTCATAATTTATCATATGTACTAATTTAATATTTTTTATATGTATTTAATGTTAAATAATTATTAATTAAATAATTAAAATAATAATAAAACACCTTCCATAATTAATGTGGATGTGAGTGAGTTAATGATGACACTGAATTGTCATTTTTGAGTGAACTGCCCCTTTAAGGATGTTGATGTCAGTCGGATATGTGCTAAACTCCATTCATTCATTCATTCATTTTGCTTTAGCTTAGTCCCTTATTCATCAGAGGTCATTACAATGGAATGAACTGCCAACTATTCCTTCATATGTTTTATGCAGCGGATGCCATTTCAGCTGCAACCCAGTACTGGGAAACACCAATACATTCTCGCATTCACACACACACACACACTCATGCACTAAGACCAATTTTGTGTACCCAATTCATCTATAGCACATGTGTTTGGACTGTGGGGGAAACCGGAGCACCTGGAGGAAACCCACGCCAACACGGGGAGAACATGCAAACTCCACACAGAAAGGCCAACTGAGCCAGCCGGGACTTGAACCAGCGACCTTCTTGCTTTGAGGCGACAGTGCTAAATACTAAGCCACTAAACTCCATTTTACAAGGATTTTTGTAACGTTCAGGGTTAAAATCTTTCACACAAAATGATTCTGGAGCCAGGAGAGAACAAATTTTCTGCTTCACTCTGTCCATTTAGTTCACCACCTTGATGTTTCCACTATAATCTCCTTATTCGTTCTGAAATCAGTGTCATTTGCTCTGCTTTTCTCCACGCTTCGCTTCTGATTTGCTTGGGTTTTAATGAGTTCAGAGCATGAGCTTCACTAACTACATCAATGAGCTTCATTTAGAAACATGTAATAGTTAAAAACTGTTAGTTTTTGTGACATTAACGAGTTTATAATAACATGTACTATAAAGGCTCGTACACACAGGGACGCTGTCATTTGCGTTTATCGTCAGCGTTTTTTGAGTAGTTTTTCCGCATTCGAACCCAAGCGATTTTCACTGGCGTCGAGCAGAAGAGTATGCAAAATCACTCCTTGACGTTAGATGGCGCTACACAACTGTAAGCTTCTGACACCCGCTTGTAACACAGAAGAAGAAGACAGAAAGTTGACACGCTTGTTGTTAAAGTTACTGGCGATTCGAACAAGCATGGATGGTTCAGGTAGCAGCTCCAGCTCTAGTGATGGAGAAATGATTATTGTTCACCAGTGCAATAAGCAGCTCCACGTTTATGCGCCTCTGGGCATCTTCTTCAATGTGCGCTCGCATTGACAGTTTTGCGTTAGAGCGCCTCCAAGTGCTGTTTACTGTAACTTCAGCAGCTCCATGCATGTGAACAAAAGTGCCAATCTGATTGGTGGAGAAGGTTTTGATGCAGCGCATGAGGCGTTTCTTTAAAAATGACGCTTTTACGCCTGGCCTTTTGTGCATTAGTGTGCACGATCACATCGGCGCCCTTTATTTAGTCACGAAGCGTTAAACGTCGACGGAAAATGCAAGCAAAAAGCGTACCAGTGTGCACGGGCCTTAAGATGCTGTTAAAAAGGATTAAATAATTGTCTAAAAACAAATGATAATTTTTAGAAAATATATAATTATACTCACACAGTCTCTCCTGAACGATCATGAGCTTTCCAATAGGGCTGCACGATACTAGGAAAATACACGATTTTGTTGTTGAATTTCAATAATGATATATCTAACGATTTAACATTTACCTAGAAAAATGCTACTTTTATTAGCTCTGTTTTAAAATCCTTTATTTGTGTACTGATATTACTATAAACAATTAAAAGGTGTTGTTCGGATCTAATTCAGACAAAAAAAACTGTGTTGAGGTGTGAACATTTATTCTTAAAGACACTGAATGAGTGAAAACCTCAGCAGATACTCAGCAGAGACTGTTGTCATTTTTCTCTCTCGTCTCGACTCCCACCATTAGACTTTATTTTCAGCTGTGGGTTCACCTTTGAGCCGCTCCAGTCAATAAAAGAGCAGCAACTACTGGGGAGGCGGGGATAAAGATAGCAGGGCCCCATCTGATTGGCCAAATTCAGACAAACAAGCAACCCATGCATTAAATAAAGTTTATTGCACATACCGTGCATGCAGAAAGTATTGATAGCGCTTCTCTTTTTCCACATGTTTTTATGTTACAGCCTTATTTCAAAATGGATTAAATTCATGTATTTCCTCAACATTCTACACACAATCCCCCATAATCACAATGTGAAAAAAGAGTTTTTGAAATTGTTGCAAATTTATAAAAAATAAAAAGCTGAAAACTCACATGTACATCAGTATTCACAGGCTTTGTCGTGAAGCTCTAAATTAAGCTCAGGTACATTCTGTTTCCACTGATCATTCTTGAGATGCTTCAGCAGCTTAATTGGAGTTCACCTGTGGTCAATTCAGTTGATTGGACATGATTTGAAAAGGCATACACCTGTCTATATAAGGTGGCACAAACCAAGCATGAAGACAAAGGAATTGTCTGTAGACCTCTGAGACAGGATTGTCTCGAGGCACAAGGCCGGGGAAGGTTACAGAAACATTTCTGCTGCTCTGAAAGTTCCAATGAGCACAGTGGCCTCCATCATCCGTAAGTGGAAGATGGAGAACCACCAGGACTCTTCCTAGAGCTGACTGGCCATCTAAGCTGTGAGAAGGGCCTTAGTCAGGAAGGTGATCAATAACTCGATGGTCACTCTGTCTGAGCTCCAGCGTACTTCTGTGGAGAGAGGAGAACCTTACAGCAGGACAACCATCTGTGCAGCAATCCACCAATCAGGCCTGTATGGTAGAGTGGTCAGACGGAAGCCACTCCCCGCCTGGAATTTGCCAAAAGTCATCTGAAGGACTCTCAGACCATAAGAAACTAAACTCTCTGCTCTGATGAGGCTAAAATTTAACTCTTTGGAGTGAATGCCAGACGTTACATTTGGAGAAAAGCAGGCAGCGCTCATCACCAGGCTAATACCATCCCTACAGTGAAGCATGGTGGTGGCAGCATCATGCTGTGGGGATGTTTTTCTGCAGCAGAAACTGGAAGACTAGTCAGGATAGAGGGAAAGATAAATGCAGCAATGTATAGAGACATCCTGAATGAAAACCTGCTTCAGAGTGCTCTTGACCTCAGACTGTGGCGACGGTTCATCTTCCAGCAGGACAATGACCCAAAGCACAGCGCCAAAATATCAATGGAGTGGCTTCACAACAACTCGATGAATGTCCTTGAGTGGCCCAGCCAGAGCCCAGACCTAAATCCTATTGAACATCTCTGGAGAGATCTGAAAATGGCTGTACACCGTCGCTTCCCATCCAACCTGATAGAGCTTGAGAGGTACTGCAAAGAGGAATGGGCAAAAATTCCCAAAGACAGGTGTGCAGAGCTTGTGGCATCATATTCAGAAAGACTTGAGGCTGTAATCGCTGCCAAAGGTGAATCAACAAAGTATTGAGCAAAGGCTGTGAATACTGATGTACATCTGATTTTTCAGGTTTTTTATTTTTAATAAATTTGAACCATTTCAATAAATCTTTCTTCACATTGTCATTATGGGGGATTGTGTGTAGAATGTTGAGGAAATAAATGAATTTAATTCATTTTGGAATAAGGCTGTAACATAAAAAAAATGTGGAAAAAGTGAAGCGCTATCAATACTTTCCGGATGCACTGTATCTGCGATACGTATATTGCAAATATTATTATTGCGATTATGATATTTTTGCGATATATCGTGCAGCCCTACAATTAATGATTTCAGAGAATCAAACGTCCAACTGAATGTGCTTCACAGACACATTTTTTAGTTTAAGATGTTTTAAAGTGGCATAATTTGTTGTCACGATATTGGAATTCAATACCAATCGATAATGACATTTTAAAAACCTCCATTTCCCGCTAATATTTGAGCGCTGTTGAGCGCTTTCTTAAACAGCGCTGATTTGCCATTGTGTTCACGTGCTCAACAGAAATGACTGTGATTGGCCGTGAAGGTCATCAGTTCACCAAACTCACCGCTGTTTACTGAGTGTAACCACAGACACAGGGACACTGGAGCGCTTTAAAGCCGCAATTCATCAGCGGATCGCTCGGTTGTCAGCTTATAGACAAACCAGCTGATCGACATGACTTTGAAACACCCCAGTGGTTAAACGCAGTAAACAGCGGTGAGTTCGGTGGACTGGTGGACTTCACGGCAAATCACAGTCCTTTCTGTTGAGCATGTGAACACAATGGCCAATCAGCGCTGTTTAAGAACGCGCTCAACAGCGCTCAAATTTTAGCGGGAAAATTTTCAGTACTGGTTGGTATCAAATTCCTGTGTCGTGACAACCCTAAATTGAATGTGTTTCACATAAAAGCACTATAGAAATAAAGATGTGTTTCATATACAGTAGCTTCTGTTAATTATTACTCCTTCTGAGGGTCAGTTTTTCAGAGTATTTTTAAGAGCATTTTTTCCTTCATCCACAGAGGGAGAGTTCATCAAGATGTTCATGCGAGGTCGACCCATCACCATGTTTATACCGTCGAACGTGGAGAATTATGACGATGTTCGCACTGAACTTCCCTCAGAGAGACTCAAGCTGGAGTGGGTGTATCCTTTCTGACAAGCGCATTCATATTTATGAACCATCAAAGTAGGCATGAACCGGAAGCTGCGACTGTTTTTGCTTTTTTTGTATTGTGACGCAGTTCCTAGAGAAACGGAATATTAAATGAGACAACAGTGGGCGTGGCTTGTTTTGAAAGATGGGAAAAGAGTTTGGGGAGAGTCATTACAACCTAACACACTCCTTACCCACACCATTTCTGTTTGTTGTCAAAACTGACAGTTGAAGGGGCGTGGTTAATAGGGTTGGGCGATGTTGACCAATTTGGCATCGTACGATGTCTAATGTGAACATCGGCGATGGACGATGGTATCGTCGTCGTAGGCTGGGTGGGGGAGGTTGTTGTTAAATATCAATTCATTTATAACGAATTTAATAATTGTAGCCTATCGTTTTCACTACCTGTCCCACATGGTCTTTTACACACAAATTACCACCTGTCAATCACTTTTTTTCCGTGGGACTCTGGCATGAATAAGCGGAGTGATCTGTGTCATAATGGCTTTTTCCCCACAGCTGGTGGCGGAGACGAGACGAGAGTTCGTTTGGAGTTCACTGTAATTTGTATTGTGATTAATGATAACTTCCTTGTTTTATAACTATTATTATGAGGAAATAATAACAAGTAATGATGCTAGGGCTCGATCATTACGGCGTATGCGCCCGAAATTTTATGCGACCTAAAATATGTATTTGAAAGCATTTGTGCTAATGCATAAATTGTTGCCGTGCGACCTGTTTTCACTGCAAAATCCTCACCGTGCGCGCGGATTTAGGAGACATTTATGCAGGATGCATCTTTGCACCTAAAGACGCCAAACGCAGCGCTCAGGAACAGATTAAAACAGTTGTTATGCGATTGTGAACTTGCTGAAGTAAAAAAAGCCTGCAATGCTTGCCCCGCCTTTGCTCTTCTTATTGGCCCACTGCTCTAGAAGTGAACACAAATGGATTGGTTAATATCAGCTGTCAATCACGCAGTCAATGCCTTCTGCCTTCAGATGACAGGAGCTGCAACCATGAAAATGTGAAGCGCTGAAGATGAGAGAATGAAAATAACACTGACAGATTTAGTTTTAGAAACCATAACGTTACTAATAATAGCACATCTTATTAGTGATCATGTGCTGAATGTTAATCCACCATTTACACTTTTCCAAGAGTGGATAAAAGACTTCCAGTGTCTTCAAGTCCGCTATGAAAATGACTAAAGCCATTCACTGTAAAGTCTGTGGGACGGGGTTTACAGGTAACAGCGTTTGCCACTGAATCTACACATTTTAAGCGCGAGAGGTGCTGTATAATCCTCACGATGCATTTAATCCTCACGATGCTGTCAGCCGTGCAAACAGCAGCTATAACTACAATATAACACAGCTCATGAAAAGACCGTTATTGCTATTAAGATGACATGCAAATATTAAGTTATATATCAATATAAATGTGGGGCGGGGCGATGGATCGCGATGCCAGCTCAGCATCGTGAAGTTTATCGGCCATCGGCGATGGACGATGGCATCGTCTATCGGTCCAACCCTAGTGGATAAGTGTGCTAGCCACACCCAATACCTCAGACAGACTTTAAGTGGAATAACTGCAATAATTTTGTGGGTTTTCACCTTAAAAAGTATAACTAGGTCTTACCCATGTCATCATACGAATTAGTGTCCTCGTAAACCACATAAACAAGTACCGTTAAAGTCAGAATTATTAACCCCCTGTATATTTTTCCCCATTTTCTGTTTAATGGAAATAAGATTTTCTCAACACATTTCTAATCATAATAGTTTTAATAGCTCATTTCTAATAACTGATTTCTTTTATCTTTGCCATGATGACAGTAAATAATATTTGACTAGATATTTTTCAAGACACTTCTATACAGCTTAAAGTGACATTTAAAGGCTTAACTAGGGTAATTAGGCAAGTCATTGTATAACAGGGGTTTATTTTGTAGACATTCGAAAAAAATATTGCTTAAGGGGGTTAATAATATTGACCTTAAAATGGCTTAAAAAAAGTTAAAAACTGCTTTTATTCTAGCCGACATAAACCAAATAAGACTTTCTCCAGAAGAAAAAACATTATAGGAAATACTGTGTAAAATTCCTTGCTCTGTTCCAAACATCGTCTGGGAAATATATGAATAAGAAAACAAAATTCACATGCTTTAGACTTCAACTATTTGTGTGTGCATGTGTGTTTACAAGTGAGTGTGTCCTCGTATCCTCCTTGACTCAGACTGTAGATACGGCTACAGGGGACGTGACTGTCGTGCGAATGTGTACTTGCTGCCGACCGGAGAGATCGTGTACTTCATCGCCTCAGTAGTTGTGCTCTTCAACTATGAGGAGCGGACCCAACGCCACTACCTGGGGCACACCGACTGCGTCAAATGGTGAGACTGAAGGAAAAATGCTGTTGTTTGGGCAAATAAAAGCAATTCAGTTGCCTGTTTTTCCTCATGCATGCTTGTCTCCGTGAATGGCTGTTTAGTTTAGTTTTCCTGGGGCTCACAAAATGGAAATGACAAGGAAATGAGGCGAAACAAATGAGCTGATATGATAAAGATGCTTCATGGTGATTAGACTGGCCATTCAGTGTATTATGAATGCACAGTTCAGGGTTAATAGCAGTGGCGGCTGGTGTTAAAAAATGTGAGGGGGGCGCATTTTAAATGCCATTAAAAGCCATTTTTCAGGTGATGTACCAAAAAAACAAAAATGACTAAAGCATACAATAAATGCATCACAAATCAGTTCATTTTAGTTCAATTTGGGTTTATCAGTAATGAAGTAATCAAGATAATCAGTAAACACACACACATAAATGTTGCCTAATCACTGGCCAGTAGCACTACTTAAAAATTAATTTTGCTCTCCTTTCTTTCTGGAAAAGCCAAGGGTGTACGCGCGCCCACGAATCGCCATCACTTGACTGCTGGTGAATTTGTTTTCATTAGTTTTGCAAGGAAGGTCGATCTGGTCCAAGCTCCTTGATTCTTTTTTTTTTCTTCATCCATACGCCTTGTGAACGGATATCTTTGCAAAGATACAACAGAATTTTCCTTCATCTTGCACTTGCTTTCACTATATGATTAAAGGTCAGCACAGCTAACTGACGAGCTGCTGCTGAGTGAATGGTCTAAGTAAGAATGGTCTAATCACATAAGGCCAATTATATAAAAACAAATATGATTCATTCTAACAACAAAATGGGAGGGTTCGGGACGCAGAGCGCTGCGCCCTAAGGACAATTTAAAACCGGCCAATTAGAGCTTATCGTCATATCACATGCTTTGCAAAAGTTCGTGTACCTACATAGACACCCATTTGTCCGGCGCCCCGCACACATATGAAAAAATATTGTTCATACATTTTTTTTTTCAATAAATGTTAGTATGACTACAATAAATGTTAGAATGTTATAATTAAATCAGTTTATTTTGTTAATATTTGTGATAATAAATATTGACATATTAAAGGAGTCTAACTTGACAGGGGCGGCGCCCCAGCGCCCTCTATTGACCAGCCGCCACTGGTTAATAGGAATTTATTCTAGCCAAACTAAAAAAATAAGACTAAATCAAGTGTAGCAGGACAAACAGCACCTCTCCAACATTGTCTTTCACATGTCTTAAACAGTTTAAACCAAAACATTACAAACTCTAACCTAACTCCTATCCTAACAAACCATGTTTTACCTGAAGGATCATTTATTCAGCCTGTATATATCTCAATTTAAAATGTGTGTATATTATTTTATTTATTCATTTTTTATAAGAACAAAAATATTGATGTTCACAGACAGTGCACAGACTGTCTTGTCAACGTAGAATACCTGCTGATCTCTAGGTGAATCTAAAAGAGTCATTGAAGGTCTGCATTGACCGATAAGCATCAGTTTGATAGGCAGTGTTTACCATTGATTTACTTTGTAATAAACAGATGGTGAAAACAGTGAGGTTTCAGCAGTGTCTCTGTGGTTTTTTTCCTGTAGTCTCGCTGTTCACCCGGATAAGATCCGCATTGCCACAGGACAGATTGCAGGAGTGGATAAAGACGGCAGGGTGAGTTTAAGCAGGAAACTCTTATATTATAATGAGAAGTGTGTCTTGATCATGAAATAATCATGAATAACTGATTTCTTTTATCTTTGCCATTAGGGGTGAAACGGATCACAACTCACGGTTTGGAACGCACGTGACCCGCGGATTAATAATTTATTTTGAACTTGTCGGTTAATCCAACATTTATAACCATTGCCGAGAGATCGCCTCCCACGTCATTCAAATCGCGTGCATGAAAGCATTTCGGCTTCCCTGTAAGATATAATGATGACGGGAAAAGTTGTGGTGGGACCTTCCTAAATGCTTTCTTATGCTGCGTTCACACCAGACGCGGAACGCACGGCAAAATCGCGCTATTCGCGAGTAAATAGACGCGTGAACATTTGAGTTTACTCGCATCATTCGCGCGTCAGACTCCGCTTCATTCGCGCGTCAAACTCCGCTTCATTCGCGCGTCAAATTCACTTCAGAACAGACGCGGATTTGCGTCATGGGCAGGGCTTCTGTCTGCTCGGTGAATGTAGCTTCGTTGCTAAATGGCTAACATGGATTTTATTGATAAAATACCTGTGTTTATGTGCTTTATGAAGGCTGTAAAACAGCGTCGATACGTTTGGAGCAGTGTCTGAGTCCACTAGATACTTTCAGAGGTGCACCCAGCGCTGTGAGCTCATAAACTCCTCCAGAAACGTAACCTGGATGACTGGGGCTTCCAGCGGTGCTTCTGACTGAGCCAAGCCCAGTTTGATGAACTGTTGTCGGTCTCGGCTGGAGGATTTCCCCCGGACACCAACAACAGGGGCTACGTCACAATCATGCTCCCACAAGAGCAAGCTCCTGATTGGTTAACGCAGCGCGAATGTCCGCAGAAGTTCAGATATTTGAACTCGAGCGATTTGCGCGTTAAGCGCGTCAAACGCTCAATTCGCGCGTATTGCGCCATTCGCGCCGCGCCATTCGCGCAATTCGCGTCATTCGCGCCCCGCCATTCGCGCAATTCGCGTCATTCGCGCCGCAGGATGCCTATTCGCGCGTTTGCATTAACTTAACATGTAAATCACTCGCGCTTGACGCTTCTTCCGCGTCTGGTGTGAACGCAGCATTAGGCTATTAATTTAAGGTGTTTTCTGTCACTGCTTGTTTAGCCTGCATTAATGCATTCAGTGTAAAACTGCACAATTAAACATTAAAAGATCGTGATCTCAATTTAAACCCGCGCAACATGAACGATAAATGAGAATGATTTGCATATGTTTATTAATCCTTCAAAGCGCTGCATTCAAATCTGCATCGAGAGAGATTCAGTTTTTACAGTTTTTCAGTGAGTTACAAACAATTAAATAACACAGAAGTACTGAGAGAACACTTTACAGTTCAGATATGATCACTGATGTTTATGGTAAGATTAAAATCACCGTTTAATGAAACATGACGCTGGGGAATTTTTGATGCTTTTGAAAGCAATTACATTGTGTAACCAACAGATGGCGACAAACAACCGTCAAAATGATGTCACTGAATAGGTTTTCAAAAATAATACACCTACAGAATAATAAACATGAAGTTTTATGTGTGAATTGTTGAATCATTAATAGAAGATAAATATGATCTGTTGGACAAGATGTTAGATTTCTATATTTAGCATTATCAGCAACAGTAGCAAAGATCCTATTTCATATTGAATACTTTTTTTCAGCTGGTTCTTTCTTGATTTTGATTTTTATTCAAATTACAGGTTCCAAGTTCTGTTTGATATATTTTTATATAAATGGAAAGCAAATGACATTTGTCTCCTCACTTTTTTGCTGATCCGAAAAATGCTCCGATCCGTGACTCAAAAACGGTAGTGTGATCCGAACTGCAGATTTGTGATCCGTTACACCACTAATTGCCATGATAACAGTACATAATATTTGACTAGAAATTGTTCAAGATACTAGTATTCAGCTTAAAGTGGCTTAATTATGGTAATTAGGCAAGTCATTGTATAACAGTGGTTTGTTCTGTATAAACAATCCAAAACAAACTACTACTTAAGGGGGCTAATAATATTGACCTTAAAATGGTTTTTAAAAAAATTAAAAACTGCTTTTATTCTAGCCGATATAAAACAAATAAGACTTTTTCCAGAAGAAAAAATATTATAGGAAATACTGTGAAAAATTTCTATGCTCTGTTAAACATCATTTGGGAAATATTTGAAAAAGAATCAAAAATTCACAAGTGAATAATATTGACTTCAACTGCAGGTATTCAAGCAAGAGTGTTTATCTAACCATGTTAACAAGGCTTTAAAATTTTTTAAAGTTGTCGGTCTTTCTGTATTCATAATCTCATAACTGCAATGAATGTGTCTCAAACGAGTGTGTCGTTCCTCCATCGACTGCTCTTTTCTCTTGCTCTTGGAAAAAGTAGATTTTCTCAAAGCATTTCTGTTCTTTCGAGGAGCTACTATACAAATATTGCATTCCATCTTTTGTGCTTGGGTATGCGAAATAAGAGATCCAATCCGGAATAACTGGCTAGTTTCTATTCAGCTTTAGTAAACAATCATCCAAGACAAACAGAACGTCTAGAAAGTACAAAAACAAACACATTGGTAGCGCTTTAGATGAAGAAACACTTCACCATTTACTACTGGATTATTACCTGCCTATTATTAAGACATTAACTGTTTATTAGCATTTATAAAGTATGATCTTCTCTTACAAACCCTAATTCTACCTTACTAACTATTATTAAACAGCTAATTGGTAGTTTATTAAGCTAACGTTTGTTAATACTATGAATTGTGACCTAAACTGAAGTGTTACAAAACATTTAGCTGGCGAGTTTCCAGAAGATCAGTTTAGTTTTCCAGCAAAACTTGTGTTAAAGTGCCCCTATTATGGGTTATATAAGGCTCATATTTTGGTTTTGGGAGTGCCCAACAACAGGCTGATGTGCATGCAGGGCCAAAAAAACACTTTGCATTTATTTTTTCCTTTTGGTTGGCATGTTCTTGCCTTTGAAATGAATTACAGTAGTTTTATAGCGCAGCGCTTTCCATGTCCAGTGTGAAAGCCACTTTAGGCGTCTGTCTTTTAGGCACTTTAACCATAATAGAGTGAAAGCATTTGTATGTGTTTTTAACGCTTGTGACCGTGGGAGAATTTTCCAAGACCCTACATGCATAGCAGTTTATTTTAGAACCAAAATAAGAACCTTTTATAATCCATAATAGTGGCGGTTTAAACTTTACGGTGACTCCACAAATCTCGTGTTCTCAACTGCTGCATTGTGATGCTAATGTTGAAATTCTACAGTTGAATGTGAAGGTCACGAATGTGCAGTGATATTTCTGTCTGTGTGTGTGTGATCTTTCAGCCGCTGCAGCCACATGTGAGGGTCTGGGACTCTGTCAGTCTGTCCACACTGCAGATCATCGGCCTCGGCACCTTCGAGAGAGGAGTCGGATCCCTCGCTTTCTCCAAAGCCGTGAGTTTGACTTTTTTTTTTATTGCGCATTACCAGCATCTGCGTCTAGGTATCAGTAGTGTTCAAGTATTTTGAGTCGCACTGCAAAAAATAGCTTTTCTTCCTTAGAGCTTTTGTCTTGTTTCTAGTCCAAATATCTAAAAAGGATTCAATCAAGAAGCATTTTGTAGACGATTAAAAAATATTGTTTTGTTTTCATAAATAATGTCAAAACGAAGCGAGTTTTTTCTCAAAATAAGCTAAATGATCTGACAATGGGGTAAGCAAAATTGATTCTGATTTTAAAAGGGAAAAGAAGATTATTTAGCTTACACCATTGGCAGATTATTTTGCTTGTTTTAGGGAAAAACTCACTTCGTTTTTATTTAATATTACTGAAAACAAAACAATATTTTTTGCTGGTCCTAAAAATGTTTCTTGATTTAAGAATTATTTAAAGAGACAGAATCTTTGATTAAGAAAGGCATTTTTGCAGTGTAGTAAAATAACTACACTACCTGACAAAAGTCTTGTCAAGGATCCCAGTTGTAAGAGCAACAAATAATAACTTGACTTCTAGTTGATCATTTGGAAAAGTGGCAGAAAGTTTTGTTGAGCTGCATCCCAATCATCACAAAAACTGCAGAAGACCTACTGGAACCTGCATGGACCCAAGATTCTCACAGAAATCAGTCAAGTTTGGTGAAGGAAAAATCATGGTTTGGAATTACATTCAGTATGGGGGCGTGTGAGAGATCTGCAGAGTGGATGATCAACATCAACACCCTGAGGTATCAAGACATTTGTGCCTCCCATTACATTACAAACCACAGCAGAGGGCAAATTCTTCAGCAGGATAGCGCTCCTGCTCATACTTCAGCCTCCACATCAAAGTTCCTGAAAGCAAAGAAGGTCAAGGTGCTCCAGGATTGGCCAGCCCAGTCATCAGACATGAACATTATTGAGCATGTCTGGGGTAAGATGGAGGCGGCATTGAAGATGAATCCAAAGCATCTTGATGAACGCCTCCTTTATCTTCCCTCAGACATGCTCATTAATGTTCATGTCTGGTGACTGGGCTGGCCTATCCTGGAGCAGCTTGACCTTCTTTGCTTTCAGGAGCTTTGATGTGGAGGCTGAAGTATGAGAAGCAGCGCTATCCTGCTGAAGAATTGTCCCTCTCCTGTGGTTTGTAATGTAATGGGCAGCACAAATGTCTTGATACCTCAGGCTGTTGATGTTGATCATCCACTCTGCAGATCTCTCGCACGCCCCCATACTGAATGTAACCCCAAACCATGATTTCTCCTTCACCAAACTTGACTGATTTCTGTGAGAATCTTGGCTCCATGCGGGTTCCAGTAGGTCTTCTGCAGTATTGGTGATGATTGGGATGCAGTTCAACAGGTGATTCATCAGAAAAACCTTCTGCCACTTTTCCAAATGATCAACAAGAAGTCAAGTTATTATTTGTTGCTCTTACAAACTTTGATCGACAACAAGACATGTCAGGTAGTGTATGTCCAATGAGCCTGGGCTGAGATATACTCTTAAACATAATGCATGTGTGTGTGTAGGACTCAGGTACTCATCTCAGTGTGATTGATGACTCGAATGAACACATGCTCACTGTATGGGACTGGCAGAGGAGATCAAAAATCGCTGAGATTAAGGTACGTTCACCACTTCCTCATCCTCTCTTATCATCTCCCTTTCTTTGTTCCTTTCTTTTCCCGTATCATTCCTCTTATCTTATTCTCTTCTTCTCCTTTCTTTTACATTTTTTTAATCTCGATTCAGTTTGCTGCTGTCTTGTTCTGTCATGTTGTTTTGCCACGACTGCTCTATGTCATCTTCCGTTTTTCAGTTTTGCTTTGTCTGATTTTGTTGTGTGATGGTTTTGTTGTTTGTCGTTTTATAGACCACCAATGAAGTGGTCTTGGCAGTGGAGTTTCACCCGACTGACGCCAACACCATTGTCACGTGTGGGAAATCTCATATCTTCTTCTGGACCTGGAGCGGCTCTTCGCTCGCCCGCAAACAAGGCATCTTTGGTGTAAGTGCACACATTTTAATGCTGTTTGATGATTGATTCTGATTGGCTGGAAGGTGGCCAATTAATGCAAACGTCATTTAAGTCCATTTTGAGCATAATTAGATCAAACTATAAGCTACAGTAAGCTTCAAATTCATGTCATTTTTTCTTTGTGTTTCTGTAACAGAAATATGAGAAGCCCAAGTTTGTGCAATGTTTGGCTTTCCTCAATAATGGAGACATCCTGACCGGGGATTCAGGAGGAATCATGCTGATATGGACCCGCAGCACTGCAGAACCAGCACCAGGCAAAGGCCCCAAAGGTACACACACACACACACATACGTTGGGTTTTCATAAGGGACTTCTCATAGACGTAATGCTGTTTATACTATACAGAGTGTATATTCTGTCCTCCTCCCTAAACCCTAACCTTAAACCCAACCCTCACAGGAAACAATCTGCACTATTACATTGTGAAAATACTTCATTGTGTGGGATTTACGATTACGATTTCACTTTTTTCCTCATGGAAACCAAAAAATGGTCTGGTGTTACTATACTTAAGGGGACATTTGGTCCCCACAGCGTAATAAATTCCAGGGTCACACACACACACACACACACGTTTGTTTATGTGAATAGTGGGGACACTCCGTAGATTTCCATTGTTTATATACTGTACAAACGGTATTGTGTATCGCCTGACCCCAATCCTATCCCCAAACACAACCCTCACAGGAAACTGCATTTTTACTTTATGATTAAATCTCATTATGTATGAATTTTTATTTTATTTTATTTTTATCAACAACATGGGAAATGTGCTCAGAAGTAACCTTCTCTCTGTAATACCTGTCTCGCATTCATGATATTATATAAGTTAATGCTGTCTCTCTCACACACACACATTATGTTTTCATATGGGACTTCCATAGATAATGAATAATGAATGATAAAATGCTTAATTCTGGATGATTTATAAGCCATTTTCACAAAAACAAAAAAATTACGAATACTGGTATTACTATACTTAAGAGTCCCCACAATGTAGTGAATACCAGATGAACACACATTTTCTAAAAGTTGGTTAGCATTCTTCTCATTTTTGTTTTTCAATCATCGCCTGCATTTCTCTTCATTTTTATTTAATAGATACAACCTTTTAAAATCAAAATACAGTCAAAATACTTAAATCTGGATGATTTATAAGTCATTTAAAAAAAAAACAACAACAACTGGTATTACTATACTTGAGGGTACCCACAATGTAGTGAATACCAGGTGAACAGACAGATTTTTAGCGGTTTGTTAGCATTCTAGGGGTCTAGGGGTATGATTCTTGCTTCAGGTGCGAGAGGTCCCTGGTCCAAATCCCGGACGAGCCCCCAATTTGTTACGACCCTATTTAAGTCTAGGAGTTTTTAGTTTAAAGGTGTAACAAAGAAGACTAAAATTTGGTAAATAATATTGAATAAGAACTTACAAAAAATATAAATGTGGAGAGAACACTTCAATCCTCAGCCCCAGAGTGAAGAGTCAGCACAAGGTTTAGAAAAAAATAATCATAAGAATTTATTTAATAGAAATATAGGAATTTTAACAGAAACTAGATGTCAAAACTGAGAGAGTATAGCCTAAAACAACAAACAGAAAGCAGCTAACTAAAGTTTAGGGCACTAGCTTACCTAATGCAAAAATCAAAGATGAAAAATCAACAACATAAACTTCCCTGAGCTTCCTCTCTCAACCATAAACAGGTGAAAAGATAAACAAAATAAAATAAGGCACGCACCTTTTAGGCACACTTGGAATTAAATCTCAAATTAAACACACAAAATAAACATTAATGGAAATGGAGGCACAATAATGTTAATTTGGCATTAAAGATTAATAAGGTCAGAATTTTGAGTCACAATTTGTGTGATATTATAATAATAATAATAATAATAATTCCTTACATTTATATAGCGCTTTTCTGGGCACTCAAAGCATTACACATTGGGGAGAATCTCCTCATCCACCACCAGTGTGCAGCATCCACCTGGCATCATCCAGCAACCATATTGCGCCAGACCACACACCAGCTGATTGATGGAGAGGAGACGGAGTGATTAAGCCAATTATGATATGGGGAGGGTTGTCCATGATGGACAGAGGCCAGTAGGCAGATTTGGCCAGGATGCCGGGGTTAAACCCCTACTCTTTCTCAAAGAACATCCTGGGATTTTTAATGACCACAGAGAGTCAGGACCTCGATTTAACTCCTCATCCGAAAGACAGCGCTCACTGAGCAGTATAGAGTCCCCTTCACTATACTGGGGTGTTAGGACCCACACAGACCGCAGGTTGAGCGCCCCCTGCTGGCCTCACTAATGCCACTTCCGGCAGCAACCTAGCTTTCCCATGTGGTCTCCCATCCAGGTACTGACCAGGCGCAGCCCTGCTTGGTTTCAGAGGGCGACCATGTGAGAGTTGCAGAGAGCTAGCTGTCGGTGATATAAAATCAGAATTCAGAGTAATAAAATCACAATAAAGTGACATAAAGTCAAAGTTCTGAGATAAAAAAGCACAATTGAATTTATAAAGTCAGAGTCTTGACTTTATACCTCGCATTTTTGAAAATAAATGTGCAATTGTGTGATATAAACCTGCAATTGCAAGACAAAAAAGTTGGCGTACTCCTCATTTTTTTAATCATCACCTGCATTTCCTCACATAAAGCACTGTGGTGGTGACAGTGATCATGCTGATCTGTCCTGCTCTGCTGAATCTGCTCAAACCAAAATAAATCAAAATCTGCTCAAAGCAAAAGAGAAAAAAGACAGGAGAATAGAAAACTCGCTATGTTTGATTTAAATAATTTCTTTATCTTTTCTCACTGCTAAAAGAAAGTAAGAAAAAGAAAAGCTTCAAATCAAGTTTTTGCACAGGCCACGAAAGGAAATCTTTGTTTATTTCTCATTTCACCACCATGAACATGCCACCAAAAAGCACAGTTTACGGTGGCCATTCTGTGAGGAATAGTGTTTCGCTTCAGTAGAGAAATACACAGGGTAACATGTATTACACTATAGTAAAGGTAACAAATAAAAGAAATGGACTTCACATCTGACCTGCTTCAGCACATGTGTGCCGTCATGAGTTTGTGTAATTCAGCTAAAGTCGCTTTAAAATCAATCATTTGCCATTAGGAATATAATCTACATCTGTAGGGCTAATATTTCCCTCTGTAAAATGTTATATGCTATTTTTCTTTAAATAAATAATTAAATAAAAAGTAGAAGCCATGAAGCAGATCCACAGCATCGCGGTGTGTGTGGGTGTGTGTGTGTGTGTGTGTGTGTGTGAGACTGAAACTGTTCACACACACACACACTGCTGTCTGTGTGCACGAGTTGACAGATTGTTTTCTCAGTGTTGATCCTGGAGTTGTAATGGTTTTCGCTGGCATGCTGTGGAACTGGATTGGCGGCACCACAGGCTGAAACAGCGCCAGATCCTGATCATTCATCACTCCTTTATTTACCCGTGCGAATGTGTTCAGGATAGTCCTGTGACACAGCGCCTCCTGCTGGACTTAAATAGCCTAACACTGCTCTCAGTGGAGAGATCCAAACAGACAGAGGTTTATAAATACGTTTATTAATCTGTGAATATGTACTGTGTAGGCTACAAACTAGAGATCTCACAGATTTTGGGTTTTCTGGAGTGTCATGCGCTGAATACTAGCCTCCTGAACAATATCTAGTCAAATATTATGTGCTGTCATCATGGCAAAGATAAAAGAAATCCGTTTTTATCTAGTAAGTCAGAATTAAGCTAATTAATTATATCAGAACATGTTTTTTTTTTGCATATTTTTATGGTTTGTATTTCTTTATGGAGACATCACACACACACACACACCCTGCCTCTTTGGCAAACATGTCCACGAGCTTCTCTTTTACTGGCTTTTCTAAAAGACGTCTCGTATCCCAAAGGTAGAAGCGTCTGGCAAATGAAGCGCATTGGCCAGGAGGATTGTTGTTGAATTGTTTGTGTTGTGTGTTGATCCCCGCAGGAGCGTTTCAGATCGCGCGGCAGATCAAGGCTCACGACGGCAGCGTCTTCACTCTGTGTCAGATGAGGAACGGCACTCTGCTCACCGGTGGCGGGAAAGACCACAAGATCATCCTGTGGGACCACGACCTGCACCCTGAGAGAGACATCGAGGTAATGACACTCTCATACTGTTAGTGTGTGATACATCTGTGTTTCCCAACCCTGTACCTAGAGGAACACCAACAGTACAGGGTGGGCCATTTATATGGATACACCTTAATAAAATAGGAATGGTTTCCTGAATACGGTCTCCTGAAAAGTGGATTGGTCGTCGTGGGCCAGTTGAATGGCCCCCAAGGTCTCCTGATCTGACCATGTTAGAGTTTTATCTTTGGGGTCTTCTGAAGGCAATTGTCTATGTAATTTATTAAGGTGTATCCATATAAATGGCCCACCCTGTACATATTTTGGACGTCTCCCTTATCTGACCCATTCACTTCGGGTTTTGATTCAGGTGTGTTTGATTAGGGAGAAAATGTGTGGTGTTGGTGTGCCTCCAGGACAGGGTTGGGAAACACTGTGTTTTATTGAATAGCTTGATTGGCTGCGTTCGAAATCGCCTCTTATTCGAGTAGGTGCTACATTTGAATTTATTGTTAGAAAAGTATGTTCTATATAGTATGAATGAGTAGTATGAATAGAATTGGGACATACTACATCTGCCATGTTGTCATTATCATGTGACCTATCCACGTCAGTTGTTTCGCTTCACTCCTATTCATGAATTTTCCTACATGGCATCATTGGATAGCGGAGCATCCACTGTGGGTGGTAAATGCTGCGTCCGAAATTGCATACTTCCCTACCTAGTAGGGTTGTCACGATACTGGAATTCGGTACCAATCACTACTGAAATTTTAAATTTCATTTCCCGCTAACATTTAAGTGCTGTTGTTCGCGTTCTTAAACCGCGCTGATTTGCCATTGTGTGTTTACGAGCTCAACAGAAATGGCTGTGATTGGCCGTGAAGGTCATCAGTTCACCAAACTCACCGCTGTTTACTGAGTGTAACCAATAGAGTGTTTCAAAGTCACGTCGATCAGCTGGTTTGTCTGTAAGCTGACATATGCGATCCGCTGATGAATCACGGCTTTAAAACCCTCAAGTGTCCCTAAATCTGTGGTTACACTCAGTAAACAGCGGTGAGTTTGGTGAGCTGACGGCCAATCACTGTCATTTCTGTTGAGCATGTGAACTCAAATGTTAGCGGGAAATGGAAGTTTTTAAAATTTCAGTATCGATTGGTACCGAATTCCAGTATCGTGACAACCCTACTATCTAGTATGCGAAAAACAGTATGCGAGCCAAGTAATATATCCGAATTCATAGGGAAAACAGTATGCGAGAAGTACCCAGATGACCTACTGCTTCCGGCGAGATTCTGAAGTGCGCATCCCATGAATGCTATGCTATCCCATGATGCCATGCGAGAGAACACAACTGATGCGGTAGGTCATGTGATGATGCCAACATGGTGGATGTTGTGTGTCCGAATTCCATTCGTACTACTCACATTCATACTATATATAGAACATTTTTAATGACTGTATAGTAAATTCAAGTGTAGTACCTATTCAATAAGTTTTTTTTAATATATATATTACTTTGAGGATTGGGATAGGGGTAGACGTTAAAAATTTATGGGTCATTTTATAAATAATTCTCGTTAACTTCTGGCAGCAGCTGTATCCCCTCTTGCAACAACCTTGCAAGCAACCACTCAACTTCAAAATGCATCCCATAAGAAATGATTTATTTTTCGACTGAACACACCACTGTTGTCCAATATCCAATTGAGCTTGTTAAGCATTTTAATGTCCCTCTAAGCTGAATACTAGCATCTTGCAACATAACTAGTAAAATATAATCTACTGTCATCATGGCAAAGACAAGAGCTGTATCCCAAATGGCACACTATGCGCTTATGCACTTACACAGTCAACAGCAGAGTATATGAATGTAGTATCATCCCAAATCGGACACTAATGTTTTTTACTAAGCAGAGTTCAAACCGTTTCCTTGATGACGTTTAACGGTTGCCAAATTAGTGAAATAAATGACCAAATAATACCTGCCATGAGGATAACTGCATTCACCATCGGGAGGCGCTATAATCACTCTCGTAGGAGAATTTTGCTTTCACAATCCAAAATAAATAAACGTATCCAACATGTCCGCCCCTTCCGCTACGTGAGCAAAGCTGCAGTCGTTGAGTGCGTGAAGTGTCCATCATTACACACTACTTACACTATTTATACTACAAAATGGTGTAGAATAGTGCATAAGTATGCGATTTGGGATGCACCTAAGGAATTAGTTATCAGAAATTAGTCATTAAAACTATTATGTTTAGAAATGTGTGGAAAGCACTCCAGTGCACACGGCGACCTGAGATCGATTCCGCCTTGCGGTCCTATGCCGATCCTTCCCTTCTCTCTGCTCCCCATGTATTCCTGTCAATGCTTTCTACTGTCCTATCTAATAAAGGTGAAAACCCCGAAAAAATTATTATAAAAAAACAAAAAAGAAATGTGTGGAAAAAAATAGTTGAAAAGAAATAGTTGACTAATAATACAAATTTCACAGCCAGGCTAATATTTTTGTCATTAACACTACCAAAGAAAGTGCAGTGCATGAGTTAAAAGCAACTACACTACGAGTTAAATTTAGGTTCAGCGTCAGTGCCTAGTTATTTTCTTGTTTATTTAATGACTATGATACATAGTACTACAGTATGTACATGGGAAACAGCAGTGTAAAATAGGTTTGGGTTTGGTTTAGGGCCAGATCTGTAATTATGTACTTATGTTTTGTAATTGCTATTGAGTGCATGTTACTGCATGTACATTATTTTCTAGTTGTACAGTTCATTATATTAAATGTATGTTCTAGTTAATGTAATTAGCTTTACTATGAAAATAATAGCATGTAAACGTTAAAGTCAAAGCAATGTGCAAAACACGTACAGTGATCTGTCGTTAATCGCAGGAGTTACATTCTAAAAACAACCGCAATAGGAGAAATCCGCGAAGTAGTCAGCTTTATTTTTATTAATTATTATATATGTTTTAGGGCTTTAAAACCCCTCACTACACCCTTTATACCCTTTTCTCAGACAGTTTTCACACCTTTCTCTCTTGTTTAAACGCTCTCAAAGTTCAAACCTTCATAGAAAAATAAGTCCAGTATTATAGAATGAAGGGCAACGCAGTGGCGCAGTAGGTAGTGCTGTTGCCTCACAGCAAGAACGTCGCTGGGTCGCAGCTTCGAACCTCGGCTGGGCTGGGTCAGTTGGCGTTTCTGTGTGGAGTTTGCATGTTCTCCCTGCGTTCGCGTGGGTTTCCTCCGGGTGCTCCGGTTTCCCCCACAGTCCAAAGACATGCAGTACAGGTGAATTGGGTAAGCTAAATTGTCCGTAGTGTATGAGTGTGAATGTGTGTGTGTGTGTGGAAACTCCCAGAGATGGGTTGCGGCTGGAAGGGCATCCGCTGCATAAAAATCGTGCTGGATAAGTTGGTGGTTCATTCCACTGTGGCAACCCCGCAAGGGACAAAGCCGACAAGAAAATTAATGAATTATAGAATGAAACCAAATAACAAAGCTGTTGTCAGGCGCAAACATTCAGCAAAAGGTTCATAAAGCTGTTTAGCTTTTGTGCAGATATTGTTGGTGTATATTTAGCGTAATGTTCTTTATCCTGCAGTCACCGATCCACAAAGCTAAAGCAGACTCCATCCTTAAGGGGGTTGCTCACTGGATGCCCCGCGCACATAACTGTACGTTCACACCGAAAGCAGCGAGAGCGTCAAAGGTCGCTACATTGATCTCGTATTTAAAGGAGCCGTTGCTGCATATCATATCAGTTACATTCCCGCATAAAATATGCTTTCTAGCGTGAAGGTGTTGCACACTTATTATCAAATTCACTTAACTATGGAAGATCTAGTTGCATGTGGTGTGGCTTTGCTCCACTATGTGTCCATATGTCTGAAATATTCTGAAGCAGCAATACTGTTTTGTATTGTCGCATGAAATTCCCGCTTTTTTTAAAGAAAAAAATATATATAACATTGATGCACATCAGTAACTCGCCAGTAACTTTTTTAATCTACGTTCCAGTGAGAAAACATTGCAAATAATTGGAAATCCAGCGACCGCAATAATTAAACCCTTGGGAACAACTGTGATCGGAACCAAAGTTCACAGTGACTGTGTTCTCTGACTCCTCTCAAGCGGTGGACTTCAACATTCTGATTGGTTGCCGCCGAACCGCGTCATAGCTCATTACCATAAAGTTGACTTGATTTCAACTCTCCTCGACGCTCACACCGGCGAAGACGCGCCGCGCTGCTCCTCGCCGCTTATCGCCGCCGGCTCCCATTGAAAATGAATGACTTCCGGGTACTTTGACGCTCTCGCCGCTTTCGGTGTGAACGTACAGTAACAGTTGGAAGTAACACACACCAAACACGCACATTTGCATGTTATTTAAAATTAAATTATTCAGATGGCGCTCTGTGGAGCGGCAGAAATATGAACAGTGTCCTGAGTCGTAGATGGGCACTGCAGACAACCGCTGACTTGCGGTGCCAGTGTGAGTACCTTGATTTAAGTGAAGTTTATTTATAAACTAATTTCGAGAGGAGCATGCACTTATGATTGATAGCAGCTGATCCTCGTTAGCTAATGCTCGATCCACCAATCGGAAGATTCCTAATCACTATAAATAACCAGAGTATCTTACCTTAGCCATCTTCATCTTGAATAATCCCCCCTTCCACCCCTACTCCTCCCCTTTCCTTGTCAGGGCAGCACGGAGGCCCAATGGTTAGCATCATTGCCTCACAGCAAGAATGTCACTGGCTCAGATCTTACCTAGCCAAGTCGGCATTTCTGTGTGGAGTTTGCATGTTCTCCCCGTGTTTGCGTGGGTTTTCCCCGGGCTCTCCGGTTTCCTCCCACAGACCAAAAACATGTAACATAAGTAAATTGACAAAACTAAATCGACATCATAGACAAGCTCGAATTCATATACACTCTCCATAGCTCTTACAATCTACATTTACCATTATCAAGCAAGGGGAGCTCTCGAGACCTACCTGAGCTTAGACTCCCCTCTCGCCCTGCAACGGGAGGGAGCCCCGGGCTCGAGGATCTCACGAGCTCAGGGCTCTCTTCCGGGACAGCATGCCAAATACGCATTATAACCAATCATCAGCAAGGGCGAACTCTTGAAACCTATGTTTACAATTATAAAATGCATGACGCTACTTGGCACGGCACATCCGGTGTGTGACCCCCTTACGATGGTGGAAGATTTGGCAAGCTAAGCGAATTTTTTACCGTACAGGAAACACGGAGGAGATTGATTGACAATGGTCTACAGCCAATCAGGAATCAGAACACAATTCGCTGTAACAAAAAAAAAAAGAGTCAAATTGCACTAAAAAAATCTGCGAAACTGCGAGGCCATGAAAGGTGAACCGCATTATAGCAAGGGACCACTGTACCTTCACAGAATCATTAAAGGGACCATATTGTACCTTCTCTACCCCTAAAGGGTTTATAATAGTACCATAAAATCTAAATTTAATAGCCCACATTGTTAGTATTAAGGTGCACAATTAATCTGTTTATTTTAATACACTCAAGAAAAAAAAATGAAGAGTTTAGATGCAAAAACCGTCTGATATTTTCCTCTAACATGAGCATTTATTTCAGGCTCCTGTGTGTAGTTTTAGTAATATCACGTTTATGGCAAAGAATAAGTCCTTTTCCTGGTCTTTAAAGTGAAATATCTCAACATAAACAAAGGAGGCTGAGAAAACTGTTCATTTTTGGTGAAAATTTTAGACGGCACTTGGAGGTTTTTGCATATGAACTCTTCCAATGTTTATTTTGGTAATCTTCAATCAGAAAATAAAGCCCCGTCCCCTACTCAATATTTAGTTTCAGTTGGAAAGACATCATCAGGCAATGGACCCTTTTCACGAGTTTCTCAGTAGTGAAGTCATCATAGTTGATGAACTTAGAGCGCAGTGAATGGGAGAGTACAACAAATCATTTTTTGGAATCATATTTGCTGAAATAATAAAGGAAAAACTCCAGTATGGTGGTATCAAGACTTTCAGAAAGAGGAAAATAATAGTGTGAGACTGAGGGTGCTTTCACACTAGCACTTTTGGTCCGCACCCGGGTTCGTTTGACGTCATAGTACGGTACGTTTAGCTAGTGTGAACGTGTCTTCTGAACTCGGGTGCGCACCCGTGAACCGTACCCGAGTGATCCTGAAAGAGGTGGTCTGGGGTACGGTTCATGCGAACTCTGGTACGGTTCACTTCTGGTATGAATGCAATCGTACCAAATAGCGGAAGTGAACCGCCAACTGTACAACAAACTATCGTTTTCATAACGTTCATTCGTGTGTGTGCGCCACGTATTGTACCTTGGTGACAAGCGGGACTGAGCAAAGCGCAGTGATACACAGTGATGTCTGCTTGTCTCCTCCAGAAACAGCTTCTGCAGGCACTGTGTGATGTTCTGAATGTTTATAATATTTTTGCGGCAGATAGACGCGAGTCACTTTCTGTATGTCCAAAACTAAAAGATTCAGTAAAAGCAAATCGACCGCGATCTGCGGAAGTCTCCATTTTGGCGCTTTGCTTTCGTGACCGTCACCTAGCAACAGCAGTAAACAAAACAGCAGCTCTATGATGCAAGCGTACCGGGGTTCAGAAGGAAAAAAGACAGTGTGAACACAAACCAACCGAGAAGGTGGCAAGGGGGGACAATCGAACTTGGGTACGGTCCAGGCAATTGAACCAAGTGTGAAAGCACCCTGATAATGGCAGCCAGAGGAGAGAATAACATCAAATGTACTGTCCTGCCTCCATAGACGCTGCTTAGAAACACCTTGCGTAAGCGGTAATTTTTTTTTTTTTTTTTTGTAATAGTAATGGTAATTTGATGCAAAGATGATGTAATACATACATAAGTACATATAAATGTTCAAATGTTTTAGAAAAAAATTGAAATATTAAAAACTTTCAAGGATTTAAGATGCTGATGAGCATTAAACACATCATAACAGTCTTGTGAAAAGGGTCCATACTGAAATAAAAGTCTGCAGCATCTTCTGGTTCACACAGACTTAATGGTTTCATCTAACTAAAGTTTTTTTTGACTGTTTTAGCTCTAAAAGTGCAGTTTAAGAAAATACAGTGTGATAAAATAAGTGTCCCAATAATGTGTGTTTGCCTTCTTTCAGGTCCCGGATCAGTATGGCACCATTCGTGCGGTAGCCGAGGGAAAAGGCGATCAGTTTCTGGTGGGAACGTCACGCAACTTCATCCTGAGAGGAACCTTCAATGACGGATTCCAGGTGGAAGTGCAGGTAAAACACATCTTTAACAGCGTGAGAGGCTTTAGCGAAGGTCAAATATTTCTGTCAGAAAGCATCTACAAAACCAATCGATCTTAATCTTAAAGTACACATCAAATCAAAACTAACCTTGATTTTGTTCGCTCACATCCCTAGTTTAGTGTTGAACAATTCATCTGTGCATGTTATTAAGAAAAAAATCCCTTGTAATCAAAAATAGAAATCAGAAAATGCACTTCCTGTTTGTTTTCAGTTAAATTTTCAGATTATGTCAGTCTGAGGTATTGGGCGTGGCTAACATACTTAACCACGCCCCCGAAAACTGTCAGTTTTGACAACAAACAGAAATGGTGAGGAGGAGGAGTCTGTTAGGTTGTAATAACTCTCCCCAAACCCTTTTCCCCACCTTTCTGAATGAAACCCCTACTTTACTATATCCAATCAGCTCGCAGAAGAAAAAACAAGCCACGCCCACTGTTTTCTCATTTAATCTTCCGTCTCTCTTCTGTCACAATACTATATATATATATATATATATATATATATATATATATATATATATATATATATATATATATATATATTTATACATCATTATCAGATGGGTGTGTTTTTTAGCTGACACTGCAGTATCAGTTTATTTCTCTGTGTTTTCAGGGACACACTGATGAGCTGTGGGGTTTGGCCACACACCCCTTCAAGGACCTGTTCCTCACCTGTGCTCAGGACAGACAGGTGTGTTTGTGGAGCTCGGTGGATCACGTGCTTGAGTGGACCAGACTGCTGGACGTAAGACTCTCTCTCTCACACACACACACACATTCAATAAATTTTTTCTCAGCTTAGTCCCCAATTTATCAGGAGTGGCCACAGAGGAGTGAACCGCCAACTATTCTAGCATATGTTTTACACAGCGGATGCTTATCGGCAGCCCAATGTGAAACAGAGCACTGTTATAAAAGACTGAAGGGCTTTGTTCAGCAAAAACAACCATCCTGGATATTCTTTATCCCACTTATTACATAACTACTTACAACAAAACATACAAATTAGACGCAACACTAAGACATAATAGTTTATTAATTCTTTCAATTAAACACAAAGCTGACAGAAACTAAAACAGCTGATGGAGTATACACTAACCTGCACATTATTCAGATACAAGATGGAGCCAAACAGTCAAAAACACACAGCTGACAGAAACTAAAACAGCTGATGGAGTATACACTAACCTGCACATTATTCAGACACAAGATGGCGCCAAACAGTCAAAAACACAAAGCTGACAGAATGAAAACAGCTGATGGAGTATACACTAACCTGCGCATTATTCAGACACAAGATGGAGCCAAACAGTCAAAAACACACAGCTGACAGAAACTAAAACAGCTGATGGAGTATCCACTAACCTGCGCATTATTCAGACACAAGATGGAGCCAAACAGTCAAAAACACACAGCTGACAGAAACTAAAACAGCTGATGGAGTATACACTAACCTGGCATTATTCAGACACATGATGGAGCCAAACAGTCAAAAACACACAGCTGACAGAAACTAAAACAGCTGATGGAGTATCCACTAACCTGTGCATTATTCAGTCACAAGATGGCGCCAAACAGTCAAAAACACAAAGCTGACAGAATGAAAACAGCTGATGGAGTATACACTAACCTGCGCATTATTCAGACACAAGATGGCGCCAAACAGTCAAAAACACAAAGCTGACAGAATGAAAACAGCTGATGGAGTATACACTAACCTGCACATTATTCAGACACAAGATGCCGCCAAACAGTCAAAAACACAAAGCTGACAGACACTAAAACAGCTGATGGAGTATACACTAACCTGCGCATTATTCAGACACATGATGGCGCCAAACAGTCAAAAACACAAAGCTGACAGAAACTAAAACAGCTGATGGAGTATACACTAACCTGGCATTATTCAGACACAAGATGCCGCCAAACAGTCAAAAACACAAAGCTGACAGAAACTAAAACAGCTGATGGAGTATACACTAACCTGCGCATTATTCAGACACATGATGGCGCCAAACAGTCAAAAACACAAAGCTGACAGACACTAAAACAGCTGATGGAGTATACACTAACCTGGCATTATTCAGACACAAGATGGCGCCAAACAGTCAAAAACACAAAGCTGACAGACACTAAAACAGCTGATGGAGTATACACTAACCTGGCATTATTCAGACACAAGATGGCGCCAAACAGTCAAAAACACAAAGCTGACAGAAACTAAAACAGCTGATGGAGCATACACTAACCTGGCATTATTCAGACACAAGATGGCGCCAAACAATCAAAACACAAAGCTGACAGACACTAAAACAGCTGATGGAGTATACACTAACCTGGCATTATTCAGACACAAGATGGCGCCAAACAGTCAAAAACACAAAGCTGACAGAAACTAAAACAGCTGATGGAGTATACACTAACCTGGCATTATTCAGACACAAGATGGCGCCAAACAGTCAAAAACACAAAGCTGACAGACACTAAAACAGCTGATGGAGTATACACTAACCTGCGCATTATTCAGACACAAGATGGCGCCAAACAGTCAAAAACACAAAGCTGACAGAAACTAAAACAGCTGATGGAGTATCCACTAACCTGCGCATTATTCAGACACATGATGGCGCCAAACAGTCAAAAACACAAAGCTGACAGAAACTAAAACAGCTGATGGAGTATACACTAACCTGCGCATTATTCAGACACATGATGGCGCCAAACAGTCAAAAACATAAAGCTGACAGAAACTAAAACAGCTGATGGAGTATACACTAACCTGCGCATTATTCAGACACATGATGGCGCCAAACAGTCAAAAACATAAAGCTGACAGAAACTAAAACAGCTGATGGAGTATACACTAACCTGCGCATTATTCAGATACAAGATGGCGCCAAACAGTCAAAAACACAAAGCTGACAGAAACTAAAACAGCTGATGGAGTATACACTAACCTGCACATTATTCAGACACAAGATGGCGCCAAACAGTCAAAAACACAAAGCTGACAGAAATAAAACAGCTGATGGAGTATACACTAACCTGTGCATTATCCAGACACTAGATGGCGCCAAACAGTCAAAAATGCAAAGTTGTGGTTACAAATATTAGTAAAACAATGAACACGGCTAATATGAACAGCTCAAAGTTAATGGAGGAGTCAAGCGAAGTATAGCAAATCTGGTTTAAAGTAAAAGGTATAAAGTAATGCAATAAAACAGACGACAATAGAAAGCAAAAGCTGAATCCTGGATGTTTTAGGAGATATTGAAATCCCGGCCGGATGAATTTTTGAAGTCCTGTAAAAAGGACATCTCTGGGGAAAAGAGGACGTATGGTCACCCTTATTTCAGTCAAAAATTAAAAGCACTCATGTCTTCTACTTGTTCCAGACATCTATGAATTTACTTAACATAAGAGAAAATAGTTTGATGTATTGTAACAAAACAGTATGCGGTCACCTCATTTGTATTTATATTGGTTTGATACTGATAAAGTGTGCGTATATAACAGTATTGATGGTGTTTTGTGTGTTTTTAGGAGCACGGCCACTGTGCAGACTTCCATCCCAGCGGCTCGGTTGTGGCCATTGGCACTCACTCAGGGAAGTAAGTAAACTCTGCCATCTCTTCAGTAATCATAATTGTTTTCTGCTCTCCTTGTATTTTTAAGTGTAAAGCAGTTTTTAGAATTATGTTTTAAAGGCGCTGTGCAAAAATTAATTAATATAATTATTATTATCTCAGACTGACGGCTGAAGGTCTGTGAAGTGTGGCCGTTTTGAATGGTCAACGACTGCCCACAATGCTATATGAATGACAGGATAACCCACCAATCATGTTTTGTTTTGTGTTGTGCTTCATTTAGGGGTGTAGAAATGTCCACAGAATAACAGCCCATCCAAAACGCAACTGTGCGTCATTCATTCATGAACGTCTTTTAAAAGTTTACAACAAAGACGGATCAATATCCTTAATGATCTGTCAGCAAAACATATAGGAAATCAGCAGGACGTTTATGCAGACTTTGTTCTGAGATTCATTCATTACTTTTGTGATGCCTTTCTACACAGAGATCACGCAGACTGAAAAGTGAACGTTTCCTCTGTTCTATAAAAGCAAATGGTTTTCTAGTATTTGTGAGTATCCACAAATGAAAAGACAATTTACTGTTTTGAACGACGTCTTTCTCTTATCTTTATGACCAAAATGACAAAACGTTTGCTGTTAGAAACAATAAAAATTAGAATATAAGCATATCCGTGACTTTTTCAACATCAATTGCATTTACGCAGTGAATATTGTATTCTTTTAATAATTAAATCAGTCAAATGTTATCCTTACAATAACAGACGGGTGTACAGGCAGTAAATCACTGATTCATTAATGCCTCAGAAGATATTTTTACTAAGACATCCCAAAAATTTGACCAAGAATTTTTTAAAATCCACTGAGCACTGTCATCAATATAAACATCGCAGCTTTTTTATCCAATCAGACTTGTTTTCAGCGGACTGATTAAGATCGCTGTACACTCACTTACGTTTATTATTTAATATGCATATACATTTAAAGACTCATTGTGAAAATGTAGCCCCGTCTACATTTCTGGAGAGCGCGAATTATGTGGCGGCTTCTGTTTCTTTTCGCATTGCCAGCTGAACGCTTACCTCTGTGTGGACGGCTTTTCCACTGTTACTAGTTTGCCCAGTGGCTCACTGCATATGTCGACAGACTTGAGATGCAGTAGTTGACCGCGTCAACGGGGTTTGAGTCCAGTGAAGAACGGTTCCAGAAAGCAGGTAAAACAAAAACAAAAGGCAAAAACTTAAATAAACAAGTAAATAACAGGATGAGAATGTGGTAAAATCAAAAACGTGGTAAAAATCAGCCGGCCGCGAGACCTTTTGTTTTTATGGATTGCTTTTGATTTGCTGTCGGTTGTGTTTAGGGAAGGCAGTGGGCGGGTCAATTGGTGCTTTTGAAAACACTGTCGGTTGGGTTTTGGGAAGGCGGTGGGCGGGTCAGTTGGTGCTTTTGAAAACACTATTCATTGGGTTTAGGAAATGAGGTGGGCGGGCCAATCGACGTTTTTGAAAACACAGTCGATTGGGTTTACAAAAAGGAAGGTGAGTCAGCCTGATCTGTCAATCGGTCAGTCACCCTGCTGAAAAATCCAGCCTAAACCAGTCTAAGCTAGTTGGCTGGCTTTAGCTGGTTGACCAGCCTGGTTTTAGAGGGGTTTTGGCCATTTCCAGGCTGGTTTTCAGCCATTTCCAGCCTGTTCTTAGCTGGTCAGGCTGGGGGTTGACCAGCTAAAACCAGCTTGACCAGCCAAAACCAGCTATGTCCAGCTTAAACCAGGCTGGTCAAGCTGGTCTAAGCTGGTCATTTTTCAGCCTGACCGGCTAAGACCAGGCTGGAAATGGCTGGAAACCAGCCTGGAAATGGCCAAAACCCCTCTAAAACCAGGCTAGTCAACCAGCTAAAACCAGCCAACCAGTTTAGGCTGGTTTAAGCTGTTTTTTTCAGCAGGGCAGTCAGTCGACAGCGGCCTCTGGTGGATTTATGTGAGAATAACAGCCGTGAATGGCATATGCAAGAGAAATTTAAGATCTGAAAAAGTGCACACAGTGGCCTCTGGTGGATTTGCGAAAACAAAAACTGCTAAAAAACGTACCCCCTGGGACGTATTTTGCACTGTCTGGAAATGTATGTTGGGGTACGTATCCATAATGAGCCTGGATTGTTTAAATTATGTTACTTATTCAATTTTAGTTTATTTTGAATCATTCTGTTTTTATGTTATTGCTCTATATGTGATATTCATCTGCGTTATTTGCGATTAAGAAAATCCATAAAAAGTTCAATCATAAAAAGATTGCTGTATACTCGACTTGTGGAAATCCTATTTAAATTATATATAAAATAAAAATTATAAATAAATAAATATGTGTATATGTATGTGTTTATGTATGCAGGTATATAGCTGACCTATTCTCCCTGCCCCTGGCTTAGTTATGAATGGAGAGTGTATTTTTATATATTTATTTATTTATATTTATTAATTTATTTTCTAATGTTGTATTCTTTGCATAGTTGTATTTATATATTTTCTGTATTGTTGTTTGGCTTAATATGTGTTACTTGTATCTATAATATTATATTTTTATGTTATAAACATTATTTGTTTTGTGTTTTTTTTTTAATTATTTTCCTTAATGCAAGAATATGTAATTGTATTACTTTATTTAGAGAGAAAGAAAATGTGACCAATTTGGCTTCTGCCGCTACATGGGAGCAGTTGATGTCCAATGATTCTATGTATCTGATGCTGTGGCTCTCTGACTAATATATTTCAATAAAAAAACAGAGTTAAACTAAATTATATATAAAATTAAATAATCTAATATAAAATTGTATTATATTTAAACCAATCAGAGGACGACTTCAAATCTGCTGAAGTGTTTCCATAAAAATGTGCCGTATGCATCAGAAATTTAGCCACAGATCTCTGGGCAGTGTTTGGTGCAACGCCTGAGGCTCATGAGGGACGCTTGAAACACTGAAATAGATGTGCATTCAGCATTTTAATAGTCTGATTTTAATAGTCTGATTTTATGTGTTTTTGAGGTGGTATGTTTTGGACGCAGAGACGAGGGATCTGATCGCCATCCACACAGACGGCAATGAGCAGCTCTCAGTGATGCGCTACTCTGTCGGTGAGCGACATAATTCTATTTTCTGCTCTGTAAGCGTGTGTGTAAAGCAGACAGTTTAATGCCTGTGTTTCTCAGATGGGACGCTGCTGGCAGTGGGATCACATGATAACTTCATTTACCTCTACACGGTGTCGGACAAGGGACGCAAGTACAGCAGATATGGGAAATGCACTGTGAGTATCACTGCTATGTAGTGCTTTTGAACCATACTATAGTAAAGTACTTGAATTACTCTGTTGTGGTGATTCTATAGTTTTTATGGTAACAAAACAACTTGTAATATAAACAAATGACCCAATACTTTAGCTTTCTACAACTACACTTGCCGGCCACTTTATTAGGTACACCTTATTACTGCCCGGTTGGACCCCCTTTTGTCTTCAGAACTGCCTTAATCCTTCATGGTATAGATTCAGCAAGGTACTGGAAATATTCCTCAAAGATTTTGCTCCATATTGATATGATAGCATCACAGTTGCTGCAGATTTGTCGGCTGCACATCCATGATGCGAATCTCCCGTTACACCACATCCCAAAGGTGCTCTATTGGATTGAGATCTGGTGAGTGTGGAGGCCATTTGAGTACAGTGAACTCATTGTCATGTTCAAGAAACCAGTCTGAGATGATTCACGCTTTATGACATGGCGTGTTATCCTGCTGGAAGTAGCCATCAGAAGATGGGTACACTGTGGTCATAAAGGGATGAACATGGTCAGCAACAATACTCAGGTAGGCTGTGGTGTTGACTCGATGCTCGATTGGTACTATTGGGTCCAAAGTTGCCAAAAAAATATCCCTCGCACCATTACACCACCACCACCAGCCTGAACTGTTGATACAAGGCAGAAAAGATCCATGGTTTAATGTTGTTGATGCTAAATTCTGACCCTACCATACGAATGTTGCAGCAGAAATGCAGACTCATCAGACTAGGCAACGTTTTTCCAATCTTCTATTGTCCAGTTTTGGTGAGCCTGTGTGAATTGTAGCCTCAGTTTCCTGTTCTTAGCTGACAGGAGTGGCACTCGCTGTGGTCTTCTGTTGCTGTAGCCCATCCGCCGCAAGGTTGGACGTGTTGTGTGTTCAGAGATGCTCTTCTGCAGACCTCGGTTGTAGCGAGTGCTTATTTGAGTAACTGTTGCCTTTCTATCAGCTGGAACCAGTCTGGCCATTCTCCTCTGACCTCTGGCATCAACAAGGCATTTGCGCCCACAGAACTGCAGCTCACTGGATATTTCCTCTTTTTCTGACCATTCTTTGTAAACCCTAGAGATGGTTGTGCGTGAAAATCCCAGTAGATCAGCAGTTTCTGAAATAACCATCTGGCACCAACAACCATGCCACATTTAAAGTCACTTAAATCCCCTTTCTTCCCCATTCTGATGCTTGGTTTGAACTGCAGCAGATCGTCTTGACCATGGCTGTTTCTCAATATGCGTTCTTCAGCATTCTTGCGTCCTCGTGTAATGTCATCATCAATTGCCATCATCAAGTTCAGTTCCAATACTCAAGACCGCAAGAACGGAGGACGCCTGAAAATATCCGGATGTGTTCTTGATATCGAGGACACACCGATGCAGACTTGAGCACCGAACTCGCTCTAGAAGTCCCAGAAGTCATTGCGACTGGAGGTGGGAAGCGCAGCATATTATATAGGTTTATTATTAAAGTTCGGAGATATAACTTATTTACCTCAGGAGTTTCCCTAAATCAAACGGTGAATATAAACATTACCATGAACATCTTAATAAAGGCAGAAACACATTAAGGGTGTTTATTGGCTGAAATTTTTTTATTAATATTGTGCAATGTATATTTGTAAGGTCTTTATGCATAGTGTATATATTGAAAAGGGGAAAAACAATAAATCGTTGTATGAATACTGTAATGTTTAAATCATTTTCAGTTAATACCCTGCTGAAAAATCCAGCTTAAACCAGCCTAAGCTGGTTGTCTGGTTTTAGCTGGTCGACCAGCTTGGTTTTAGAGGGGTTTTGGCCATTTCCAGGCTGGTTTTCAGCCATTTCCAGCCTGGTTTTATCTGGTCAGGCTGGGAGTTGACCAGCTAAAACCAGCTTGACCAGTCAAAACTGGCTATCTCCAGCTTAAACCAGGCTGGTCAAGCTGGTTTAAGCTGGTCATTTTCCAGCCTGACCAGCTAAGACCAGGCTGGAAATGGCCAAAACCCTTCTAAAACCAGGCTGGACGACCAGCTAAAACCAGCCAACCAGCTTAGGCTGGTTTAAGCTGGGTGTTTTCAGCAGGGTATCGTCATGTGACCATCAGGAAGAACGCAGCATCTCATTTCTCACATGATGCGTTCTTTGTTCTCGTGGTCTTCCGAGTTTGTTCTTCCGAGGTGACCTGGCAAGACCGGTCTTCACAAGAATGCATGTCCGTTCTCTGCGTTCTTGGAATTGAGAAACAGCTCATGTCTACATGGCTAAATGCATAGTTGCTGCCATGTGATTGGCTGATTAGTAATTTGCGTTGAGTAGTTGGACAGGTGTACCTAATAAAGTGGCCGGAGAGTGTATATGTTATATTATACTACAATACACCACAGTTTACTATAAAAAAAAAAATACTATAGTAATTTTTAATTTCCTTATTTACATTTTTTCACTCTGATCATCGCAAATGCTACAATAGTAATTTTCCCACTGCTAACTCTTTTAATCTCTGTCTGCAGGGACATTCCAGCTACATTACACATCTTGACTGGTCCCCCGACAACAAGTTCATCATGTCCAACTCAGGAGACTACGAAATCCTTTACTGTATGTGTCTGACCACAAGCTCGCCTTTTCCCAGAAAAACACTGGCTTCCAATCGCACTCCGGTTTCGTCTCGTTATTGAATGTTTATGTGGTTTTATTGTTGTTGTTTTTCCGCAGGGGACATTCCAAACGGCTGTAAGCTGATCCGCAACCGCTCAGAGTGCAAAGACATCGACTGGGCCACGTACACCTGCGTGCTCGGCTTCCACGTCTTCGGTCAGTATCTGTGTGCACTGAGGCATCATGGGACTTTTCATGCTCAGACAGCTCAGTTTTGGTAGTAAGAGTTGTGGTGCTCTTTTCTTGAATCATTCTCATGCACTCACTTTCTTTAACGCCTCAACTCAAACGTTGTCTGAACGTTGGCAGAAGATTGTCTGCTTTATGTTTATGCTTGTCTTAAGAGTTTAGTTTCTGAGTGTGTGGCTGTCATTTGAACCCTCTGCTCTGTTTCACAGTCTTTTATTCCAGTCAGTGGTTTAGTCTTGAGGGGGTCTGAGTCATTCTCCCTCACAAACACACTTGCTTGGCAGGCCAAATGTGAGCAAACCAGACTAAGGGAAATGATAGCTTTTTTTGTAACCATATACACTGTAAAAATGCTTTACAGCTTGCACACAATCACATTGTTTTGGGACAGCACGATGGAATTAAGTTAGTTTATTAGTTCACACATTTAAGTGAATTGAAGATAAAACAATTAAGTTGTGGCAAAAATACTCAACAATTGTGTTGTTGCAGCTCATTTAAAGTAAGTACAAACATTTTTTGTGTACAGTTGGAAGAGAAAATTATTATTACTGTCTGTGTGTCTTGTAGTGTGCATGTGTATCTTTGTGTCTAAGTCTGATCACCCCCCCACCCCCGTTACAGTTTCTTATTATTGTTTCTTACTAGCAGTTTAGGATTAGTGTTACAATCTTAATGATGGTGAGTCAAGGGGAAGGAGAGTAACATTAATTTTTGAGTGAAACACATGAGCAAACACACAATACCAATAAATGAGGAACAAAATACCAAGACTAACTGAATGCAATAAAGTGAGTTTATTTACAAAGATAGTGATAATAATAAATGCAAAAATATGTATATAGAAAGAACAATAAATATTTGCAAGAATATATTGAAATTACGGACAACAAATGGGGACACAAAATGCTTGAACAGATAGATGGGAGAGTTGGAGAGATGAGACGCGGGCGGCGTCCAAACAATAGAAATAAATAAAAAAAACAATCTATTCTAATGGCCCAACCTCTACCCAGACCCGGATTAAGAATTCAGAGGCCCCTGGGCACAATGTCTTGTAGGCCCCCCTACAATATGGAAATTAATTTCCATATTAATTGAAATATATTTAAACGGCACATATAGGACCAATGTTTCCTCTACAAATATTATTCAGAATTCATTACATATTCTATTCTAAAACACAAAATCACTTACAAAAGCTAACACTATTCTAATATCATATATAAATCATATGAATAAATAAATAAATAAATAAATAAATAAATAAATAAATATTGAGGCTATTAAGAAATTAAATTTAATATTTATTATTTTTTAGGAAATATAAAAAAAATTCTACTTTAATAATGATATTAAAAATGTTGATGATGATTATTATTATTATTATTATTATTATTATTATTATTATTATTATTATTATTATTATTATTAAGTAGGATATTGTTTGTTTATTTTATTTTTTTGAAAACTCTACTTTTACGATTGGACACATGCAAACCACAGCAGAAATGTTCTAACCAACAGGCCCATGTCATGTACAATATAGATACTTAATAAATAACCTACTATAAATTAAAAGCATTAACGTACGCTATGTTTTTTTTTTTCACAAGCTTTGGAGACGTAACGTAAATTCAGCTTTTAAACAACAGGTCACCTACAGCTTTTTTAAAAAATAAATCACTCCAAGTTTAAATGTTTAAATGTTTAAGTTTAAATGTTAGAATGTTCCAAATGAATAGGGCATAGGGGGGTTAACTGGGAATAGCACACAGCTAGGAACTATGTTTCTAACTACAGCTCCAGAGGTGTCGTTGCAAGCATAGAAGTTTGCGACGCAGTTTGCGAATGTTCGTTGGAACGATGGATTTGGAAAACACCATATCAACAAACTAGTTGAAAAAAAATTTGTTGTCGACCACCGTAAAACAGGAAGAAAAAAAGTTTGTCATTCTCGCCATCAAATGGATTAACTTTCATTGGCTAGACACCGGTCTCACAGCTCCGTGAATGTTGGTGTCGTCACTTATTGATCCGTAATCAGTAAATGTAGCTTGTGTGGACGCTACTGCACTACTTGACTTAAAAAAAATAAATAAATAAAACTTAAAAATAAAAAAGCTATTTGATTTAGAAAGTAGCGACGCTACCGCCACGTTACTGAGAAAAGTAGTTAAGCTAATAGCGTCACTACTTGTAGCGATGCTACTGCTCAGCATTTTAGTTTTAAATGTAATGTATAGAGTAAATTGTACATGTTTTGATCATTTTAAGTTATTTTATATGAAGTAAACCGCATTTATCAAAGTAATTGTTTACCTAAAACAGCTGGGAAACTTTACCAAGGTCCTACAATGTTTAGATGTATTGTACAGTTACAGTGAAATGTAAAGCAAATGTACGTTTATGAACTAATATTAATCAACAACCTATACTTATTATAGGTTTGGTTTAGGGTAAGTAATTATTACTATTAAGTAATTACTATCATTATAATAGTAACACAGTAATATTCTGTCTATCTATCTGTCTGTCTGTCTGTCTGTCTGTCTATCTAAACCAGGGGTGGGCAAACTCGGTCCTGGAGGGCCGATGTCCTACACATTTTAGCTCCAACTCTAATCCAACACACCTGCTTATCGATTTCTAGTGATCTTGAAGACGCTGATTAGCATGTTCAGGTGTGTTTGATTAGTGTTGGAGCACCGCCCCTCCAGGACCGAGTTTGCCCACCCCTGGTCTAAACGGTCTGTCTGTCTAAACCAGGGGTCACCAAACTTGTTCCGGGAGGGCCGGTGTCCTGCAGATTTTAGCTCCAACCCTAATCAAACACACCTGAACACGCTAATCAAGGTCTTACTAGGTAAACTTGAAACACCCAGGCAGGTGTGTTGAGGCAAGTTGGAGCTAAACCCTGCAGGGACACCGGCCCTTCAGGACCGAGATTGCTGACCCCTGGTCTAAACTGTCTGTACATCCATCCATCCATCAGCGTTTATTAATGCTGGTTATCTGGTTACATTATAAATGTTAAGTGTTAGGATGCACAAATGAACACTCTAGTCCCGTAGACTGCCTTCTTCTGTGACGCTTCTTTTCACATTTTCAGTTTTTCACACCAGATAACATTAGTCCTGTTTATAAATCTGCCACTATGCTGACACACACTGCATTTGTAGCTCTGCCCTCTTCTGAAAAATTTAAAGCGACAGTCACCAAAACACCACAATTAGGATCAAAGCCTAAAAGGGTCAGTTTCAAAGAGTTATAAAACATTATTTTTGTGGTATTTTGAGCTGAAACTTCACAATCACACTCATCAGACATCAGAGACTCATCTTGCAAAAAGAGGCTTAATAGGTCCCCTTTAAAAGTGACGTTATTTTGAAAGGTTGAGATACTGACAGGCTGTTTGTTGTGTTTCAGGTGTTTGGCCGGAGGGCTCAGATGGCACAGATATCAATGCGCTGATAAGATCCCACAACAGGAAGGTGATCGCTCTGGCTGATGACTTCTGTAAAGTACACCTCTTCCAGTATCCCTGCTCCAGGCCCAAGGTCAGTCACCGCACATTTACTTTTACATTGAGTCGGTTAACACAGTGGTCCTCAACCACCGGGCCACGGACCGGTACTGCTGCGTGAATCAATTGCTACAGGGCAAAAATGTGTAGGAAAGACGAGGAGAAAAGGTCCAGTGAAGGACCTGCAAACTGCCAAGGAATGAATCCGCAACCCATTTGTCAACATATCAGGTAAATCTAAGAAGATCAACGCCAGAAATCAATGCAAGATGATCAACTGATGGAGATCGCAAATGACACCAGCTTTTTAGGGGCCGTTCGCATATTGCATCTTTTCTAGAGTTCGCACAAGTTCGTTATTTCAAATCGAGGTGTGCGGCTTGCACGCAAGAGGGGGGTGATGCGCTCGCGCCTTCCAGACGCACCCAGTTGAATGAATGCCACGAGTGCACCATGAGTCAACATTGTTGAATCAAAATTGTCAACTATTGATCGGTCCACGGTGATAAAAATGTTGGGGACCACTGGTTTAGCAGACATTTTTTTCCAAAGCAACTGACAATTAAGGAGGCGTTCGATGAGTCAATAAACACAAGTGCTAATTACACAAAGGAAGTGTTAGTGCTTAGAGAATTTAGTGCTAGGGTAAGAAGGAGGGAGGTGTTTTTTGAGAGGGTATTTTTACAGGTAGTTTGTCAAGACCACTCACCTGTGTATTTTATTTTATTTTTTTCGTATAGAGTGATTGTAAAAATGGTGTGTTTGTTAAAGTGTTTGAGAGATGAAAGTGTGTGTTTTCATCTTTGGATCTTTATCTTATTTAAAACACTAACTCAGGGTTGCCTGGTTTGTGTAAACGTCGGTCAAAAATCATTTATGCCACTCCCATACATAATATACATATTTAGCAGTTTTTGTTATCCATTATACACAACTTCAAATTAATAATCAGTTAAATATAAATGGTCTGTTTTCATAAATGAACTCATTAATTTCAAAATGAATCTAGATTAATCTAGATTAAAATGGCTCATTTGAATTCTGCCGAAGGCATTCACAATATGTGTGCTACCCAAATAATAAGTCTTTGAGAACGGGTTTCTCAAGCCAGGTGGTGCATTAGACCAGGGGCTCATCTCCTGTTTCCAAAATGCATCACAAACTGCTTGAGAAACTGTTCTACTATGATAATTGGTGAAGTAAATAAATGATGTTCAATAAGATGTACTTGTGTTTACTAACTGTTTATTGAGTTAAACATGAATGTTGAACTGTAGGCTAACATAAGCTCCAAACAGTGATTTCATACTTGCTTTTGATGTACGTACATACAGAAAATGCTGCTTCGCAAACGCAAGTTCACAGAGCCCTGACGGTGTCAAACATTGATTATGTTTACATGGGCAACAATACTTTAATACGATTTTAATATGATTAAAACAATACTCTGATTAAGAGTCCACCATGTAAACAGCAATTTTAGATTACTTAATGCGACTAAAATCATAACTGAACTAAACAGAAATGGAATTGAGACGTGGAGTATGCAGATATTTGTGGCATTACTGACAAACTATTCCCGTCATGTAGGACTTTTCGCCATATTTTCCGGCAAGATCCACACAGGCGGCTGTCAGTAAAGGACCGCACAGACACACAGACGCACACACACAAACACACACACACATCGCGAAATGTGGAAGTTTTTTTTTCTGCTCATTTGGCGTGAGTTATTAAATTTCATAACACTCTCACCTGTCCTTACTCATTTATTTGCGTCTAATACCCCAGTTTGTCACGAAGGCATGAATTAAATGTTCGTGAGTTAAAGTGAAACTGCTCAACTGCAGTTAGAGTCAGGCATCCTGCTGATTTGATTCAGAAGGGCACTTCTTTCCCAGACGGCTCACCGGTCAGGTATACATCCGCGCTAAACTATCAAGGTGAAAGTCATCATAGCTTGCGTAGAAAGACCCAGCTCTCACCCAACTTTGAGAATAGATTAACGGCGATATTTTGTTTATCGCGCGATAAGAGTCTCGCGTTAACGCAGCACGTTAACGCCGATAACGGCCCACTACTAATAAATATATAATAGTATATAGACAAGGATATTATACTCAGAGAATATTTTTAAATATGTTTCTCCAGAAAGAATTTTAAGTTATTTATCATATATTGAAGTGAAAAATCATATATAATGTGTCTGTCAGGTCTCTACCTTAAGGGTGATTACATTATGGGGTAATTATAGTTTTTTTAGGATGAACTTTTAAACGAAGACTCCACTTTTTTTTTTTTTTTTAATAAAAGACTCGTTTTACAAGTCTCCTAGAGTTAAACTGTTGACTTGAACCATTTTTGAATCCATTCAGGTGATTTATTGTTTTGGCGGGTCACTTTTAGCTTAGCGTAGCATAATGAATTGAATCTAATGAGACCATTAGCATTTTAGAGTTTTCTACGTGAGATGGGGGGGAGGGGCTTTGCGGAGGGTCAATTGGTTGAGATTCATGAATCCAATTAAGGTCATGTGATGTGCTTTGAAATGTGCATTTTTTCGTTCAATGTTTGACGTAATTTCAACTGAAAGAAGAGTGGGTGGGACATAGAGTAGCTCCTCCCCTTTTTAAAAAACAACCAGTAGCGTTTTGTTTTTATCACAGCTCTGCCAGTGAGAGGAGTTGAGCTTAAGCGCAAATGAGAAGCGTCAGAGGGCATGTCAGATGCTAAAGAGGATTTGATTGGTCGAACGATTTGATGAGAAACCGAAGTATGAGGTGACATGAAAAACGTGTTGATCCATTTAGGCTGAAGTGACAAACTGCAAACCTTGGATGTTTATATCAGTTTTATATTTTCTAAACATGAGTTTTGTCACTGTTTTGGAGCACACTAGCTTATAGATATCCTTAGAATGAACAGACTAAAACTAACATTTAAAAAACTTTGTTAATTTCGCAGGACCTTTAATTCAATTCGAATAAGTAAGTAATTTGTGTTGAATTTATTCACTATTTCCTTTAGGAGTGCCCAAATTTACAGGATGATACCGAAAGCTTGTCGTACAGTGAGAGGGGGGAAGGGGTTTTGCAAAGGGTCAATTGGGTGAGATTCAGGAGTGCATCAATCTGAAGTTTGCTTGGTTTTGTTGTTTAATTGCAGGCCCCAAGCCACAAGTACAGTGCCCACAGCAGTCACGTGACCAACGTGAGCTTCATGCACAACGATAATCACCTGGTTTCCACGGGTGGCAAGGACATGAGCATCATGCAGTGGCGTCTAGTGGAAAAGACCTCTTCATTGGTGCACAGCGACTCCAGCTTGGGCCTCAGCGACTCCTTGCTGAACAACTCCACTCCTCGTGCGCTGCCATCGGTACCCAGCATCCCCCACACTCCTACTGAGCCTGTGCCGAAGGCAGTGCCAGTCTCACTACCCATCAGCAACCAGCTCGACACCAACACTCCTCCTCCAACACCCCCTGAACCCCTGCACACGGCCACTCCTAATGGACAGCAGGATGGCTCACCGGAAACCCCCGCCCCCTTCTGATGATGCCACGCCCCTTTCCGACAGCACTCTGAGCCCAAAGGACAGCCTAGAGCCTAGTGATGATACAGCCACACCCAGTGACGAGGGCACACCCTTTAACCCACCCTTATAAGGCGTCTAGCCCCGCCCCTTTCTCTATTGCTCAATAGCGCGCCCAGAGGCACCAGCATGACACTGCAGGGATAACAGCAGCAGAGTCTCCTCGGTTTTTTTTTTTTATCCTTTTGAGATTTTCGTTTCTTTTTTGTCTTAGTTTTGTTAATGTTTTGTTCTGTGCTCGTGGAGGCATTGGTTTGGCTTGGATAGTGAGAGATTTGGAATTTGTAGTTCAAAATCAGTAAATTTACACTGACGCACACACAAACACTAATACAGACATTCATACGCGATTCGGTGACTGTGATACATTATGATAAAGGTGAAATGAAATCAGTTTACTTGTCTGAGATCCAAACATGTTCACGTTCACATACACACAGGCCAACACACAAATAAAACAAAATCAACACAAGCTTTTTTCTATTCTTAAAGGGTGAAATTAATTAATTAATTAATTACCAAATCTGTACTTCACTTATGAGGTAGTTAATCAATGTTTTGGTCTTTATTGGCTCATCCTCATATCATTCCAGACCTCTTTGACTGTCTTTCTTCTGTGCATATTAGAAAAGATCTTTTAAGGATCTTTTGAAATGTATGAGGAACCTTTGAGGATCTTTCAAAGAGGTTTCGAGGATCTTTTAAGGATGCCTCGCATATCTTTCAAAGCTGTTTCAAAGATATTTTGTGGATGTCTTGAGGATCTTTTGAAAATGTTTTAAGTATTTTTCTAGGCTCTTTTGAGAGTCTTTCAAAGATCTTTCGAGGCTCTTTTGGGAATCTCTCAAAGATGTTTCGAGGCTTTTTTGAGAATTTCTCAAAGGTCTTTCCAGGCTCTTTTGAGAATCTCTCAAAGGTCTTTCAAGGCTCTTTTGGGAAACTCTCAAGGATCTTTCAAGGCTTTTTTGAGAATTTCTCAAAGGTCTTTCCAGGCTCTTTTGAGAATCTCTCAAAGGTCTTTCGAGGCTCTTTTGAGAATCTCTCAAAGGTCTTTCGAGGCTCTTTTGAGAATCTCTCAAAGATGTTTCGAGGCTCTTTTGAGAATCTCTCAAAGATGTTTCGAGGCTCTTTTGAGAATCTCTCAAGGATCTTTCGAGGCTCTTTTGAGAATCTCTCAAGGATCTTTCGAGGCTCTTTTGAGAATCTCTCAAGGATCTTTCGAGGCTCTTTTGAGAATCTCTCAAGGATCTTTCGAGGCTCTTTTGAGAATCTCTCAGAGGTCTTTCCTGGCTCTTTTGAGAATCTCTCAAAGGTCTTTCGAGGCTCTTTTGAGAATCTCTCAAAGGTCTTTCGAGGCTCTTTTGAGAATCTCTCAAAGGTCTTTCGAGGCTCTTTTGAGAATCTCTCAAAGGTTTTTCCAGGCTCTTTTGAGAATCTCTCAAAGGTCTTTCCAGGCTCTTTTGAGAATCTCTCAAAGATGTTTTGAGGCTCTTTTGAGAATCTCTCAAAGATGTTTCGAGGCTCTTTTGAGAATCTCTCAAAGATGTTTCGAGGCTCTTTTGAGAATCTCTCAAAGATGTTTCGAGGCTCTTTTGAGAATCTCTCAAAGATGTTTCGAGGCTCTTTTGAGAATCTCTCAAAGGTCTTTCGAGGCTCTTTTGAGAATCTCTCAAAGGTCTTTCCAGGCTCTTTTGAGAATCTCTCAAAGATGTTTTGAGGCTCTTTTGAGAATCTCTTAAAGATGTTTCGAGGCTCTTTTGAGAATCTCTCAAAAATGTTTCGAGGCTCTTTTGAAGATGTCTCGAGGATCTTTTAAATACATTTCAAAGATCATTTGAGGGTTTATTCAAATATTTGAGGATGTCTTTAGGTTCTTTAAAAGATGTGTTGAGGGTCTTTCGAGTACCTTTTGAAGATTTTTTAACAATGTTTCAAGCACCTTTCAAGCATTTTTCAAAGACCTTTTGACAGTTTTGCTCCAATTTTACTCTTGTTCTTTAAAATATATTCTTATGTTCTGCAGAAGGCAACTTAAACAAGTTTGGAATGACATGAAGTTGAGTGAATGTCCATTTTTAGGTGAACTGAGCTTTAAATCATGTTTAAATGTTAATTTGTGTTCTCTCACACTGTCTGTGAACATTGGTGGAGGAACTGCTTGTGAAGCTGATTTGCCTGCTTGCATAGCATCTGTCCCTGAGCCAAAAACTATAGTACGTGCATATCTCGTGATGCCAGGCAGGTGATCCTGGTTCATCTGTTGGACTCAAGGACCTCAATATTTCAGGCTGCTTCTGCTGGTCACCATGGTCATGGATACCTTGAATTTCAACCATAATGTTTGCCTTGAATTTACTGAACAATAGCCATGTACAGCTGTGCACGTCATTCAGTATACACGCAGCTAACACATTCTGACACAAGCCTGACCTGCATCAAAATCAGGTCTGCATGGTGATAAATGGCCAAAATATAATAGTTCCAGTCTCACCCCCGCTGTCTAAAGATGCCGCACCACTCTCACATCTCCTTTTTCACACTGGAGATCTTCATAGCATCCGTTTTAAACTCTCATCCAAATGACTCTCTTCTCACTGAGACCGAATTGTTTTTAGGTTTAATTTTGGGACTGTCTTTCTTGTTATTTTGTTCATTGAACTGAGATGTTCTTGTTTTTTATCATGCGAGAAAGGAGAGATTAAACGAGTCTTAAATGTGAGTGTGTGTGCGTGAGTGTGTGTATGTGAGCCAGTCGTTCTTCTTTCATTCCTCTGAAGGGCGGTGACCTTCTCCCTCACATCTTCTCAGGGTCTAGAAGAGTAAAGTCAAAGGAAGAGAGAAAGGTAGTTTTTTTTTCTCACTCCTTTTTGGAAAAGCTTACACAATAATATCAGAAAGTAAATTATCATGATTTTGCAATGTTTGTGTTAATAACCGTTCATACATATATTATTGAGCCCATGAGAAGAAAAAAATAAATGTGTGTATATATATATATATATATATATATTAGCGCTGTCAAACACTATAAAAAATTAAATACATTTGTGCATACTATGTATATTTTTTGTGTATATAAATATGTGCATGACTGTTGTATAATTTCCTTGTTTATATTTATATATAAATATTTATATATAATAAAAATGATATATAAATATATATATATATGTAAATATATTTCTTTTGTATTTTATGTTCAGTATGTGTGTGTATTTATGCATATATAAATAAATATACATAGTACACATTTATATATTATGCAAATACAAGCTTTTATCTTGGATAATTGTTTGACAGCACAAAATATATACACACATATAAATAAATACTGCTTCCCATTTTGCCTACTTACTCTACGTCTTATATAAAAGTACATACTTTTGAGTATGTAATAGAAGAGTGTGCAAGCTTTGGGACATACCACTTTCACACTCACAGACCATTATGTTTCTTAGTTACGTGCCCTGTCAATCATCTCGACACATCATACACATTTCATGTCATATTTAATTTCCTACTGTATTGAAGAAGCAGCAGCAGGTTAATATGTCATTCACGAGTCTTTCATGCTGAGAAATCTCCTCAGGTAATTGCAGAATTCAGAATTTGCTGATCAAACATGTCTTTGTAAATGTTTGCTGTGTTGCAGATGATATATAATGTAGGGCTGGGTGATATAGCAAAACTGCAATCTCGATAATTATTTTCCATATTGAACAATAATGATTTATATTTCAATATAAGTTGTTAATGCTTCCAGATTTAAAAGTGTACCCCAACAATGACTAAAGCCACAAAAATTTAAGGGTCCATTAAATAGCATAACATTTTCGGCCAATAAATTATCGGTGGCCGAAAATTTTATGCATCTCGAATGCATCGAATTCGATACATCTCGAAAACTTGATACGTCTCGAATCTCTACATCTCGGTGGCCGAAAAATTCGATATCAACACACTTTTAGATTCCCATTGTTGCACATTTCTGCTGTGTAATTTGCTCTTAGATCAATATAAAGTAAAAAAGTCCAGAGCTTATTATTGACATAAATTTTATCGTGATTCGATATTATATCATTTATCCGCCCAGCCCTAATATAATGTGAAATAAATATGAGTACATTAACCTCATCATATTGAATGATAACGAGATATTTTTCTATATAAGTTGTTAATGCTTCCAGATTTAAAAGGGTACCCCAACAATGACTGAAGTCACAAAAATTAGAGGGTTCATTAAATGGCATAATATATTTTCAGTCGATAAATTTTCGGTGGCTGAAAATTGGACACATCTCGAATGTATCGAATTCGATAATTTGATACATCTTGATACATTTCTTTTGAAGTGTTAATTTTTTTTTTACAAAGGTCCAAGAAACAATGGTTTACGCACTCTGATTGGTGTATTGATCGAGAATACAGTATACAGTATCCTCTGATTAGCTATATCAGACATTATGTAGGACAAACTATACGTCTAATTTGACTTTTCGGCTATATACAAACAACTATTTTCTGAAAAAATTTGTCTTGTGAACACTTACGGTCAGGGGCCTAGCGGACATTTTAAAAGTGAGAGGGACAGCTGAACGAGATCCAAAATTTTATGTTCATTTTATGATTAATCACCTGTTTCTAAATGATCTGTCTCTAAAAGTAAGGGGGGCGTATCCCCTTGCCCCCCGGTTGCTACGCCCCTGCTCATGGTGTCCATCGGTGAAAAACATCTGCCAGTTTCAGACTGTCGAATGAACTTTTTCTTGCGTAAACTGCATTCAGAACCATTATAGGGGTGGTCAAATTGATATGTATTTTTTCTATTATTTTAATTACTTATTATTTAGAATACAGATCAGATTGAACTATTTCTCAGTAATGCGCTGACCCCCCCCAGTATATCTTGTTTTGGCATCCTTCAGTGGGGATCAAGCATTATTTAGTGCAGTCAATCCCCCATAAACCCCCATGTAATTTGCACACTGAGTAAATAATGCCCAAAAGGAAAGCCCCGCCCCTTACTCAATACTCCGTTTCAGTTGGAAGTAAATCAACATACTAAAACAAAAGTCTTCCTGTTCACAGTCTTTGAAAGGATAGTCCACCCAAAACTGAAATTTCTGTGATTGTTTACTTGCCCTTTCCTTGATTCTTTCATGTCTTGAAGAGTTTTTTTTCTACTATGGATGTCAGAGGTTACCGGTTTTCAGCTTTCTTCAAAATATCTTCCTTTGTGTTCAAAAGAAGAAAGAAAATCGTGACGCCACTTGATGGTGACCAATGAGTAATATGTTTGATTTTGGGTGAACTATCCTGTTAATACAATTATCCATACCTTTAGCTACATATATAGGGGCATCTTGCAGAGAACTGGCTTCATACAGTACATTCCCTTCAAACCACCAGCTGATAATAAGTGACCATTCATATTACCACATCTAATATAATGGGATTCATATTGCTTTCGGTGTGACTCAAGTACCAGATCTAGGCCCCTTCAAGTTTCGGGACTGATATCAAACGAGGAACTCTCAGAATCTTGGTGTTGGCTTTATTTTGTATATATTGATGTACCTGTATGTATAAAGCTATTTTGTGAGGAGGGATGTACTTTGATATGCGGAGGTTGACGTTTTGTCTTCGTGTTATTTAGTGATTTATGAGCTCGTTTTTACTGGGTGTGGGGGGGTGGGGTTGTTGAACGACAAATGCAGGCAAATAAAGTGGCCTTGTGGCATGATTTTAGGATTTGCTCGGACATTGCTCAGTTTGGAGACTCGAAAACTGAAGCATTGCATACTGACATGTTTTTTTAATTGAATGTTACAGGCTTGTTTTATATTCAGTAGTATAGTAAGTGTTTTGATAGTAGTAACGGTGAAGGGCTTGGTTGTTGAGAGTTTTCAATGAGTCAAGTGTGAGGTCAGTGCTTCGGTGTTCGCCTTTAAAGATACGGTTGTTTGTGTTTTTTATATATGCTAAAAATCCAAGAGCTAATTTCCAAAACATACACAGGGAGAGGGGGGATGGAAAAGTCCAGCTGGTGATTGTATCTACATTTGGAGGAAACGTTGGGGTTGTGTCCAGCTCTGGATGTCTACATGATTTGCAGTTGCAGCTCAAAAGCTCAACCGGATACTATGATGGTGATCCTGATCATGCAAATAATTCAGTGACGATAACGAAATATGAAAAGTCTCTTTTTTTTTCTTCTTGTGATTAATTTGAGCCAATTGTCTCTTTGCATTCCTGCCAATGGGCAGAAATACTGAAGAATTTAGAAATAAAGAAACATTTAAAACATGTTGGTGTTTGTCTTCTTTATTTTTCAGTTCTGTTTTCTTTTTTGAAGTGTACATTGACATGTGTAGCTACTCTTTGTAATTTATCAATATGTGTATTAATAGCCATGGGTGACAAACTTCTGCTGTGCCCCAGTAAAAGCTTTGAGTTATTATTTACTTCATATGTCAGTGTATTAATTAACAGTGGTAATCCCTGAATAAAACGTTATTCTTTATGTACAACCAAATCAACTCTTGTGAAGTCAATGTAGTTTAATGAAAAACAAACTCAGATTTATACGGCAAGAAAGCCAAAATGATCATTTAAATGTTATTTGCCCTTATTGCATTTAGACTCGAGGTTAGATTGCATTTTAAAATGCATCTTTAAGTAATACAATGTAACAAATGTTGAGTTGTCATGATGGCCGGATCATGAGCGAATCATTTTACCCAGGGGTGTCAAACTCAGTTCCTGGAGGGCCGCAGTCCTGCACAGTTTAGTTCCAACCCTGCTCCAACACACTTCCCTGTAGGTTTCAAACAAGCCTGAAGGACTCAATTAGTTTGATCAGGTGTGTTTAATTACGGTTGGAACTAAACTGTGCAGAGCTGCGGCCCTCTAGGAACTGAGTTTGACACCCCTGATTTAACCAGTACTTGGACCACAAACATCACCCAGGGAAAGATGAAAATGCAATACCTTTTCCTAACACTGAGTCTAAATCCAATGCAATTAGGCCAAATAACATTTTAAATGGACAATTTGCTAGCATTACTGCTTGTATGTGTTGCACATTCATTCATTTTCAGACGCTTTTCTGAGGCCGGGTCGCGGGGGCAGCAGTCTTAGGAGAGAACCCCAGACCTCCCTCTCCCCAGACACTTCATCCAGCTCCTCCGGGGGGAATCCTGAGGCGTTCCCAGGCCAGTCGAGAGACATAGTCCCTCCAGTGTCCTGGGTCTTCCCCGTGGTCACCTCCCGGTAAAACATCTCTGGAACACCTCCCTAAGTAAGCGCGCATGAGGCATCCCCGGGCCACCTCAGCTGACTTCTCTGGATGTGGAGGAGCAGTGACTCTACTCTGAGCTTTTCAGAGCTTTTCACCAGACTGGCTCATAAAAAACTACGGGGCACAGGGTAAAATCTGCTCTTTTTTTGGCTTTGTGGCTGTTCATCAAGATGACGACAGGGTTTGTTTGTAATTAGTAATTGCGCCATAATCTCTCGGCTGTGTATTAAAAACATGGCGGTGTCTTGTTTTCATTCTGGCTTGTTGCGTGAGCGAATGACGTATCTCTGTAAACCAATAGCATTCAGCTGCGCGTCTAGCTCTGCCTTTTGGTACCCTTTCTCGTGTTTGGTACCCTTTTGAAAGGGTGCCGAAAAAGTGATACGGTATGGTTCGGTACGCCTTTTGACAGTGGGTACCGTACCGTACCTTACCACTCAGTGGAAATGGCTCATTATTGCCGGAAATGTGAACCAAACTCCTACTCTGACAGAGGCGCTTTGTGTTGCACACCTCAATTCAATTTGGGTAGTACATTTTTAGTGTAATTTTGCAGCTTATAATGTGTTAACTTGTGTAATTTACATTTTAAAACTGTGTTAGGAAATGGCAGATTTTTATCTTGCAGCAAACTTTGCATGTCTTGGAAAATGCTCATTTAAATACAGAAATACGGTGCCACATTGGCAGATTAAATTTTAAAAAGTTTTGCTACTCATGCTTCCATACACCACTTGTACGCACTGATAACCGTTTGCCAAGGCTGTTTAAAGTTAATAATATTCTAAACAATTTCTTACACCGACCGATCATTTCACATCATAAGACATGCATCATCAGGAGTTAAAGATTTATTTTGGACTTAATTTTTTCTTTGCGTTGATTTTTAATCTCAAAAACAGGAAACCATTGACGTGTACTTTAGCCTGCAAATTATCAAGCACCACGGATTCAGCTAAAAGTCTTCTTAAATGATCCACTGAAGAAAGAAAGTCACCTCTTTAATGAGTGAGGGTGAGTAAATTAAGTTTACATAATGTTGATTTTTGGATAATTTTTCCCTTTAAATGACCCAATGTCAGAATATCTCAGAAACAGCCAGTCTTAAGTGTTTCCAGTATGCAGTGTATTGTACGTACTTGATTGTGTAGTGCATGAATGAAAGCCAACTAGCACTAGGCTAACGGGTAATCACTAATGCACGTGAGTAAAGTAAACCCTGTATGCTACCGTCACAAGGAGTCATAACTTTCCTTTTATTGGGTATTCATGCTGTTTCACAACTTTTATTCCTTGCACCCACGATAAAAGGTATCGTTTCAATGTTAAAATGAGTTTTTGTTTACTAATCAAAGACGACCCGCGAAAGTTTTTTATTTTGGAAAGCTTTCTACTTTCGACGTCGCGACATGACAATGATCACCTCAGGTACTAATTATGTGTTTTATTATATTAATGCTACCAATGTGAGTTTAAATACCATTTTACGTTATATTTATTGCCAAACTATTGAAAGCAGCCGCAGATAGTTCACCTCAGATCTTGAATATAAAATTAGCAAATGGTTTGAAAATGAAAGTCTGACTCAGTGCAAACCAACAACATTAGTCACTCAGTAGTCTATTAATAATGTTAAAGAGGTTTAATATGTATTAATTAGACTAATAACATTTTGTTGGGTGCAGTGGCTGAAATTTAAATGAATGTCTATTCTGTTCTGCCAAATTGCTTGTAACCTAACAGCATGTGTTTAATGGCTCTATCTTTGCAGATCTCCCTAGTATGTATCGCAGACTGCTGGCAAGTTCATCCTGAAGAGATCAGGTAAGATACTACAATGACAATGATCACCTCAGGTACTAATGATGTGTTTTATTCAGTGTTAAATGCTAATAATGTGAGTTTAAATACTATTTTACGTGACTTTTATTGCCAAACTACTGAAAGCAGCAGCAGATAGTTCACCTCAGATTAGCAAATGGTTTGAAAATGAAAGTCATTGACAGTGCAAACCAACATTAGTCACTCAGTAGCCTATTAATAATGTTAAAGTGGTTTAATATTTATTAATTAAACCAATAACCTTATCATTTTGTTGGGTGCAGTGGCTGATATTTAAATGAATGCCTATTTAAATGTTCATGTTCTGCCAAATTGCTTGTAACTGTGTTTTTAAATTTTTTTTATTTGCTAGTTTGGATCAAAACAGTATGTGTTTAATGGCTCTATCTTTGCAGATCCCCCTACAGTATGTATTGCAGACTGCTGTCAAGTTCATCCTGACAAGATCAGGTAAGATACTACAATAACAATTGATAATAATCACCTCAGGTACTAATTATGTGTTTTACTTAGTGTTAAATGCTACCAATGTGAGTTTAAATACCATTTTACGTTACATTTATTGCCAAACTATTGAAAGCAGCCGCAGATAGTTCACCTCAGATCTTAAAAAAAAATCAAATGGTTTGAAGATGAAAGTCACTGACTCCGTGCAAACCAAAAACATTAGTCTCTTGGTAGTCTATTAATAACGTTAAAGAGCTTTAATATGTATTAATTAGACTATTAACATTTTGTTGGGTGCAGTGGCTGATATTTAAATGAATGTTTATTCAAATGTTTCTGTTCTGCCAAATTGCTTGTAACCTAACAGCATGTGTTTAATGGCTCTATCTTTGCAGATGCCCTTATGTATCGCAGACTGCTGTCAAGTTCATCCTGAAGAGATCAGGTAAGATACTACAATGATCACCTCAGGTACTAATGATGTGTTTTATTCAGTGTTAAATGCTAATAATGTGAGTTTAAATACTATTTTACGTGACTTTTATTGCCAAACTACTGAAAGCAGCAGCAGATAGTTCACCTCAGATTAGCAAATGGTTTGAAAATGAAAGTCTTGACTCAGTGCAAACCAACATTAGTCACTCAGTAGCCTATTAATAATGTTAAAGTGGTTTAATATTTATTAATTAGACCAATAACCTTATCATTTTGTTGGGTGCAGTGGCTGATATTTAAATGAATGCCTATTTAAATGTTCATGTTCTGCCAAATTGATTGTAACTGTGTTTTTAATTTTTTTTTTTTTTGCTAGTTTGGATCAAAACAGTATGTGTTTAATGGCTTTATCTTTGCAGATCCCCCTACAGTATGTATTGCAGACTGCTGTCAAGTTCATCCTGACAAGATCAGGTAAGATACTACAATTGATAATAATTACCTCAGGTACTGATTATGTGTTTTACTCAGTGTTAAATGCTACCAATGTGAGTTTAAATACCATTTTACGTTACATTTATTGCCAAACTATTGAAAGCAGCCGCAGATAGTTCACCTCAGATCTTAAAAATAAATTTATCAAATGGTTTAAAGATGAAAGTCACTGACTCCGTGCAAACCAAAAACATTAGTCTCTTGGTAGCCTATTAATAACGTTAAAGATTCTTAATATGTATTAATTAGACTATTAACATTTTGCATTTTGTTGGGTGCAGTGGCTGAAATTTAAATGAATGTTTATTCAAATGTTTCTGTTCTGCCAAATTGCTTGTAACCTAACATCATGTGTTTAATGGCTCCATCTTCGCAGATCCCCTTATGTATCGCAGACTGCTGTCAAGTTTATCATGAAGAGATCAGGTAAGAATTAAACTCTTCGCTCCAGTTATGTTCTGTCATGTGATTGCTGAGTGTATATCTGTAAAATTTAACACTGTATTATTTAACACTGAGTCTGCACATATTTGTTATGGTTAACAACCTGCAATGGCAGCTTTTAACGTGTTTAAAAGCTCTTTAGTTCATCAGAGTTTGTTATGTAGGCCTATGGTTTGGCTGTGTTGGCTCTTGAGACAAAATATCCTTATCTTTGATGACCATTTTGACTACTTTTTCTTTTACAACATATGGAATAATACTACTGTGTGTGTGTATATATACTGTATATGTGTGTGTGTGTGTGTTTGAAGGAAAAGTTGTAGCCCTCCTGTGAGAGTTTAAATAATTTTTAGATATTTCCCATGTGATGTTCAACAAAGTAAAACAAATTTTCACTGTTATTGCTATTATATTTTCTTCTGAAGAAAGTCTGATTTCTTAGTTTGGCCATATAATTAATTAATTTATTAAAGGGCACCTAGGTTACCACTTTTTCCAGATTTAATACAAGTCTTTTGTGTCTCCAGAATGTGTCTGTAAAGTTTCATCTCAAAACACCCATCAGATTTTTTATTAAACCTGTCGTAAATTTCTATTTTGAAGCATTTTGCATCAGCTAGCAGTTTTTGTGTACTGCGCCTTTAAGGCTAGTCCTTCACGCCCACCATTTCCACATGCCTGGCAGCAGCTACCTTGGCTGCGTCAGACAACAGACAAACAAGAAGGAATAAGGTCTCACGTAACGTTTGTGAGAAAAACTACAGTAAGAATCTTACTAATAAGTATTTGATGCATGTTGTGGAGTTGCAAGGGTGAGTCACACATAATGTCGTTACAAAGTTCACGCACACACACAAATACACACGCACACACAAAGCGCGGACACGCACACACACAGTCCACGTCCACAAACCGGGATTGAAGTGTGTTTTATAATTGTTCTGACACGCGGCTGTGTTGATGAAGTAAAGCTGAAGTAAATTGCTGTAATTTGTCATTTGACCCCAATATGACAGTATATACACTATACCTACACATATGCCTGTCCAAACAGCTTGAAAAGTAGATTTTCACCATAGGTGCCCTTTAATGTATGTATGTGTGTATGTAGTGAATGAATGAATTAATATAAAAACTGGTAAGGTTAATATTATTAGCCTCTAAAACACAGGTGTCAAAGCCAGTTCCTGGAGGGCCGGAGCTCTGCACAGTTTAGTTCCAACCCTAATTAAACACACCTGATCAAACTAATTGAGTGCTTTAGGCTTGTTTGGTACCTATAGATAGGTATTTTGAAGCAGGGCTGGAACTAAACTCTGCGAGATATATCCAGCTGCAGGCCCGCAGCACACACGTTTCAGGACACACAATCCAGCACACACGTTCTAGGCAAACCATATATGGTTACGACGGAAGTTAATGTTATTAACGTCTTCTCGGGCATCGTCACCAATATATTTTTATATATATTGTTGATAAATATTGTACACAATAAACAAGTGTTTACTGTTTCACAAATATTGCGATCGAGGCGGGCAAATGGTGAACATTGTTTCTGATCGCTATATATTCAATATAATAGACTAAATAGTTTTCTATCCGTCATCATAGATGATCAGTCATTATTATCTGACAGAGTCAGTATAGCAGATACTCGTTTGCTGGCCTTGCTGAACTATCTAAATTGGACAGTTTTAATTTAGCTATATAATGCATGAAGGAAATAATAGCAAGTTAATATGCATAGGCAATAACATCTTTATATGTAATAAAAAATCTTTTTACATTTAATAAATGTGAACACTATATTTTACTCAAGCGATTTAATAGTATTTATTTGCTTAATTTTCTAATAACTTTTTTATTAATGATTTCCCACATTAAATACCATAGTAATTTATAGTAAGTAATATATTGTTTTTAAACCATAAAGTACTGGTAATTTGTGGCAATTGTAGTTGCAACAAATTTAGCAATACAAAGAAATTAACTATTAATAATGAATTAAAATAAATTATATATATATATTACTAACAGTTGCTACAGTTTAGTAAAAGATAGTAGTTTAAATCAGTTTATAAATATATTAATTTTAAATTATTATCTATAGTAATTCATTTATAATGTGACACATTATTGTTGTTGTTTTTTTTATATTTTACAACAAAACGATTTTAACCAAGTATGACAACATTAAGATCCTGAATTAGTTTATTACACTTAATACAATTAGACGGGCTGTTATGTTTTTTTGTGTATGTGGATACGTGAATAAAGTCTTAAGTGTTTAACCAATTATTTTTATTTACATAATTTGAGTTCAGAAACTGTAGCGATGTTAAAATGATCTTTACAATAATGAAATAATGACTGAAATGGGAAACCATAAACTATTGACAGTCTAATGAATGGCAATCGTAGCACGGGCGTTCTCGATCGCCGTACTTGTGAAATACACTAGGTGGCGATAAAGCTCCTAAGGAGTTAGTTAGATACCATATATGGCTTGCCTAGAACGTGTGTGCTGGATTGTGTGTGCCTGAAACGTGTGTGCTGCGGGCCTGCAGCTGGATATTATTGAACTCTGCAGGGCTCCGGCCCTCCCGGAATTGACTTTGACACCCCTGCTCTAAAGATTTCTTTTTCGATTGGCGACTGTTGTCCAATGACTTGCCTAGTTAACCTAATTAACATAGTTAAGTCTTTAAATGGCATACTGAATACTAGTATATTAGTAAGATAACTCTGATATGTAGTGTTCTCATGGCAAAGACAAATAAATTAGCAATTAGTTATTAAAACTTCTGTATTATGTTTAAAAATGTGTCTGGAAAAATGTTGCATATATATGCTCGATAAATAGTAAGTGTACTTTCTTCAGTCTTTTTGAAGAAGAAAACCAGATGGTGTAGTTTTGACATCTACCAGCAGGGGCTCCTGGAGTCAAGCCAGCCAAACCTTGACCCTGAGTCTGTGTGAGCCAGCCAAAAATCAACACATAAACAACACAAAGAAGACTTGGTACGCCTGTAATCTTTGGACCAGTAAACAAGCTAAATCACAGACCTTGAATGATGTTTATGTTCTTTATCAGACTGAAACAGTTGTGTTAGACGCCGAGTGTATATTGTGATGAAATCGACAGCACATCTCATCAAGAGATACTGACTCAGCAAAAACAGCCTGTTCTCTGCTGAACAAACAGTCCTCGCTCCACATGTTGATGTCAACAATTACAAATACTCACATTACTGTAATCGAGTAGTTTTTCTCAGAAATTGCATACTTTACTGAGAGAAAATGTAGAAAATGATAATATAAGAAATAAACCAATAAGGGGAAAAAAAAAATATATATATATATCATACATACAGGGAGTGCAGAATTATTAGGCAAGTTGTATTTTTGAGGATTAATTTTATTATTGAACAACAACCATGTTCTCAATGAACCCAAAAAACTCATTAATATCAAAGCTGAATATTTTTGGAAGTAGTTTTTAGTTTGTTTTTAGTTTGAGCTATTTTAGGAGGATATCTGTGTGTGCAGGTGACTATTACTGTGCAGAATTATTAGGCAACTTAACAAAAAACAAATATATACCCATTTCAATGATTTATTTTCACCAGTGAAACCAATATAACATCTCAACATTCACAAATATACATTTCTGACATTCACAAACAAAACAAAAACAAATCAGTGACCAATATAGCCACCTTTCTTTGCAAGGACACTCAAAAGCCTGCCATGGATTCTGTCAGTGTTTTGATCTGTTCACCATCAACATTGCGTGCAGCAGCAACCACAGCCTCCCAGACGCTGTTCAGAGAGGTGTACTGTTTTCCCTCCTTGTAAATCTCACATTTGATGATGGAACACAGGTTCTCTATGGGGTTCAGCTCAGGTGAACAAGGAGGCCATGTCATTAGTTTTTCTTCTTTTAGACCCTTTCTTGCCAGCCATGCTGTGGAGTACTTGGGCGCGTGTGATGGAGCATTGTCCTGCATGAAAATCATGTTTTTCTTGAAGGATGCAGACTTCTTCCTGTACCACTGCTTGAAGAAGGTGTCTTCCAGAAACTGGCAGTAGGACTGGGAGTTGAGCTTGACTCCATCCTCAACCCGAAAAGGCCCCACAAGCTCATCTTTGATGATACCAGCCCAAACCAGTACTCCACCTCCACCTTGCTGGCGTCTGAGTCGGACTGGAGCTCTCTGCCCTTTACCGACCCAGCCACGGTCCCATCAAGACTCACTCTCATTTCATCAGTCCATAAAACCTTAGTGAAATCAGTCTTGAGATATTTCTTGGCCCAGTCTTGACGTTTCAGCTTGTGTGTCTTGTTCAGGGGTGGTCGTTTTTCAGCCTTTCTTACCTTGGCCATGTCTCTGAGTATTGCACACCTTGTGCTTTTGGGCACTCCAGTGATGTTGCAGCTCTGAAATATGGCAAAACTGGTGGCAAGTGGCATCTTGGCAGCTGTACGCTTGACTTTTCTCAGTTCATGGGCAGTTTATTTTGCTCCTTGGTTTTTCCACACGCTTGCGACCCTGTTTACTATTTTGAATGAAACGCTTGATTGTTCGATGATCACGCTTCAGAAGCTTGGCAATTTTAAGAGTGCTGCATCCCTCTGCAAGATATCTCACTATTTTTGACTTTTCGGAGTCTGTCAAGTCCTTCTTTTGACCCATTTTGCCAAAGGAAAGGAAGTTGCCTAATAATTATGCACACCTGATATAGGGTGTTGATGTCATTAGACCACACCCCTTCTCATTACAGAGATGCACATCACCTAATATGCTTAATTGGTAGTAGGCTTTCGAGCCTATACAGCTTGGAGTAAGACAACATGCATAATGAGGATGATGTAGTCAGAATACTAATTTGCCTAATAATTCTGCACTGCCTGTATATATATATATATATATATATATATATATATATATATATATATATATATATATAACAAAAATCATAAGTTAAAATTTATTTAAAGTGCAATATTGTGCATATTTAAGGTGCAATTTAGGACTTTTGGGCCCCATAGCTGGAATTGCTTAGGACACCCAAATAATAATACTAAATCCGCCCCTGAGTGTGAAGCATTAAAAGTGTCCAATTAGACACAAAATTGTTCCAACATCGCCTGAAAGACTGTTTACACTGATGATGAGGATCGAGATGTCTACCGTACAGTCATTAATGCACTACAGAATGTTACGTTTTCACACACATGCACAAACTGCATATATTCTCTCTGTGCTGTGAGAGCTTGGTTTGTGGCGTCACCTGCTGGACAATCTGGTTAAAGTTACGGGAAGATTTTTTTCCTCTAAGGTTGTATCGCTCCGCATGTAAACGCATCAAACTTAAGCTACATTTTTAACCTGAAGTGCTTAAAGTGCAATAACTTTCACAGCGTAATTCTCACCACTCACAGCTTTTGATTACTTGTAGAAAGTCGACTATTTTACTTATACTTTGAGTAGTGCTTATGGTCACACTTTATTTTCATGGTCCGTTTGTTGAATTTAAGTTACATTGCATCTACATGCCAACTAGTTTTCAGTAGATTATAAGTAGACTGTCAGGTTAGGGTTAGGGTTAGTGTAAGTCAGTACTTGCAAAATTTCTTGTAGTCAGCTAAATGTCTGTTGGAGGAGCATATCAACAGCTATTAAGCAAGCAGTATACTAATACTCAAATGGACCATCAAAATAAAGTGTTACCGTGTTTATTAAAGATACTTTTACCCTAGTTGCACTACTTTTTTTGACAAGTAATGGTACTTTTACTTCTAAACTTTTCAGTAATCTTTCCACCCTTGTTGCTTAAAGTCAAGGGTGGACTGTAGGGCCCTAGGAAATCTGGGGCCCCCCAATAAATAACAAGAAGTTTCTGTAAATCATAAAAAACACACACAATGTATTAATTTTCATATCATATTTTTGTATGGTGAGGGTCTAACACACGCACATTATACAGTTGAAGTCAGAATTATTAGCCCCCCTGAATTATTAGCCCTCCTGTTTATTTTTTTCCCCAATTTCTGTTGAGCAGAGAGCAGATTTTTTCAACACCTTTCTAAACATAATAGTTTTAATAACTCATTTCTAATAAATGTTTTATTTTATCTTTGTCATGATGACAGTAAATATTATTTGACTAGATATTCTTCAAGACACTTCTATACAGCTTAAAGTGACATTTAAAGGCTTAACTAGGTTAATTAGGTTAACTAGGCAGGTTAGGGGAATTAGGCAAGTTACTGTATAGTGATGGTTTGTTTTGTAGACTATCGGAAAAAAATATTGCCTAAAGGGGCTAATAATATTGTCCTCAAAATGGTGTTTAAAAAATGTAAAACTGCTTCTATTATAGCCGAAATAAAACAAACAAGACTTTCTCCAGAAGAAAAAATATTATCAGAAATACTGTGAAAATTTCCCTGCTCTGTTAAACATCATTTAGGAAATATTTAAAAAAGAGAAAAAAATTAAAAGGGGGGCTAATAATTCTGACTTCAACTGTATATACTGTATATATTACCTGACAAAAGTCTTGTCGCCCATCCAAATTTTGGGAACAACAAATAATAACTTGACTTCTAGTTGATCATTTGGTATCAGAAGTGGCTTATATGAAAGGCAAAGACCAGATTACGCTTATTTTACCAGAATAAAATGATCATGCCTTGATTTTTAATGATTTTGTAATTATTACTTTGCTTGGACAAATTCATCAAGATTCTTTGGATTCATCTTCAATGCCTCCTCCTTCATCTTACCCCAGACATGCTCAATAATGTTCATATCTGGTGACTGGGCTGGCCAATCCTGGAGCACCTTGACTTTCTTTGCTTTCAGGAACTTTGATGTGGAGGCTGAAGTATGAGAAGGAGCGCCATCCTGCTGAAGAATTTGTCCTCTCCTGTGGTTTGTAATGTAATGGGCAGCACAAATGTCTTGATGCCTCAGGCCGTTGATGTTGGCATCCACTCTGCAGATCTCTCGCACGCCCTCATACTGAATGTAACTCCAAACCATGATTTCTCCTTCACCAAACTTGACTGATTTCTGTGAGAATCTTGGGTCTATGCTGGTTCCAGTAGGTCTTCTGCAGTATGTGTGATGATTGGGATGCAGTTCAACAGATGATTCATCAGAAAAATCCACCTTCTGACACTTTTCCAAATGATCAACTAGAAGTCAAGTTATTATTTGTTGCTTTTGTCAGGTAGAATGTAGAAAGGAGACTGAGAAAGAGACCACAAAAAGGGCAGACTAGGACACCTGAGCCCCCAAATCCCTGAATCCACCCCCTGCTTACAGTAAGCATGACTACTATCATTTCCTCACATTGGATTAAGCACAAGCATGTGCACATGCACACTTTCTGTCCCTGCATTCAATTGCACAAACAGACACCTTGATCGTCGGTCTCGAAACCTTTATTTTGTGTCATGTTGCTGCATTGCCGTCAGATTATAAAATGAAAACAAATGACTGAGGTGTAGATGAAGCTGCGTTGAGGATCAGGCGTTGCACAGGTGCTCATGGCAGCATTTCCAACCTTTCCTCTCGCAGAACTGCTCACTCACACAGCCTTTCTCTCCGGTCGCTGTGGGACAGATATTCAGTTAATGATCTGGAACATTTTAATACCCCCATATTTTCTATTAACTTATTATATTCCAGTTTTTCCAGGTTGCAGTATGGGCAACTGTGATTAGCTAAATGTCTACACACACACACACACACACACAATCATATTTATTCATGTATAATTATGTATACCTCGCTCAGCTGTTTAATTTCTTTTAATTAAATGCATTGTTCAGCGCAATTAGGTTACATTTTAATATCACTTGTTTGCATTGTAGCTGATACAATACCATACTAACCTAAAATACATTTAAGCACACTATTAAAAGATCTTATATCAGCATTAATACTAGAGGTGTGAACCTACACTGGTCTCACGCGTCGGTTACGATTATCATGCCATCGATTCGGTTCAATTCAATATCACGGTGCATTGACGATGCTTTCCATAAACAATATTATATATTTTACTTAGCAGCACAACAATTCTTGTATTAAAATGTATATTTTATGAATGTATTTATATAATATTTATAATACAATTTTGTCCTTTAATACAAGCACTCGGACATATGAACTATACCTTTTAATTTTACCTGCTCAAAGAAAACACATGTACATGCACCGTACAACATGAGCATTTACAGCAAATAAATAAATATTACAGCAAACATAAATATTATCCCGCTTTCTTTTTGAGCATTGTCGAGCGAGTTCTTACAATCCCTATGATTGGTCATGCGCTCAACAGAAAGGGCTGCGATTGGCTCTAACGCTCTGGCGCTATTCACCGTTGAGTGACACAGCTGATCCATGAGAAATGAAGATTACAGTTTTCTTTTACTCCATAAAATGGGGTACTTCAATGTCAGTGAAAGACTGTCCAGCAAACAGGCACGCAGTGAATTGTGCAGAGTTTTTAAGTAGTTTGAAGTAGTAGTTTTAAATATTCACGCTCGCCTCCCTCGCTATAGTAAGCTACCGCGACATATCGCATATGAGATAAATGACTTTTAAAAACATTTTAAAAACATTTATCATCTATCATAGATATTTACATTAGATGTCCCTGTTGTTGTCTATTGGAAGGAATGCCTCAGTAGAGCCGCCATTTTAGTACAGGGTAGCGCTCCTTGAAATGAATGCAGGACCAAGGTGCAGTGAAGGACTGTGGCCATCCAGAACCAGAGATATATACACATATATCTGTGATCGGGAGCTTTCCCGGTGCTCAATATGCTAATATTGTTTTTAAATTATGAAAATTATAATTTTACATCACTTTTCTATATCGATGGATAAGTGACCGCATGGGCATTGCTGGCAAAGAGCGTGTGTTTGTGTGCATGGAACTGTATTGTCCTCCCTACCTGTTAAATTTGATCTAATCCATGTCCTGAAGCACAGCCCCTCTCCTGCTTTCACTTCTCATTCTAATGGAGGGAGCGATTCGTTTGTGAATGAATCCCCGTCATGAATGACTCGTTCTTTTAGCTGACAATAATACAAGTTTCTAGCACCGCAGCATCTTGTTGTCATATTTTATTTACATTGTTTGCTTATTTTATTCAACAAAACTAGCATAGGCCTAGAATTTAGTGCAGGTTGGTGCTGCTTTGCCTTATGGCCTTAAGTGACTATATTATCATCAATAACGTTACTTGTTTAGCACAAAGTTCATAACATACAAAAACGTAAAAAACGAAATCTTTCTTATGAAATGTTCTGCCTTTGTGCTTTGTTTTCTCGTTACTACACCTGTAGGAAGCGCTAAAGTCCGGCATCTTCACATTGACATTAGTCTTGACTAGTGCGGCTGAATGACATTTGTCCTGGGAGCCCTGTACAAATGTGGCGGTGCTATTGACACATGCTCAGGGTCCGTATGTGATATCTAGTGTATATATCTATGATGATCTATTACTGAACCAATACCGAATTGTCCGCGTCTGCATTGCGGTGCACCGAAGAAACAATTAATTTTGACACCCCTAATTAATACCATTAGTAAAAATAATATACTTTAAAATATATTTTAAAATACAGTAATATACTTTAATGGGAACTAAAAGTCATAATTTTGAGGTTAAACTCAGCAGTTTTTATTTTTACCAACTACACCGTAACAAGCATCTGTTAATTAACAGTTTCTGTATTTTGTGTTTTCCATTTATTTGCGGTTGTGAATTGCATTATGGGATGTTGATCTCTGCTCTGTCGACTTTTATTGACATTTACATTCATTAATTTTCCTTCGGCTTAGTCCCATTATTAATCTGCGGTCGCCACAGTGGAATGAACCGCAAACTTATTCAGCATATGTTTTAAACAGTGGATGCCCTTACAGCTGCAACCCAGTACTGGGAAATACCCATACACACATACACTACGGCCAATTTAGTTAATTGAATTCCCCTATAGCGCATGTGTTTGGACTGTGGGGGAAACCGGAGCACCCGGAGGAAACCCACGCCAACACGGGGAGAACATGCAAACTCCACACAGAAATGCCAACTGGCCCAGCCAGGACTCGAACCAACAACCTTCTTGCTTTGCTGTTAGGTGCTAACCACTGAGCTACCTTGTCACCTTATTGACATTTTAGTAGTTTGAAATAATATGATGTGTAAGAAATAATATATAGAGAAATAAGTCTGTAAAATAACACAAAATGTTCTGGCAGTTTATTTCAAGGTTTTTGTAGCATAATATACAACAACTCAGACGATATATAACTTTAAACCAGGGGCCAAAATTATATATACTGTGTATATATATATATATATATATATATATATATATATATATATATATATATATATATATATATATATATATATATATATATATTATAAATAAGTAAATAAAAGTATTGTTTTTATTATACAATTATTATTCTAAATAAATAACAGAAATTCTAAATGTAATAAAAGTGATAAGCTAAGATCATTTAAGAAATCTTTTGCATGAATAATAATTTCATTTGAATGAAATTCTATAGACAAAATACAAAACAGATGTTTTATAGAATTATCTGTTGTCTTAGACTTAACAGATGGCAGAGAATTAGGTTTATTAAGTCTTACCTCCCTGACTCATCATCCCTTTTTTATTTCAAAAAAAAAATCTATCAGTAGGCATGCTTAGTAAGATTACCATCAAATTATTAAAACTTTAGTTTTGTCGACTTGCAAAACTCATTGCGTGCAGACTCCTCCTCATAAAAAGGTTCTTACGCCAGTTTCACAATGCATGAGCCCGAGCGTGCGTGTTAAAGGGTCACGAAACACCAAAACACATTTTTTGAGCTGTTGACAGTCATATATGTGTCCCACGCTGCTATAAACACTATTAGGACACATATATTGCACTAAAAAGTGAAAATTGGTTGTTTTTGCGTTATTTTGAGCAAATTCGTTCTTCCGGTTTGAAACGAATTTTTGAAGCTGCGTCACGGCCATGAGATACTTAGGTGTAAATCCCGCCGCAGAGTGGCTGTCTGTCTTTTCTAGGACGTTCTTACGTATCTGAGTGTGCAGTATTAATTCATGAGAAAGACGTGCTTCAAACCAATCAGCGCTCTCTATTGTGTATGACGTGAAACTTCATTATTATGCATAATAGCTCCGGAGACTGTTTACCAGTTTACAGTGTTCAGACGGCAGAGAGACGCCACGTTGTGTTGCCAAAACAAGTGAAAGTACAAGAATTTCAAGACAAAAGTCGTAGGTGTTATTAGTGTGTTGCAACGAAGGTTTTGTTTTCATTTTCCCTTTATGAGAGAGCTGCTGGACTCACGTGTGGATTATAGTGCACGCGACAGAAACGCGTTTGGAAGGAACATTTTTACCCGAGAGCTTTTTCCCATCTGGAAATGGTGAAATCCTGCTTTGCCGCTCGTCTTCTTTTAATAAAAAGACACAGCTCCAGTTTGATTGTTTGTCTACAGATTTGGTAAGTGTTTGCAGTGCAGTGCCCTTTGTTTAAATGCTGCTCTCCGAGTGTAAACATGTAAACACAACCTATTCCCGTCGTGCAGGATTTTCGCTGCAATTTGTGACAGGATAGTCTATACACACACGGCTTTCTGACGCTACCTACCGAGTACATAAGTTACAGAGAAATGCGGAGGATTTTTTTCTCTTATTCGCCGTATCAAATCAGCCTCTGTGTGTTTGTTTTGCCTGTGAAACTTAGCGCGTGCCCAAATGGAAACTCCCTCCTATGCAAAATCTTATCCTCTTTCCCTCCCCCGACACTCCCACACTCCCAGAGCTGGAAACGCCCAACTTTCCTGACTTTTTTCAAAACAGAGGTGTGAAAACACCCTGCTGAGACAGGGGGTTTCGTGGCCCTTTAACAACCGGGATTCGCACCGGGTGAAGAGCAGCGCGTCAGGGTCCAGCAGGAGCGGTGTGTGAGGCGCGCAGATATGGTTTTCTGCACACATGCAGAGACGCGTCAGTTTGCTTTTTGATTAAACACATTGCTTTCACCAGCGTTGATTCGGTTGCACATGGAGAATAACGTCTTTATTCCGGGATTACCACTCTTAATAGATACACTTTCCATATGAAGTAAATCATATCTCAAAGCATTTACTGGGGCACTGGGGACTTTTACTGGGGCACGTGCCCCAGTAAACTGGGTCTAGCGACGTCCCTGCTTTAAACTATTTAAAAATGTTCATAAAAGTCATTTTTTCCTACTTTTCAGGGTTAAAAATGATTGAAAGAAAGATCAAGGTCACATAATGCAATTCAAAAGCATAAATAAACGAGTAAAACAAACAAATAACTAGGGTTGTCGTGATACTGGAATTCGCTACCAATCAATGCTGAAGTTTTAAAAACGTCCATTTCCCGCTAACATTTGAGTGCTGTTGAGCGCGTTCTTACACAGCGCTGATTTGCCATTGTGTTCACATGCTCAACAGAAATGACTGTGATAGGCCGTGAAGGTCATCAGTTCAACGAACTCACCACTGTTTACTGTGTAACCACAGATACAGGGACACTGGAGCGTTTCAAAGTCACATCGATCAGCTGGTTTGTCTAAAAGCTGACATACAAGCGATCCGCTGATGAATCGCGGCTTTAAAATGCTCAAGTGTCCCTGTATCTGTGGTTACACTCAGTAAACAGAGGTGAGTTCGGTGAACTTCATTTGAATTTAAAGCGACAGTCACCAAAACGGCATAATTAGGATCAAAAACCTAAAAGGATCACTTTCAGAGAGTTAAAAACATTACTTGTGTGTTATGTTGAGCTGAAATCTCACACACACACACACTCTAGGGACATCAGAGACTTATTACATCTTGTAAAAAGGGGCCTAATAGGTCCTCTTTACCAAAATAAAATCAGAGAAGGCTTGAAGTTTGAGTTTTAGACAACTTTATAGAAAGTAAAATGTATTTTCCTAAATTAGAAGTTTATTAAATGGGTTAATAAAGTAGTGGATATTACAACATTGACCTCACTATTGCACACGTTATACTGGCAGGTAAAAGGATATGGGCATGTATATCATATTCAGACTATTTTTCCGTGACTTCTAACTTCAATAGTGTTAGTCAGTGTAAATAATGTCTGGCTTTGAAGTAATTGCTGTGATGAAATCTTTCCACTGTTCTGTGAAGGCTGAACTTGATCTGGCTCTGCCGATTGTGTAATGTAGGAACACACAGTGTGTATGGTGTCCGCTGAAGTGCCCTTGAGTGTGTGAACCGACTGAGATCTGCTCTTTTTACCTCTCGTATAACAGGCCTGAGGAACTTTACTCCTGCACTGCAGAGACATGTCTCTCACCATCAGGAAATCCTCCCCCATGCACTCGATGTAGTAATCCGCTGCACCACAAACAAAGCCATCATTAGTCTTGTCGTCAAAACAAATGCTTTTCAGGGAACATTTGGGAAATGGCCTCATTTTACAAGTCCTCTATTCAAACCGTTGAGTTTTACCAACTCTGCTAACTTTAAAGTGCAACAAATGTCACTTTAAGCTGAATTCTGGTATCTTGGAAAATAACTAGTAAAATATTATGAGCTGTCATCGTGGCAAAGACAAAAGATTTAATTATGAAAATAAATTATTAGTTACTTTTAAGCTTAAAAATGACTTTGAACTTGGGGAATATGTGAAAAATAATAATAATTTTGTGTTCAACTGTTGATAAATGCATAGAAACTTTAAATTTTTCTGTCACTTGTGCTCTGTTTAATTTTTAATCACAGGAATGAATTAGATTCTAACATATTAGCAGAAAGCATTAATAACACATTACAATATTAACATTTTTATTACAAATATTGCAAGTTTAAAGTATTGTTAGAATAAATAATGGAGCTGGGTCAGCAGAATAGACTTCTGTCAACTTTTCTAATAATCTTACCGACCTCAAATTTTTCAGTTGAAGCATTTCTCTCAAATTGCTGTGGTATTATACCATGTTAGCTATTACATTTGACATATTATCTTTATCTATATCTAATAAATTATATAATGTAAAAAAAGAAAAAAAGTTTGTATTTTTTTTATTGTTTATATTATAAACTTTATTATATTATAAACTCTATATATATATATAATTTATTATATATAGGTATTTATTTTCTTTGTTGCAAAATAAATGTATAAAATAAATGTGTGTGTGTGTATGTATGATGAAATTTTCACAGTATGTCTATTTTTTCTTTTGGAGAAAGTCTTATTTGTTTTATTTCGGCTAGAATAAAAGCAGTTTTAAATACAATATATACACAAAATATATATATACACACACACACAGTTGAAGTCAGAATTATTAGCCCCCTTTTGCCTCCCAAATGATGTTTAACAGAGCAAGGAAATTATTATTTCGGCTAAAATAAAAGCAGTTTTAAATACAATATATACACAAAATATATATATACACACACACACACACACACAGTTGAAGTCAGAATTATTAGCCCCCTTTTGATTTTTTTTTTCTTTTTTAAATATTTCCCAAATTATGTTTAACAGAGCAAGGAAATTATTATTTCGGCTAAAATAAAAGCAGTTTTAAATTTTTTAAAAGCCGTTTTAAGGACAAAATTATTAACCCCTTTAAGCTATTTCTTTTTAAAGTCTACAGAAAAAAAACATCGTTATACAATAACTTGCCTAATTACCCTAACCTGCCTAGTTAACCTAATTAACCTAGTTAAGCCTTTAAATGTCACTTTAAGCTGTATAGAAGTGTCTTGAAAAATATCTAGTAAAATAATAATTTACTGTCATCATGATAAAGATAAAATAAATCAGTTATTAGAAATGAGTTATTAAAACTATTATGATTAGAAATGTGTTGAAAAAATCTCTCTGTTAAACAGAAATTAGGTAAAAAAAATAAACAGGGGTGCTAATAATTCTGACTTCAACTGTGTATATAAATATATAGTGCTCAGCATAATTGAGTACACCCCATTTTGAAAATGAATATATAACAGATATATTTATTAAAATAATATTTTAGTCACCAAACATATTTAGAAATTGAAAGATAATACAATTAAATTAAAGCAAAATATTGCAAAAAAAAAAAAGTTACAACCTACAAAATTTCAACTAAATTTTTCCTTTTTTTTTTTTCTTTTTTTTCCCCTCTTTTTAAATTTGTATTTAATAATTGTCCAGAACATAAATTTGGGTGTACGAGTTTTTGGGCCGTTATTGTAAGTTATTTTGTTAGGTTAGCTCCAGATTTGGCTTCAGTACTAAATAATGAATTATTTATATAATTTATATAATGAGACAGATTTGTGATGGGTGTACTTATATATGCTGAGCACTGTATGCCATATGTATATACAGTATATATAAAATACACTACTGGTCAAAAGTTTGGGGTCCGTTTTTTATTTAATTTTTTATCATGTTTTTTTTTTTTAAGAAAATTATTCATCAAGGCGAAATTTATTAAATGTAACAAATTGTTAATTATTAAAAAAAAAAATGTAAGTAACTGCATCACTGCTTTCTTATTGTGTGTGTGTGTGTGTATATATATATATATGTATATGTTACAAATAATATACAGTATACACTGTTGAACATATATATATATATATATATATATATATATATATATTGTAAGGTTTATAATATAATTTATAATACAATTATATATATTATAATAATATATATAATTGTGTGTGTATATTTATATATATATATATATATATATATATATATATATATATATATATATATATATATATATATATATATGGTGCATTTTAGTACCCAAGAATAGCAATCTGTTACCTTTAAGTTCTACTATGAACTTTTATATGAAACCAGTTCACCTTCATGTATTTGGGTGAAGTAAACACAGAGAAACCGGAGAGCATGCAAACTCAGCATACACATAATGCAATATTTCCATCAAAATTCACACATTGATCCATCCATACTCTTGGCAGGTAAAAATTTTTAAGAAACAGAAGCAGTGTGTGTGTGACTTACCCATACAGACAGGCAGCAGCAGAAACAGGACAAACCAGGCCTTCATTGTGGATCTGTAGTTTTCGAAGAACTTTCACGGATGTTCAGCTAGTTGGAAATGTCTGTGGAAATCTGAGATTTTGCTCTTTTATAGTGTTGTTGAGCAGGCAGGGTCTTATTTCACACACGCACACATAGACACAGAGACACGCACACACACACACACACACACACACACACACAGTCTGCCAAGTGTAAACAGTCTTATCTCCAGGAGACTTCTAAAAACAAATAATGATGAAATATCTGTGCGTGGATGTATGAATGTGGACAGATTCACATATAAAGTGTGCTTAGATGGACATTATAGTCTTCTGAGTCAGCATAAATTACATGTAGTCATCATAAAATATTTTTTAATATATGTAGTATATATTACAGAGGTATTCAGTGTGGTGTTGTTTTACCTGTTGAATAAATTTGAACATTAAATTTCATAACATATTTCAAATGTGCTTTGGTACTATAGGTAAAGTACTGTATATTTACTCTATAAAGCAATGAAAAACTCAAGACACTGTCAAAGGTACCAAAAAAGTGAACTGTACCGTGTCTTGCTTCACCATTTTGGTACTGTTCTGTTGTTTTGGTCAAAAGTTGTATGGTTTGCTTTTTGGTACCTTTTTACAGTGGACTTAAAAGCATACCGTACCAAACTGTACCACTCAGTGGAAACGGTCCATTGTTTTGAGCACTCTTTTTAAAGATAAGTTCAAACAAATCATGTTGTCTTGTGATTAACAGCCCCATGCCATTTGCGTGCGCTCACCGTTCATGTATATTTGAAAATTTACTTGAGCTCATGATAATAACTTGCGTATAATTATTAAACTGCTTCTCACGTCCGTTCAGAAATGGATAAGCGCAAAAAAATGACCAAATGATTCTGTCAGCAACCTAAAACTGCGATTTAAAACTATTATAATTGCCTTTTGGAATATTATGAACTCTAAAAGTGCAATTACTTTTTAAAGAGCCCCTATTTTACATTTAAAAAGGTAATATTTTGGTTTTGGGGGTCTCCAAGGCATGCATGCAAGGTCAAAAACTACTTTCATTGCATTTATGCATTTATTTTGACCTAATTATCCCAACGACTCCCATATTATTTGTTCAGCGATTCATTTGTTCTCATACCCCTCCTTAGCGCGATACTAATCTGCGCTGATTGCTCCGATGACCCAGTTTGTTGCGATTGGTCGACTGCCTTCAGCACAAGACAGAGAGAAACGCCCACCACGACTTATCAACATTGTTGAAGTAGTCAGAGTGCCGAGTGTATGTGTGAGCCCAATGCAGGAGTGCATTAAAGCAATGCAGTTTAACACCAGCATATTGATCTATTCTTAACCATGACACACATTCAGTATTAATCCACACAGTGGCAAAGGCTGAACTATTTTGAAATTCAGCTGACGGCTTTAGACGTGAAATGTGAATATAAAGAGTTAACCAGATACAATACAAGCCGCGTGGAGCAATTACAAGTAACAAAACACAATACATATTTTGCAAGCTAGAGAAAACAAGGAGGCAAGCATTTGGAAGTGGTGTTAGAGAGGCCAGCAGGGGGCGCTCAACCTGTGGTCTGTGTGAGTCCTAATGCCCCAGTAAAAGTGAAGGGGACACTATACTGTCAGTGGGCGCCGTCTTTCGGATGAGACGTTAAACCGAGGTCCTGACTCTCTGTGGTCATTAAAAATCCCATGGCACTTCTCGTAAAGAGTAGGGGTGTAACCCCGGTGTCCTGGCCAAAGTCCCTCAATCGGCACTAACCCATCATGGCCTCCTAATCATCCCCATCCACCGAATTGGCTCTATCACTGTCTCTTCACTTCACCAATAGCTGGTGTGTGGTGAGCGCACTGGGGCTGTTGTCCTGTGGCTGCCGTCGCATCGTCCAGGTGGATGCTACACACTGGTGGTGGTGTGGAGAGACCCCTCATGATTGTGAAGTGCTTTGGGTGTATGGCCATACACAATAAATGCGCTATATAAATACACATTACATTTTAATCACACTTAAGTTACTTATGCTGGTAAAATGGAGGAAGAAACTGATCCATGAACTGTGTACTGTTAAGGTCATTTTCAAAAACACATAATAGGGCTCTTTAACAAGAAGATACAGGAGCTGATGAAGAATAATGATTCAGATGAGAGGTTTGTACTTGTGTGTTTTTGAACACACATACTGTATGGCCTACATGTATATTTTAGTATAAATTGTCTCTAATTGGTAACATTTCGGAGACTGCAGTGGTCTGCATGTGTTCATATATGTTTTTATGTTTTTTTTTATATAATTACAGATATTCAGTCATTCGTATTAGCGTTGATCTGCAGCTATCCTCAAATCCTGTTCATAGAAAGGTTAGTAATGAACATTTATACGTATGTATTTATTTGTAGAAATCATCCGCTTGGAGAAAAGTGCTTCTCAATTTTCATGCGATATGTGATCGACCTGTACGACTTTACTTTTACTTGACACAGAAAGACCAGAAGAGTAAGGACTGAAGGTTGTTGCTTGTCCAGATACCCAAACCTGCCATCTAGGCCACTTGAGAGCATGTGCACGCAACAGGAGGTAAGTGTGCAAGCCTGACATGTCTTGAAAATGCCAAAGTGCAAATTAAGTGCAATAATCTCACAGTCCTACTAATTTCTACTAACTTCTACAATCTCATTGGTACATTTTAGTATGAGTTGCTCATCTGGATTTAGTCATGAGGACGTGCCTTTTTAAAAATTTTGTACAAATGAAATCGTGTTAATTATCGAAGTTAGCCACTTTTCTGATAATGCGTGATTCCTGGTGAGATCAGGCTGAATTTCCTCAACTGCTTTATTGTAGGAGGATGAGGAAAAGGGCTAGGCAAAGCGGATCTAATATGCAGCAACTGTAATACACAGAATAATAGAGCGTAATCCAACATGACAGAACACAATGTAACTGTGTGCCAAGGACAAACATCCTCAGACAGTGAGCAAACACAACTGAAAACAATATATAAAGACTGAACTTGTGAACTAAATCATGTCTGAGAAATTAGTAAGCATGACAACAAATGAAAACAGACGAAAACACAGCATGCCATGCATTAAAGGTCTACTTAGAAAAACTGTCAACACATAATCATTTGAATCATTTTACATTATTATTTTATTAAACAATTGGATAATCATGCAATCTGAAACCTAATGATCTACTAAAGCGTAAATTGAAGTCATAATTTTAATATTGAAGCACATTTATTGCGCTAATAGTTGTCTTAATGACTGGAAGAGTTCTATGAGTAGGGCCAGATGGAATCTGAGGACATTTTTTGCAATTTCTGCTTAGAATTTTGTACAAAATGTGCGGATTTATGCTAAATTATTTTAGGAGTATCATAACTAAACACTAAAAAATAATACATTTGAACTTTTATTTAATGTTTACAATGCAAATCCAATTAGAACCACTTATTTGGTAAACAAAGCAAGTCTCTCATATAATATCTCTACTAAAATACAGAAAATATTACTTTACAAACTGTATTGTAAATAATTCATATGAACATTTTAATATTACTATTATTATATCCAGGGCTTGACATTAACACCTGCCAAATGTGGGTAGATTTCGGCTGTGGCGGGTTAGAGGGACACTCCTACTAGCCACTTTGGCTAGTTGAAAATAATTTTTAAATTGTGGTTTTCTTAAAAGCAGGGTTCGGCAATAAAGATGGCCCAATATATATGTGCAACTGTGATCTTACAATCGAGTAGCAGCACAAAAATAACTGAGAAAAAGAAAGCAGGTGAATACCGAATGAGAGGATGATATCTCGTGCACACAGGTGATGTGATGCGTGCGACTGTTAAAAAGCGTGCGCGCTTCCGTTTACTTGCATGAAGCAACCGTGCCTAGAGGAAACGCAACTGGTGTGATCGGTTCCTTTTGAAATAGACTGGACAAAAAGCGCTGATTGTGCACCCACAGTCCTGCTGCTTTCAAGAGCTCCGTATTTAAATAAATATACACTGTAACACCCAATAGGTTAAGGCCCCGTTTACAGTAATGCGTTTTCGTTTTGAAACGGTGTCAAAAACGATCCGAGTCCATACTAGCGTTTCATCTAGCGTTTCTAGACATATCTCCGTCCACACTACTCCACCAAAAACGTATATCACGTGACCATTCGCGCACTCTGGGCATGCGCGTTCAAGTATAAACAGGAAGCATGTATCTCTCTCGGCATTTGGTTATTGTTAGTCAACAAACGCTGGTTGAACGATGAACGCGAGCGATTAGTGAGTGCTCGAACAATAGCTTGCCTCTTGCCAATATATGCAGCTGCTGTAGTAAAAAAGGCAGAGTTTAACTGCACAATGGCGCCTAAAACAGACAATAGTGCAAACAACGCTCCCATTTCTGTGTCCATGTTGTTGTTTACAGTGAAGGCTGGTCTGCTGTCTTCCGGTAGCATTATAGTCATGTGATAGGGGCTTGGCGAATAAGGGAAGGATACCCAATGACCCAAAAGCCCCAATCAGGTAGCGAATCTCAGCAGCCACGCCTCCGTTTTCAGATGTCTCCGTTTTCCCCCATCCACACTGGGGCTCGAAAACTCCAGTGTAGTGTGGACGGATGGCGTAACCATAGCAAAACTTATGCGTTTTAAAACGAAAACGCATTAGTGTAAACACGGCCTAAGGTAACTCAAACCATTTGAGGAAACCGATTGCAACAAATCATTTAAGGTAAAAACATCTCCTAATGAGTACTGTGAACTTAATCCATTTGAGTAAACAAAGCAGTTTGAACACAGTAATCCCAATAAATGAAGTGAACTCAAACCAACTGAGTACTAAAAACCCAAGAAGTTAAGGCAACTCAAACCGTTTAAGTTTAGTTTTAGTTTAAAACTTTATTAATCCCCTTGGGGCAATTCATTCCGACATGGCGGTGCTTCACATATAACAAGAATGACACACTTAACACAATAAACATCAACACTTAACATCAAGTACACCAAAAAAAGAAATTCAATAGCAATAATAAATAATAGTAACTAATAATAATCCATCGATTAACTACATTTAATACGTAACCGAATTGCTTCAGGCACAAAAGTAAATTTATAACGATTTGTGGAACATCTTATTGTGCTTAAACGTCGACCAAGGGGCATCCGCTCAAAATGTTTGTTTAAGGGGTGTGTGCTGTCTCCTAATATTTTATGTGCCGTCCTCAACACCTGCTGTTCGTAATAGTATGCAAGACTTCGCAGGGGAACTCCTAAAATGTTTGAGCACAAATTAACGATGCCTTGAAGACGATTCTTGTTTTTTATAGACAGTAAAATAAAAAAGACAAAATACTTTCAATAAATGAATTGTAAAAAGTCTTAAGAATACCTTTCTCTACATTAAGAGTTGAGTTTCCGCAATACATACAGTCTTTGATGAGCCTTATTAATAATTGTATGTGTGTTTTGATCAAATTTCAACCTGTTGTCAATAATTGTTCCTAGGTACCTATATTCCTCCACAACCTCGACCTGTGTGTCATTTATTAGCACCCTTTGGAGAGCAGGTGTGTTTTTTCCAAAGTTAATGAGCATTTCTTTGGAAGCATTTCTTTAAGGAAACCGATTGCTACAAACCATTTGAGTTAAAAAAAAATTACTCCTAATGAGTACTGTGAACTTACTCCATTTGAGTAAATGAAGCAATTTGAGCACAGTAAAACCCAATAAGTGAAGAGAACTCAAACCAACTGAGTACTGTAAAACCCAATACGTTAAGGCAACTCAAATCGCTTGAGGAAACCGATTGCTACAAACCATTTGAGTAAAAAAAAAAAAAAAAAGCTAATCCTAATAAGTACTGTGAACTTACTCCATTTGAGAAAACAAAAACAGTAAAACCCAATAAATGAAGAGAACTCAAACCAACTGAGTACTGTAAAACCCAACAAGTTAAGGCAACTCAAATCGCTTGAGGAAACCGATTGCTACAAATCATTTGAGTAAAAAAAACTAATCTATATGAGTACTGTGAACTTACTCCATTTAAGTTAAAGTAATGAGGTATTTAATTAACTCATTACCTTCAACACTGAGTTCAAAACTCTTTTCAAATGAGTAGAATTAACCTTGAGTTATCTACACTCATTTCAATTGATAAAGTTGACTGTCGGGTTTTACAGTGTATATATGCTTCTGTAAGCAGCAGCACTGCTTTAATTTGAATTATTGTTTGGACAGATTATTAACAGGCCTAAAGTTAACCGTGTGCTCGTGATCATCCTTTCATTTTCACTCACGGTATGTTTTTCTCCTGCTTTCTTTTGCCTACAGTTGTTATTATTTTTGTTAATATGGTTTCATTATCATTTTTCTTTCACAATAACATTAATATGAGATTAATTCCTCATTTATGTGTAGCAACTGGTGATCTGGGACCTTTAGCCAGGACAGATTACTGTGCATATTTAGATACATGACAATACTTATTTTTAAATGCCTTTTTTTTTTTTTTTTTATTAAATAAAAAAAAAAAAATTAATTTGTTGAATTAAAAAGTGCATGTTTACAGCTATATTTAGCTTGTTTTGACACATTTAAAATTTGTGGCTAAGAAATAATTATTTATTTTTGGTGTGGTCAGAGATAAATTTGGTAAATCCTTAATTTTGAGCCCTGAAAAGTCCTGTGAAATAAAAACTAATTGTAATGCGACACAACCCATTTGCTTATGCTCACTGAGCAAGCTCATACACAACACACAAAAAGGGACATAAATGAGGAGGCATGTGGACATAACATCTAAATCAAGTCATTTTAGCATGTCAAAGTCAAATTTATGCATATAAAATATATTTTCCCAACAACAAAAGTGTGGCTAGTGAAAATGGCGAGTGGCTAGTAATGTTGGAAATCTACTAGCCACAGTGGCTGCTGATCAAAAAAATGAATGTCAAGCCCTGATTATTTCACAAAATATTAGTGAAATTAATTTAAAAACTAAACAAATCTAAATTTACACAAGTAAATGCATGGATTTAACTGTGGGCTAAAAATCAGCAGATTTCTGCTCGCGCAGATTCCGTGTGGGCCTATCTATGAGATATAAAACAGCAGCATCGGCCTCTGTTGGACATGGTGTGAAACTGCTGACTGCAGAAAGATGTCTGTCTGTTCACATTCCTGATCATATCAGCGCTACAGAGTCAGGCTTTGTGTTTATCTGGGTTTTATCTAAACAACGCTGTAATTTGTTGTCATCTAGGAACACGTTTGGTGTTGGACGTCCTGTGCTGTTTGTGATCGTTTATTCTGGTAGACTGCACGATGAGTAGATTAAATTATGAGCTGGTTTGGACTGGAAGTTAAGAAGGATAAGATGTGCCTGCATCGCTTGATATGCAGGTGACACTTTCTAAAAATCATCGCTCTGCAAAATCCGTGTACACATGCACTTTCAGGAACGTCAACACCTCACTGTGACATCTCTTGCTCTATTGAGTGCACGTGTCTGACAGCTAGACACTTTTGGAAAATCCAGTCAGTCCAATCAATGTCATGTATAGAATATTTTAGTCAAAAAGAAGTGTAGAGAAGTGGTAACCTGATCTAGCATTTCATCAAATGTCATCACTGTAACCTAAAATAGGTTGATATACACTCACCAGCCACTTTATTAGGTACACCTTGTTAAAGCAAATTTCTAATCAGCCAATCAAATGGCAGCAACTTAATGCATTTAGGCATGTAGACATGGTCAAGACGATCTGCTTTAGCTCAAACTGAGCATCAGAATGGGGAAGAAAGGGGATTTAAGTGACTTTGAAGGTGGCATGGTTGTTGGTGCCAGACGGGCTGGTCTGAGTATTTCAGAAACTGCTGATCTACTGGGATTTTCACGCACAACCATCTCTAGGGTTTACAGAGAATGGTCTGAAAAAGGAAATATCCAGTGAGCGGCAGTTCTGTGGGCACAAATGCCTTGTTGATGCCAGAGGAGCATGGCCAGACTGGTTCCAGCTGATAGAAAGGCAACAGTAACTCGTTACAACCGAGGTCTGCAGAAGAGCATCTCTGAACACACAACACGTCCAATCTTGAGGCAGATGGGCTACAGCAGCAGAAGACCACACCGGGTGCCACTCCTGTCAGCTAAGAACAGGAAACCGAGGCTACAATTCACACAAGTCTCCATTTCTGCTGCCACATTCGGATGGTTGGGTCAGAATTTGGCATCAACAACATGAAAGCATGGATCCATCCTGCCTTGTATCAACGGTTCAGGCTGGTGCTGGTGGTGTAACGGTGTGGGGGAGATTTTCTTGGCACACTTTGGGCCCATTAGTACCAATTGAGCATCGTGTCAACGCCACAGCCTACCTGAGTATTGCTGACCATGTCCATCCCTTTATGACAACAGTGTACCCATTTTCTGATGGCTACTTCCAGCAGGATAACGCACCACTTCATAAAGCGTGAATCAGACTGGTTTCTTGAACATGGCATGAGTTCACTGTACTCAAATGGCCTCCACAGTCACCAGATTTCAATCCAATAGAGCATCTTTGGGATGTGGTTGAACGGGAGATTCACATCATGGATGTGCAACTGAAAAATATGCAGCAACTGCTAATGCTATCATGTCAATATGGAGCAAAACCTCTGAGGAATATTTCCAGTACCTTGTTGAGTCTATGCCATGAAGGATTAAAGCAGTTCTGAAGGCAAAAGGGGTCTAACCCGGTACTAGTAAGGTGTACCTAATAAAGTGGGCGGTGAGTGTAGTTCCAACATTACGCATCCCAGAGGGGACCTTGATGTCAAAACGACATCCAAAACGGCAATCGATTTGATGTCAAAACCTTGACATCCACACATTGACCATGGAATTACCTATCCAAAAATAAACGCATGGTATGGGCCAAATTTATTGTCAAAAATCATAAGAACATGAAGTAAAGATAATTTTCCCTGAGGACATTTTGTACTGTAAATATAGCAAAACTTTAAGAGCACAAATTTGCATAGTTTAGCATGATTTTTCTTAGTATTTCAATTTAGCTGAGCCCTCAAATTCCTTTAGATATTTGTGGCGTGACTAAATATTGATCTCACAGTATTATGGGCTTATTCTTCTCTCTAATTAATGTTCACTTTAATTTGGTTTAGCATTTTTCTTGTCGGCAAGTTCTTTGTTTGTTTTGAATCAATGCAAGTGTTCATTTTAATACTGCTGTTGGTCCGGTCTTTAACTTTAGTCTCTCAAGACATTGTAATTCCTGGTGTTATAGCTTTATTAACCTTTAGCTTATTAATTAATAAATTAAGAATGGAGGGGAAAAAAAAAAAAACATGCACACACACAGACAGACAACACTCTTTGACTTCCATCAGACCTTACTTATTTCACGACTGAGGAAAGAGTCCATACAATCGCTGAAAATCAGACCAGGGACACATTTATTAAAAACGCAGTATAAACCACAGCACTTTATACAGAATCTGTACACAGACATGTTCAAATGGCAATTAGTGTCCAAATTATCAGTCATTTAAAAACAGACCATCGTCCCCTATTGGAATGTAGTGCTGGAGGCTGAACCCCTATGGCACTGTATAATTAACTCTTTACCCGCCAACGCTTTTATCATTATTATCAGTGTTTATGATGATTTGTCACTTAAATTTGAGTATTTTGTACTTGGAATATATGAGCATATTATATGATCAAAACAAAGAGCCAAGCCCTAACCCTTGTGTGCTGTTGGGGATGTGTTCATCCACTCTGGGGTGATTTTGAAGCTTAATTTGGCCACAATTTCCTCTGTGGTTCAGCAAATGGAATGGTATATGGTGATTAATCTTATGTTGACATATTTTGGGAAAATGCTTTGAAATCTTTCAAAAACTCAATACTGAAATTGACTACCCTTTTGTTATGTTGTGGGCTGTTTTTGCCCCCATTGACTTCCATTATAATGACATATTTTGATTGCAAAGCCATGACAGCATATAATCGTGCATTCATGATCGTTGGTGTTTTTCTCTGTTGGGAAGAGGTACAATTTGTAAATATTGCTGCTGATCATCAGTTGCAGTGCAAAGAAACATAGTTTCTGGCTTTTATATGAAGTTATAAAGAGTATTTTGTGTGTGTGTGTGTGTGTGAGACCTTTGCGCATTGATGCATATGAGCTCTCAGAGCATTGTGTTTATGCATGCACACACTATAATTGTTTTTATGTTCCTAAGAACTCCATGTAAACCAGAAACCTTTTTCTGCACAGGCCTATCTCAAAAGCAACTGTGCTAACTGATGATCAACAGTAAAAATGACAAACTGTACCTCTTTCCAACAGATAAAACCAGCATCAAGAGCACATGATTATTTGGCTTCAAGGCTTTGCAATCAAGAAATGTCATTATAATGGAAGTCAATGGGGCAAAAACAGCCACCAACATAACCAAAGGATAGTTGATTTAAACAATACACACAAGGGTTAATGTGTTGTTTTTCCCTTCTATCCCACAGCTATAGTTTAATTAAGAATGCAAAAAAAATGCATTATAAGTAGTGCAATCTCAAGATATACATTCAATGGCCACTTTATTAGGTACACCTTACTAGCACCATATCCCAAAGATCTGGTCGTCCTCCTCTGGCATCAACAAGGCATTTGTGCCCACAGAACTGCCGCTCACTGGATATTTCCTTTTTCAGGCCATTCTCTGTAAACCCTAGAGATGGTTGTGCGTGAAAATCCCAGTAGATCAGCAGTTTCTGAAATACTCAGACCAGCCCGTTTGGCACCAACAACCATGCCACGTTCAAAGTCACTGAAATCCCTTTTCTTCCCCATTCTGATGCTCGCTTTGAGCTGCAGCAGTTCGTTTTGACCATGTCTACATGCCTAAAGGCATTGAGTTGGCTGATTAGAAATTTGCATTAACATACAGGTGTACCTAATAAAGTGGCCAGTGAGTGTATAGTATGTAATACACACGTTACTTTCTCTGATCGTCTTCTATTTTGCTTCCAGGAGACAAAACGTCTTGTATCTCACTCAGGACATGCATTAGGACTTCCTTTACAGTAATATACCTAAAACTGCAGTAAAAACTTGTCAATGACAGGGAAGAGTTTTCTCTTAATTTATATTATTAATGGCGGGGAAAGAGTTAATCATAATAGCAAATGAGACATCTTGTTATTAATTTTGTACAGCAACTCTTTGTAATTCATTAAATAACACTAACCTAAAACCATACAAAAAAGAAAAAGCATTTACATCCAAACAACATGAAACAAACATCCTTGATGACTGTGTTGAAGCAGAGCTTTACTCAACATCTGTCATGGTCTGGAGTGAACAGAGGGATCAGAAAATTGTCCTCGCTGTTCTCCAGCAAATCTTTTGTGGGTTTTGGCTTCTTGAACAGAGAAGGAAGGTTTCGGATGTGCACTTCCTTCTTAAACTGCTGTCCAAGGGGTTTCTGTCAAATACAAATGCATCAACTGATTAAACATTTGAACATCTCATTTAGCTAGACACATTTTTAGAAATATATATATATGTATGTGTGTATAGTGCTCAGTATAAATGAATTGCATGGTTTCCGCTACTTCATTCTTCTATGTGGGAGTGTCACACCAAAATTCATCCCGCCACAGCTACATTGTAGCTTCTCAATCAAAACATTCAGTCGCAGCAAACACGACACGACAGCTTTCAGTTAAGATGAACAGTTTCCATAATTCTACTTTTTAGTTAAAGGTCTATGGTTCTGTATACAATGACTTTATAAATGAGTTTATAGGCGTTTCATTTTACTTCAGGACGCATTAATGCCGCTCTGTAGGTCTATTGGAGACATTCATAAATATTCCTAGCCAATTTAATAAATGTTGGAGACACTTGTTACATTAACGCACTAAATCGCAGTTCGGCACCGTTTATTTGAGAGCGAACAAGAAAATCTGCACTTGAGCATTTGAGGGCGTGCAGAGGAAATCTGTGCTCAAGCAAAGAGATTCGCATGCTCGTATTACATGAATGCGATCTCACTTTTTAATATTGCGCTCTCGACATTTGTCATTGAAATAACGCCATAGGTAGTTGATAGATCTGTGTAAAAGGTCTGCTCCCACAGCTAGAGAAAATCCTAGAGGAAACACTGAATTGTATATGTTTTGCATTTCTCTGTGAATATATATACATACATGGTTTCTGCCGGTTTCACCAAGTTAAATTGAAGACTTTTTAAGACCATTATGAATGAAATGTTAGACTTATACAGGGCTAAATGCTAAGGATTTTATTTGAATATCCCAGTTGGAAAAGATTTCCACTCGCCCTGTCAAAAAATTATTCTAATTTAATACATTTACTAATACAGTAATAATAAAAAAAATCAAGGTCAGGTCAGTGTCTTCAGCAGTAAATAAATGGAGAGCTTTTAAACCAATGTTACTGTAGGAAAAGTAATTATTTTTGAAACAAAGTTTCCACATTGTCATTATGGGGGATTGTGTGTAGAATGTTGAGGAAATACATGAATTTAATCCATTTTGGAATAAGGCTGTAACATAAAAAAATTTGGAAAAAGTGAAGCGCTGTCAATACTTTCCGCATGCTCAGTATAGGGGTGTCAAAATTAATTGTTTCTTCGGTGCACCGCGATGCAGACGCGAACAATTCGGTATCGGTTCAGTAATAATCATAACCGGTTATTATGTACTGACGTCATTTATCTTCTATGCGCTATGTCGCGGTAGCTTACTATGGCGAGGGAGGCGAGCGCGAGTGTTTACAACGCTTCACCTACTTGACGCACAAACTCTGCACAATTTCACTGCGTGTGTGTTTTCTGGACACTCTTTCACTGACACTTACAGCAGAAGCCCCTATTTCACTGCGATTGAGAGAATGAAAGTAAACTCCATTACTCTCTCTCTCTTTCTCTCTCTCGCTGTGAGCCATTTGACCTGCTGGCATGACTTTTTCTCTCCTCTCGGCTGATACGGCGATACTTCTAGATAGAGGTCTGCATTCCCGCGGGTGTAAGGCGGGAGCCGCTGGACCAGACCAGATTTCTTGCGGCACGGTAATAAATTTCTGAATAAAGCGCGGGAGCGGTCGGTAACTCTGGTGTAAGTTGAACGGGAGCAGGCGGTCTAACAATATCGCTCCCGAGCGAGCGCGTGTGTGTGTGTTTATGTGTGTGAATGAGAGAGAGCGATGCTGTGTGTTGCTGTCTATGTTTGTGTGTGCGTGTATGTGTGTGAATGAGAGGGCGTGACGCTCTGTGTCGCTTGCTTGGTGCTGTGTGTGTGTTTATACAGACAGCCCCAAATATAAAACTGTGTTTGGGGAAAGCATCGACAATGCACCGTGATGCACCGAGATATCGAATTGAACCGAATCGATGGCATGAAAATCGTAACCGAACCGTGAGACCAGAGTAGGTTCACACCTCTAGCTCTGTATATATTATTTATGATTCTCTTGCTTTTTCTGTTTATTAAAATGTCATTTTTGTGGTAGATGAGTAAGTAAAGCGGTGTACCCCAACAGTGCCTGCGATGAGTCTCTTAAACTGCTCTCTCTTCTTCTTCTCTCCCAGCTTTGACACTCCAGGCTGAATCTTCTGGTCAAACTGCTCCAGAGCATCGGCCTGGATATCAGGGATCTGACTCATGATCAAGCGCAGCTCTGCGTATCGAGGTCTCTGTACACAAACAAAACAATCAAGTGACATATTCTTTTTCAAACATTTCTCAAGTGATATTTAATGGAGCAAAGCTTTTTCCACAGTATTTCCTATAATATTTTTTTTTCTGGAGAAAGTTTTATTTCGGCTAGAATAAAAGCAGCTTTTAATTTTTAAAGCCACTTTAAGGTCAATATTATTAGCCCCCTTAAGCAATATTTGTTTTGGATTATCTACAGAACAAACCCCTGTTATACAATGACTTGCCTAATTACCCTAACATTAACCTAGTTAAGCCTTTAAATGTCACTTTAAGCTGAATACTAGTATCTTGAAGAATATCTAGTCAAATATTATGTACTGTCATCATGACAAAGAGAAAAGAAATCAGTTATTAAAGAGGAGTTATTAAATCTATTATGTTTAGAAATGTTGAAGAAGTCTTCTCTCTGTTAAACAGAAATTGGGAAACTTTAGCTAGTGACACTAGAGGTACTAGACGTACTAGAGACTCGTAGATGAGTAAGGCCAGTTGAGTGAGTGCGACGTTACAGCCTTCATGTTGTCCGTGCATCTGCAGACCCTTCAGGACGCTCGAGTAGAGCCAAGTCACAGCCTCCGGGAGCAGATTCCCACCCAGAACCTGCACAAACATTCACACACCAACACTGCTGTTAGAGATGCACGATACATTGGCGGCCATACCGATATCAGCTGATAAATGCTATTTTTAATAATATCACTGTCTGATTTCATAATTAGGTTGACTTTAAGCCAATACATAATATATTGATTTTTGCGTCTTAAAGATATTGACCCGCTGATATCAATGACTGTATAAAATATGGACATCGCGACAGCGCCATTTTCCATTTAACGCTGTGAAGAAAAAAAACACCTCGTGATGGGCACAAACTGTCGCAAAAGACTGCTGAAATTGGAGTTTGGGCATGTGCAGAAGGACTCCCTGATGGAGCCAGAGGAGGAGCTGCGGAATCAAACTTCCAACCAAAGGCTTATACATCAAATCAACCACGCCCCCCAAACTGCTCACTCGACCGCCGGCGTCTGCACTATAACAAAAGCTAGCTAGCTGCAATATTTGTCGAAGTGTAGGAAGGTTATTCCTCTGCTTGTCATGTGGGCGGAGTAATACACAAGGGTGAAGAGGCTGTACGAGTGCTGATATGGCAGAATAATCGCACGGCTATCATATATATATATATATATATATATATATATATATATATATATATATATATATATATATATATATATATATATATATATATATATATATATATATATATATATATATATATATATATATAAATAAACATTTTTTTTAAGTGTTTAAAGTATTTTTGATTGAATAAATGGTGAGCAAAACAGTCTTGTATGAAAAATAAAATATAAAAAAATATATAATATATAGATCTCAAACATTTGAAAAACTGTATTTTTTTACAAGGTAGAGGGTTCAGATATAAACCAGCGTGTGGCATCTAACAGAAATATGCAGAATTACCGGTGATTAAATATTTTACTAAGACAAATAGAAGAAAAAAAGGATCAGCACCTGTTTCAGCAGCGTCCAGCAGAGCACACTAGCAGTGCGTTGACAGTTTACAGTGTCTTTCCAGGACAGGCAGTTAAAACATATAGTCAGGACAGTCATGTAAATATCCTGAAAAAAGTAAGAGAAGGGGAAAAAAATGACTCTTCGACAACAATTAGCTTTGCCACAATGCTCACAATGTCCAAGAATTACCTCGCTTTGGAGAAGGCACTTGCCCAGATCTGAGAGCTCGTCTGAAGGTGTGTTGACCTGATTCCCCTGCGAGGAGTCCATCGACACCATCTCCTCGTCCCCTGGACAGAAGAGGGAAAAAGCCTACATCACAGTCCAAACCATTGTAAAATCAAATTTGAACATAGCGTTGTTTTTTAATTTATTATTATTTTATTATTAGGTAAAGAGGCACACACATGTAAATGTACAAACGCAAGTGTTCAAATAATTGGAAAACAAACATGGACGGTTTTTTTTTTATTATTATGCAAAGAGGTACACAAATCTATATAGTATTGTGACGTCACACAGCCAACCATCGCTTTATTGTCAGTGCGTCACTCCTGGGTATCTAAATATGGGCAAAGAGATGGGGCATGGGCGAAGCTAGAGATGCCTGTTGCATTTTCCTAATGATGTATTTTCTTTGGGTGGAACCCTTAAAGGAACACTACAATGTTTTTTTGGGGGGAAACAGGCTCATTTTTCAACTCCACTAGACGTAAACATTTGGGTTTTACCCATTTTTTTTTAATCCATTCAGCCGGATTCAATCGGATTAGACCATTAGAATCTTGCTTTAAAACGATTTTCAATAATTTTCATATTTAAAGCTTGACTCTTCTGTAGTTACAGGGTAGGGATGCAACGATTATAGATTTTGGTTGTACGATTATAGTCTAAGAAATAATCACGGTTTCACGGTTATCACGATTATTATGCATTTATTAATTTTAAAACACTGCTACTTTAGAAAATCACATGAAAACTCCTTATATTTCAAAGTTTTATTTATTGCTGCTCAGTAACCAGTACAGCACATAATAATATTAAAAACAAACAATAGTCCATGTCTCACTTTGTGCTTAAAAATAAGTAAAATTTTTGACATTTAAACATACATAATTTTTACACTGTAAATAAATGACAGAAAAATTAATAAATCAATAAAAAAATAGCCTTTGTCTAATGTAGGGCTTGAAATTAACATTTTTACTTGGCACCACTGGTGCTCCCAACTTCAAAAATTTTAGGAGCATCATAAAAAAAAATTGGGAGCACCCACCAAAAATGAATGAGCACCACTACATATTGTATATTAACAGATTTATTGCAATTGAAAACAGCATCAATCAGGACTAACAAAAACCAGAAACAACTATCTAATTCTGTTATGACTTATTGATATTTGTGCAATAATTCCAAAATAAATGTCTAATAATTATAAAATATTAATGATGTCGATGATGACAATAATACTAACAATGAATTACATTATCATGCTGTCCTGAATGTGCTTGAATGTGAATTATCTGCTATAAAAAGTCCTAATGTTACTTTATGAGAAAAAAAATCTAGGGTTTGCATCAAACAAAAATGAAACATTGCAGTAAGAAATATGCATTTTGCACTATTGTTTTTATACACATGCCAATATAATAACCAGAAAGATCGGACAAAAGAAAGAAAGAAGTCTTACTTCTACCACTCTTTAAAGGTTTTGGTTTGTGTCATTGTAAATGCTCAGTCTCATTATGCGCTGATTTTCAGTTTTCTGTGTTTGTGGAAAAGCAGGCGAGTCAGCCGACCCAATATATGACCGGCACAGAGAAGGATTCTAGCGATGAACACCTGCACAGTATTCTTTGTCATGAGCCAAAGTTTCAGTTTAAACTTAGGAAAGTCAAGCTTCTTTGGCAAAGAGATCTATACACTGTTAGATTGTACATTTAGCGTCCATTTGTGCTGAACACGCAGAGAATCCAACGCATCGAGATTCGGGCCATTAAACAGCTGATCCACTCCGAGTCTTTCAGCACTCTCTCTGAAATCACTGGATTGATCTCGGCTGGTGGATCAACATTCACCGCATGATCCTCTCTTCGGCGCCAATAATTCTAACTTTAAGTGGGTTTGCCAACTTGTGTACTTTTCATTGCTTCTTCCTCAAACTTCAGCCGTTTGCAGTTCCCGCGGTCACAAACGCCACCATCTCAAAGTGCGGCTGAAAAGCGTGAGCGCATTGCATCGCGTGCGCGTCCCTCCTTTGGAAATAATTAACTTGCACAAGCTAGCCTTAGTTAATAGCCTCAGTCATGGTTAATCCAGTGTGCGTGGTTATTAGTCTCGGTGTACAAACTAGCGCACAGCTGGCATAACTTTGTTTAGTTGCTGCAGTTTAGTTCTGTGCAGAAACGCGGTGTTGAGAAGCCTTTACGATTAATTAACCGTGACGAATTAAAGCGCGGTTAATAGTGAAACCGGTTAATCGTTGCATCCCTATTACAGGGTGAACTAAGGCCGATGTAAAATGATTTTATGCTATTTTAAACATTGATGCATCTAGAAACTACACATCACGGTGTAATAATAAAAATCGGCTGCAGGCACAGGCAGTGCACCATCATAAACAACAAATGTAGTATGATTTGATGTATTCAACCAACAAACACTTTTGCATTCCACGTCACGCCAAATAAGGGCGTGGGCGGAGCTAGAGATGCCTCATCACGTTTAACTTAGTTTTTTTTTTTCTTTAAGTGGAACGCTTAATGCAGGAGTGTCCAAACTCGGTCCTGGAGGGCCCGTGTCCTGCATGTTTTAGTTCCAACCCCAAATAAACACCTGAACCAGCTAATCAAGCTCTTTCTAGGTATACTAGAAACTTCCAGGGAGGCATGTTGAAGGAAGTTGGAGCTAAACTATGCAGGACACCGGCCCTCCAGGACCGAGTTTGGACACCCCTTGCTTAATAGAACACTACACTATTTTTTGGGAATGGGTGCATTTACAACTCTGTTAGAGATAAACAGTTGGGTTTTACAATTTTTTTAATCCAATCAGCCGATCTCCGTGTCTGACGGAAGAACTTTTAGCTTGGCATAATTAATTCAATCAGATTAGACCATTAGCATCTTCCTTTAATATGTCCAAAAAAGTTCAATAATTTCCCTATTGAAAGCGTGACTCTTCTGTAGTTACATTGTGTACGAAGACTGATGTTAAATGTAAAAGTTAGACCTGCTATTTTCTAGATTTTTGCTCTCCATCATAAACACAACAAATATAAGATAATTTTATGTATTCAACCAACTAACACTTTTCCATACAGAGAATGTGTACAGTTATTAATAGACCTTATAAACTCTCCATTACAACAAAAAGAAAACAGAGATAGCAACTGATCAGAGATATTAGCAATCCAGGTAAGTTATTAGACAACAGTGGTTTGTTCTGTAGCCAATTTAAAAAATAATAATTCTTAAGGGGGCTCATAATATTGACCTTAGTTTGTACATTTTATAAAATATGTATTTTTTTTTTATTCCAGCCAAACTAAAAGAAATAAGACTTTCATAATAGAAACACTGTGAAACCCACATGCTCAAGTAAACATTTGGGAAATATTTGAAAAAGAAACATAATTTCACAGGAGGGCTACTCAGTGTTCAACAGTACATTTATCAAGTATACATACAAACTACTCAATTCATATCGTCAGAATTTTCATTTTGGGGTGAACTGACCCTTTAATTAATGCTTTTATTTCAGTAACCCACAGGAGAATACAGGGTCATTTACTCACCATCTGCTTCCTCTTTGTTTGCATTTACCTCTGGACATTTTCTTGTAATGCAAGTCACACCTGGAAGCACACAGAAGTTTAGTTTCTTTTGTATATAAAACTTCAGAAAGGCTTCAGATGCTTAAGAGAAACTCACTTAGAAGGTCCATGACCTCTCGCGTGACCTGCCGCAGCAGCTGCTCCTCCACCATCTCCTGGGTCACATGGTTCTCCTCATAGGCCTCCTCCTCCTCCTGAGCACTACAAATACAGCATTAATCTATTCAAATATATCAATTGGATTTAAAAAAATAATAATGCACAGAAACATTTAGACTATTATCAAACACCATATTATCTTACCACAGACTGGTCCGTTGGTTGATGATCTGCCACCGAAAGTTCAGTCTCTGTTTTAAATGAAGGAAAAACAACATCAGCAAATTTGTGTAATATTTATATAAAGTGTTGTGCAATGTTGAAAACATCTCAGTAGCATCTGGTTAATTTTGATAATTAGATGCTATTTAATCTTTTTTGAGCTGAAACCTTGATTAGATTCATTTGTCATGGACAGCTTAATCCTGTAAGTTTCCATGTAAACAATGTTACATAGCATTACATGTTTATTTGGTGCTATAACTAGTAGTAAACAGAATAGAATTAAGGTTTTCACTAATTTACTAAGAATTAAGGCTGATTTCTCAAATGGATTAAATCCTCAATTCTCAATCCTATATATATACACATATAAATTCACAATTAGCACAAAAAAACGCATCAGAATGTTTCAGTTTGTTGACCGATCCTATTGTGCAATTCAGTTTACCTGCAGTAAGTAGGAAAATAATGGACCCAGCAAAGGACAGAGGAGTCTGTCATAGTACTCATGAGGACAGGAGATGACCAGCTGCTTCATGAAGAGACGTGCAGAACATCAAGGAAAACCACAAAAGAAAACTGCGCTCCTTCATAGCACATCATTCATGAGTATATCATCCAAGACTGATGGTTTATGCAGAATGTTTTTAAGGGTATAAGAAAACTTATCTTCTTAACATTTAAAGGTTAAGGAACTACAGCAGTTCTCTCCACAAAAGATCTAAGTAATATTACTGTACCCTGCTGAAAACAGCCTAGGACCACACTGTGAGTATGTTGTTGTATTTTGCACTGTCTGTATTTTGCACTGTCGTTGTATTTACACTGTCTGTATTCTGCACTGTCTGTATTCTGCACTGTCTGTATTCTGCACTGTCTGTATTTTGCACTGTCGTTGTATTTACACTGTCTATTTTGCACTATTTTGGACTGTCTGGAGCCAGCACCTAAGCTTTTCACTCATCATAGCACACGTGCTGCTGATGATGTGACAATAAAAAGTGATTTGACTGGTTTTAGAGGAGTTATGGCCATTTCCAGCCTGGTCTTAGCTGGTTAGGCTGGGAGATGACCAGATAAAACCGGCTTGACCAGCCTAGCCAGGCTGGGATCCCAGCCAAAACCACCTATGTCCAGCTTAGGCTGGTTTAAGCAGTTTTTTTCAGCAGGGTACAAATCGCATTATGTATAAATTATCAAAAACTTTGCATATAATCCCGCAATACGAATGAAATCAACAAAAACTGAATATATACACACATTTACATGAGTAAATAGATTAAACAACGGGCTCCAAAAAATCCGTGGGGCCGACTGATGGACAAAGCCTGAATTAAAGGGTTAGTTCACCCAAAAATTTAAATTCTGTTATTAATTGCTCACCCTAATGTTGTGTTCCAATCCCTGAGACCTTCACTCCGATCAAAAGATATTTCAGATGAAATCTGAGAGCTCCCTAATCCTCCAAGGTCCAGAAAAGGAACCAAAAACATTGTCAAAACAATCCATGTGACTTCAGTGGTTCAGCTGTAATCATATGAAGCTCCAAGAACATTCTGAGTGCCAAAACATTTTGAAAAATTACTTTACTAGACTGAACATCTAATAAAGGCAATATATAAAGGCAAACAATCATTTTATAGTTCGTTTGCCGCACAAAAAGTGTTCTTGAGGCTTTGTATAGTTACAGTTGAACCACACCTGGAATGTTCTGACAATGTTTTTTCGCCCTTTTTTGAACTTTAAGCATCTCAGGGCCATTGCTGTCTAAGGAAAATGAGGGAGCTCTCTGATTTCTGAACGAAGATGAATGAAGGTCTCTGGGACGACTGGAACAACACGAGGGTGGGATATTCATAACAGTTTTACATTTTTGAATGAACTTACCCTTTTATTCTTGCATTACAGATTTTTTTTGTAATTCGTACACATTAAAGTCCACATGAACCAGAAGCTGTGACCATTTTTTTCCGTATTGTGACGCAGCTCCTAGAGAAACCGAATATTAAATGAGAAAACAGTGGGGGTGGCTTGTTTTTGTCCTACTGCAAGCTGATTGGATGTAGTAAAGTAGGCATTTCATTCAGAAAGATGGAGAAAAAGGTTTGGGGAGAGTTGTTACAACCTAACAGACTCCTCCTCCTGCTCACCATTTCTGTGTGTTGTCTAAACTGACAGTTGGAGGGGCGTGGCTAACTATGTAAGCCACGCCCAATACATCAGACAGACCTTATTAATGTGAGCTAACAAAATCAATATGGTTAGTTTTGATTTCATGTGTACTTTAAAGGATATGGACTAGGGGGCGAAGCCTGTGGTCTGGAACGCTGTCTAGATGGTTGAAGGCGGATCCGACAATCTGCTCTGCCAAACCCTCGATACCATAAAAGTCTTGCTGCAAGGAGGGACCCACATTACCCAGAACATGGTAACTAAAAACAGGTAAAAAGAGAAAAGGGTTAACGGGACCAGGAAATTGAGTTTACATGACGGAAGTGTAATCGAATAAGACAAATCAATTGTTCTAACCAGTTTTCGAAGAGTGAGGAGAAGAAGCCTTGCATGCGTTCAGCAACGTTTCTGTACACCGACGCCTCATAGGAGTCTAAAACTGGCTGAGAGATTCCTGTAGGAAACACCAGAAGTCATTTAAGACAGCACTGTAAGAAAATACATCATTTAAGGTAGATATCTGGCATCTGCGCTTGTCAGAATTTTATTGCTAAAAAATAAACACGGCGGCTCAGTGGCTAGCACTGTCGCCTCACAGCAAGAAGTTTGCTGGTTCGAGTCCTGTGTGGAGTTTGCATGTTCTCCTCGTGTTGGCGTGGGTTTGCTCCGGTTTCCCCCACAGTCCAAACACATGCGCTATAGGTGAATTGATTAAACTAATCTGGCCGTAGTGTATGAGTGTGTGTGTGAATGCGAGAGTGTATGGGTGTTTCCCAGTATTGGGTTGCACCTGGAAGGGCATTCGCTGTGTAAAACATATGCTGGAATAGTTGGCAGTTCATTGAAGATCGTAATATATGTCTGGACATGTGGCAGAATTAATAAAGCAAACTTTGACTTTTGCCATCTTCAGGCAACCCTAAAGCATCTTTTGGTGAGGTAAGACCACAACCAGCAGAGCGGGGGTCAAGTAATGCCACTCAGGAAAGAGTGGAGGGCAAAAGTTATTGTTTGTTACAAGACAGGACACATTAAAAACCTACCTAAAACACAATTCTTCTCCATGTCCGTGATGTCATAGACTCTAGCAAAGGTCTTGCTGAGCCGGGTGATGTTCTCCGGCAAGAACAAGCTGTTGTTGGTCCTGAAAGATAGAAAAATGTAAGACTTTGTGATTTAAATACTTTAACAGTAAGGCGATGCCCTGGTTACCGCTCGGTTTCATGAAAGCAGATTTATTTGAAAGATTTAAAGGTGCTGTATGCAAGCATAAAAATACCATAATATGTTTGCAGATATTTCAGAAACATGCTAAGTGAACATTCTTGTTCATCTAAAAAACAATGCTGTAGTCAGATTTTCTGCTTTGATTGTGTTTTCCGTGCAGTAAAGCTGTCTTTGTTTTGGTAACTTCAACCTGCCCAATGCCAGTTTAGCCAATTATATTTCAGCACCCCGGGTTGCCTTGTTGGAAAACAATGTATGTCATTCATTCATTCATTCATTCATTCAGAAGGCTCTGAAAGCATGTGTCAGTGACTGAAATGCAACCTCCAGTGGACAGTGGCAGACTCTGAAATGAGATGCAGATTCAGAGTTCCACATGAGGGGGTTATTAATTAGCAAATAATATAAATATTGCGAACGTAAACATTAGGAGAGCAGATTACATTGTAGCCCCGTGTCCTAACAACACGCTACATCAGGAGATTTGCAGTGATGAGCAATTTGGCTGTTTGCACCAGACGAAACACGACAGAAATTTAGATACAGCCATTCAGAAAACTTTATATTCTAGAATTTATATTTCTATTAAGTACCTGATGAGGGCCAGAAGGTTGGGCAGCAGGGCCTGCAGGGGCTCCGCGCAGGGGTTTCTGTAAACAGGGGTCCCATCAGCGGCAGTGCGGACCACAAAACCTCCAGCTTTGGCCTGGTCAGCATCAGCAGGCCAGCGAGCTCGCTTCACCACCCCGAGAATGGTGTGCACACAAAAACTAATCTGCCATAAAAGACACTGCCATTAATAAACACATTTATTAGACATAGGGCTGGGCGATATGGGCAAAAAAATCATATCTCTGTATTTTTAGGAGGAATGATGGTATACGATATATATCTGGTATTTTCCCATACTTGAGAGTCAAAGCCTGTAGTCATGTGATAAATACTGAACTTATAATCAGTGAATATGAGGTGGTTTCACTTTCGAAATGTGGTATAAATTCCTCCCATTTTGGCGTTTTTAATTCTTTTGAACACATTGAGGTGCAGCTTGTCAATTTGACAAGGCTTCTATGTTCGTTCTTGCTGTCAATTGCGGAAGAAATGATCAATAAAAGGTTTCTGACAAACCGCTGTGACCGCTACAAGCTCTGTGACGCGCGTGCACGTGAGGGGGAGTCAGATTTGTCCGGGAAGTTGGATTTCAATACAACACCGACACTGCATGTTTCTCCATGTCGCGTGTAATGATAGGTCGTTCTTGAATGATTCGTTCATTTTGAACAAATCTTTTGTATGACTCAGGGAGTGAATCATTCATTTGCGCATGCGCTTAGTTGTGCAAGTGGAACTTGCGTGCCTCAAACCATATCAATATAAAAGACATTGGATAATCCCGCATCGCGTTGGGGAATCATATCGATATATCCCCAAAACTCGATATAACGCCCAGCCCTAGTTAGACAGAGAGAAAAAAAGAGCCCATTTACAACATCTACTGGGGAGACTTAGGGGCCGATCACACCGAATGCGCTTTTCCGAATGGTTTACTAACGGCTGCGAGCGTTATGTGTGCTGCTTGTGCGCCCTGTGGGCCTCGTGTTTTTGCTGTTGAAAAAATGTTAACTGAGCGAAAAAAGCACGTTACGTCAGTCACATCTGTTTAATTCTCCAATCAAATGAAAGCAGAGGCGGGGTTTCCGTCGAGGTGACAGCAGTGTGTGTGTTGTCAAGACACAACTATGGAGAGTTGTGAAGATGGAGGAGAGACTTGTGGTTGCTGTTTTGAGTTATCCGGTGCTGTACGACTCACAAATCTTGAATTTCACATTATTATTAGTACTTTTTTTTTCTTGACAACAATAAAGGCAGTGCGGTTCGCCTCGCGATATAAGAACGCAGAAGCGTGTTCGGTGTGATCGGCCCCTTATACAACAATTCAAAGCTACAAAAACAAAACAAATACAAAGAATACTTGGATAGAATAGCCTGTCAAAGCATACTACATTTGAGAGTGTGCTAAAACACTGGTGTTCCACACACACACAAAGCTGTGAATAAACGTATAAAAAAGACATTTATGTAATCGTGTATTTTATGTAACGCCGCAGATTTGAAAGAACAAAACTGTTCAGAAGGAACACAACCAATATTTAATCTTTTAACAGAATATGGATTTTATTATTTTTATTTTATTTGTTTTCTATTTTATTATTTAGATGTGCTGTGGTTTTGAGTGTGATGAAATCAAATATAGGGTTGTTACGATATTGGAATTCGGTACTGAAATTTTAAAAACGTCCATTTCCCGCTAACATTCGAGCACGTTCTTAAACATCGCTGATTCGCCATTGTGTTCACGTGCTCAACAGAAATGACTGTGATTGGCCGTGAAGGTCATCAGTTCACCAAACTCACCGCTGTTTACTGAGTGTAACTACAGATACAGGGACACTGGAGCATTTTAAAGCCACGAAGTTCAACTGGTCTGTCTATTAAGCTGACATACAAGCGATCTGCTGATAAATCACAGCTTAAAAACATCACAGTAGGGCTGCACGATATTGAAAAAAAAAAAAAAAACTGACATTGCTATGTTTTATTTTTCTACAATATATATCGAATAGATAATTTTACCAGATGAAATGAATAGTCTATTTGGTTCATAAGAAGAATTCATCATTTTTAATACATTGGGATGATTTTGTAAGGGAGTGCATCTACATAAACTATAATAAACCAATCACAAACATTGAGAAATACAGTAGAGTAGCAATACTGTAAAAATAAATCATACAGCGCTTTAAGATTTTCTGAAAGTCTAGCAATATTTAGATACACAAATTTAATATCAAGTAATAATAGTCTTCATCATTTCAAGAGTTCACACTTAGCTGATGATTAATAATAAGCTTGTTTGGCATGCTGTCCCGGGAGAGAGCCCTGAGCTCATGAGATCCTCGAGCCCAGGGCTCCCTCCCGTTGCAAGGCGAGAGGGGAGATCGAGCTCAGGTAGATCTCGAGAACTCCCCCTTCGTAGTGTTGAAGAGCAGATAGTAGTTCTCTTTAACGAGATAGGTACTACATAGGGAGCAAATCTATAAAGTTGATCAATCAAATTTAGGTTGCGTGTTTTTAATCGGTGGGAGGAAACCGGAGGACCCGGAGAAAACCCACGTGAACACGGGGAGAACATGCAAACTCCGCACAGAAAATGCCCGCTGGTTAGGTAGAGCCTAGGACCATTGACACTCTTGCTGTGAGGCAACAGCGCTAAGCGCTGGGCCACCGTGTCACCCATCTAGAAAAGGGAAGGAGTAGGGGTGGAAGGGGGGATTCTTCAAAGCGAAGATAGCGGTGATATGGAACCCGGGATATTTATAGTAGTTAAGGGATCATCTGATTGGTGCATGTTGATTTGGATAATGTGGGTCCAGCTGCTAGCAATCATAAGCACGTGATCCTCTCGAAATTAGTTTATAAATAAACCCCACATATATACATGCAATTAATCTTCCTTTAAGTTAGACATGTAATGCCAAATATTTTTTAACTGAGTTGAATGATAAAACCACACATAAATAATAAATGTTTTGGTAACTTTAGCATTGCAAAAAACCCACAAATCATGAGTGTTTTCTAAAGTGTTTTTCAAATTCTGGTCAATAATAATACTGATGTCGGCGCCAGTGGTGTAGTGGTTAGTGTGTCGACACATGCACTCCGGTGCTCACGGTGACCCGAGTTCGATTCCCGCCTCGCGTTCCTATGCCGATCCTTCCCCTCTCTCTGCTCTTCATGCTTTCCTGTCAATACTCTCTACTGTCCTATACAATAATAAGTAATAATACTAATACTGATTTAATATTGCAGATCCAGCAATGTGACTATTGTGCACATTGCGGTATCGATGCTGAAACAATAAATTGTGCAGCTCTACCTCACGGCCAATCACAGTCATTTCTGTTGCGTTCAAATGTTATCGGGAAATGGACGTTTTTAATCGGTATTTAGTATCGATTGGTACCGAATTCCAGTATCAAGGTAATCCAAGTTCAAGGTATCATCAGAAGGAACTGAACTAATATTTAATTATTTTAACAAAATATAGATTTCATTTAGTCTCATTTGTGAGTGTGACGTTATCACTTAAATATGGCGGTGAGTGTAGCATAAGAGAAGTCTTTAGTCAAAATCAGCCTTCAGCCATATCACAAAATAATAAACTCTACATCACACCTACCCGTGACCTGCTGATCCCCATCTGGTCGTCGGTGTCAGAATCACCGATCTCCTGATCGGCACCAACAAACGCCAAGAAAGTAGCAGGGTCCCATAACACACTGCAAACACAGACAGATTAGATTACAACATCCTGAATACACAGATCATCATGTTCAAATCAACAACATCTGACACCCCTGTGAACAAAACCAGGACCTAAACGGAGTATGCCTCACACAGGTAAGTGGGCTTCACAAACCACCTGTAGAAAACACACGCTTTCATCTCGGACACATGCACCAGTTTTGCACCTCCTTCTTACAATCAGCACAAAAAAAACACTGCATTTATGAAGTGTGCTTTACACAGGTGAGTGGGGTTGACAAACCACCTGTTGAAAATAAAAACACCCTTACTCTCGCACCAAATTCTCTGAGCACCAACAAATCCTTTGTTTAATTAGCACTTGTAGTGTGTATTGCCTCTTCTTGTTGAATCGCTGAATGCCTCCTTAATTGTAAGCCACTTAGGACAAAAATGTCTGCTAAATAAATGACTAAATGTAACACCCACGCACATACCTCCTCATCTCCTCCGACAGCCACTGAGCAGTGACCGGCGCCATCAGCTCCTCCAGGAAGGCTTTCTGCTTCTTATAGTCTTTAAACTGATTGCTGATCAGTATCAGGGCCTCCACGAGAGCACATTTCTCCAGTTGAGTCAGCAGCAGCTCATTGGAGAACAGCCTCTTCACGTGCTCATACATCAGGTCGAAGCACGGCTAACAACGCATGAAAAGACTGTTAGCATCAGCATCAAAACAGCAAGCTAAAAGAATTATAGTATGAATATCATTAAAAGAAAATCTTCCAAATAAATCATCACACTGAAAATGAGATAAAGATGCATTTTCTAAATAGAACCGGATTAGTGCTCATGCAACGCTGAAGAAAACATGAATAAATCTTTATAAAAATGAAGTACTTATATTCAAGATGAGCTTAGGGTGCTTTCACATCTGTAGTTCGCTTTATTTGGTCTGAACCAAGGGCAATAAATGATACATTGTAGCATTTTCTGCCGTCTTTGGGTCGCTTTCACACCACACTGATTGCTTTGGTCCGAACCAGTTGAAAAGAACCAAAATGCAGTCATGTGACAAAATCCACATCACTCATTGGCCAGATGTTATTGAACATATTCCCTAAACTGCTTATCGATTGGTCAGAATTTACATGCGGAAAAATGCCAATGGAACTTCCACAAGTAAACAAACCGGCAGAGACAAAATGTCGCTTTTGACTATGGAGGGACGACTGCGCTGGCTGATTGTATCCCTGCTCATAGTATACTATATAGTTTGTATACACTTAGGCAAACTATGCATTTCGAGAATGAAGCGTGGCTGTGGTTGGAAAACAATGTTTTAAGGCATTGCAAACAGCAAAGGTGCATCGCACGTCACTTCAGGAGGAGGCATGAATTAATTTTGCTAAACTGCAACATGGTCATCTTCCGGAAATATTACCAACGATCCATCAGGCAATGTTTTTCTCTCTCTCTCTTTCTGTTGGTAAAGTGCTGTCAACAAATACTTTTCCTCCACATTCCATAATGCACAGCGCATCGGCCTACGGCAGCTGGATTAGGCCAAAAAAGCGCAGTACTTGTTGCGATTGGGTCTGTTTTAGTTCGGACCATGTTCTCACCACAAACAATTCGCTCCAGGGTTCGTTTGGAAGCGTACCGAGACCACCTCTTCAAGGAGGTCTCGGTACGCTTTTTTGGTCCGTTTTTGGTGCCCACTCGAGTATGATTGCTACATTCACACCTGCCCAAACGAACCGCACCAAGAGGGAAAACGAACTCTAGTGCGATTCAACCGAACTAAAGGCAGCTGTGACAGCATCCTACATGTGTGGAAAGAAATGTCTCAGACCACGGTGCTACGTAAACAATCATGAATATGAACACAACGCTGGACGTAAGAGCTATTTTAAACCTATACATACTAGAGTGGTAATCTAATTATACTAACTACACATATAAATACTTAACTATACACACAACCCAAGACAGACTATACAAGTATATATTAGGCAATTGAGTATTTTGACCACATCATCCTCTTTATGCGTGTTGTCTTACTCCAAGCTGTATAGGCTCGAAAGCCTACTACCAATTAAGCATATTAGGTGATGTGCATCTCTGTAATGAGAAGGGGTGTGGTCTAATGACATCAACACCCTATATCAGGTGTGCATAATTATTAGGCAACTTCCTTTCCTTTGGCAAAATGGGTCAAAAGAAGGACTTGACAGGCTCCGAAAAGTCAAAAATAGTGAGATATCTTGCAGAGGGATGCAGCACTCTTAACATTGCCAAGCTTCTGAAGCGTGATCATCGAACAATCAATTGTTTCATTCAAAATAGTCAACAGGGTCGCAAGAAGCGTGTGGAAAAACCAAACCAAAAACCAAGGCGCAAAATAACTGCCCATGAGCTGAGAAAAGTCAAGCGTGCAGCTGCCAAGATGCCACTTGCCACCAGTTTTGCCATATTTCAGAGCTGCAACATCACTGGAGTGCCCAAAAGCACAAGGTGTGCAATACTCAGAGACATGGCCAAGGTAAGAAAGGCTGAAAAACCACCACCACTGAACAAGACACACAAGCTGAAACGTCAAGACTGGGCCAAGAAATATCTCAAGACTGATTTTTATAAGGTTTTATGGACTGATGAAATGAGAGTGAGTCTTGATGGGCCCGTGGCTGGATCGGTAAAGGGCAGAGAGCTCCAGTCCGACTCAGACGCCAGCAAGGTGGAGGTGGAGTACTGGTTTGGGCTGGTATCATCAAAGATGAGCTTGTGTGTATATATACTGTATGATATAGACTATATTTATCAGGTCCAATATTTCCTGGTTTTGATGAATAAGCTATACATTAATATTTTACAAGTACAGCAGTTTTCTTTTGACTTTTTAAGAACAGTGCCATTTTTAATTAACTTTTAAAAGCACATTCTAATTTAAATGAAGTTTTTTTTGTTTTGTTTTTGTCTGCAAGCACAGTTAATGTTCAAACTATTTATAATGTTTAAAGTGGCTGACAATAACACATATTCTTAATAATGGGAATTAATCTGCTTCGTTTTTTACTGTGCAGTGCTGCAGCTGCTTAATTAGGCCTACTACGCTACTGTATTTCAATACTGCTCATTATGGTGGTACTTGGAGAGACAATTTTGTCTGAGGTGGTACTTGGTGAAAAAAATATGAGAACCACTGCTCTCACGCATGTCGTTGCTTTTATTTAGAACACTATTTAAAGCAGCCTTTAGGCTCGATAGTCAGACTCGCTGGTCCTCAATCTGGCAACCGGCGCTTGCATTTGTGTTAATCCAGGAATGCAATACCTAATTCAACCACTGAATGTCAAACTTTTAACCTACCAGCATAAAGTCTGAATAATCGCGACAGATCCGAATGATGGAGGAGCAGGCGTGTCTTCTGACGTTCTTCACTGCTCGAGTTCGGGGAGCCTGAACACAAAAACACTGAACATCTGCAAGAGGCTCCAATTACAGGACGATATGCAGTTATGTTCACAAGTATGAGCATCTTACCTTGCGTTCATCAACCAATTCAAATGTGATTGCAGAAAATATCTTTGAAGGGAAAAAATGATGTATTTTAGGCATGTTACAGACTTTAATAAAGAAAATGAAATAATAGCACTATAATGACTTAAAAAGGACTTAATTGACAAGCTGTAAATTAAGTCTCTGATGTTCCTAGAGTGTTTGTGTGTGTGTGTGTGAAGTTTCAGCTCATAATACCACACAAATAATGTTTTCTAACTCTCTGAAACTGACCCTTTTAGACTTTGATCCAAATTGTGCCATTTGGTGACTGTCGCTTTAAATTCAAATGAGATATTGCTCTTTTCAGAAAAGGGCGGAGCTATAAATAGTGGCAGATTCAAAAACAAGACTAACGTCCTATGCTAATGAGGGAGAAATGTCACCAGTGGGCGGGGCTTTCCCCCTCTGATGACACGTACAAAGGGAGAATGTCAATCAAAGTGTTTCTGCAAAAAAGTTATTTGATTTATATAAATAAATTGGATTCCTATGAGACTTCTACCACCGAATAATAGTGAGCGGCAGTAAATGTGACCAGACTTGACATTTAAGATATGTCAGAATGTAAAGCTCACCTTAAAGAGGACTTGAGGTAGGAAGTGAGGCCTGTGTGTGAGGAAGGGGAATAGTGTGGAGATGATGGTGAGCACACAGGACAGAATGAGAGGATCTCTAGTCTCGAAATTCACCACAATCTGCAGCAGCGCCATGCCCTCATCTATGGGGAGTTTCTAAAGGAGAGAAAATAAGAAGAGTCTCAGTGACAAGATCCCTCACTGCTGCAGCATTACATGAAAATGCCTGGTCTTACCTCTTTTTCGAGGATTTTGAAGAGCTGCCCAAACACACTTTCGGTGAAGAAGGTCATAGCTTCCCACTGAACCACCGAAGGGGACAGAGGAGAGCAGAGACCCTTCTCTGTCTTGGCTTTAACAAATGAACGTTACAAATGAATTTAGTCAATTAACTGTTCAGAATTAAAGAGTAGGGATGTATTATATGCATTAAAGTCTGAATGAAATCAAAATTTACAGTGTTTATTTTGCTAGCTCTTATTGTCTTTTTTAACCCTTGTGTTATGTTGGTGGCCGTTTTTGTCCCATTGACTTCCATTATATTGACTTTTTTTTATTGAAAAGCCATGCATTCTTGATTGTTGGTGGTTTTCCATGTTGGGAGGAGGTCAAATTTGTCATTTTTACTGCTGATCATCAGTTGGCAGCATTAACCCTTTAGATTCTGGCTTTTATATAGAGTTAAAATAAAAAAATATCTAGTTATAATGGAAGTCGATGGGGCAAAAACCAGCACAAACATAACGAAAGGGTAGTAAAGCCTCGCCCCCTACTCAATATTACATTTCAATTCAAAGTACATCAACATATAGAAATAAAAGTTTAAGCAACTTCCAGTTTGTGCAAATTTTAAAATACCAACGTTTCCAAAAGCAATACAACAAGGATTGCAAATAAAGAGTAAGCAGAAACCCATTTCCCATAGCTGCACATGCATTTGGAGGTTAAAGAGCATCTGCATCAAGAGTGTAGTAACAGAACTCACATGTTGTTTTTCCAGCATCTATAGGTGTGCTGATCTGATACTGCATCCAGTCCCTTGCAATTTGAAAGGCTTCAAAAGGGACGATTTTACAAGTCAGGCGAACCGCTTCCCCCTGCTGAGCCCTGGAAGCTGTGGGATAACCAGAACATAGCACATTAAGTTTCAGATGTGGGTTTTCTCTTTGCATTTAGCATTTAAAGAATATTTATAATATTTGATAGCATTTATAAGGATTTTTTTACACTATTAACCTTTTTTTTTCCAAAAGGTGACCTTAAATAAGCTTTTCAAGACTATTAAAAACAGTAATATAACCCACCAGAAATAGCATCTAAGTTGCATGCATTTCTTTTAAATTTTACTTAACAGAGCGAGTGAGGTGACTCAGAGTCGGTCAGGTAAGAAACCAATATGTTATGTTGTGTGATATTCAGGTTTTTTCTCTCCTCATATCCAGTTTAACATCATTTTACTGCTTTAGGCAGGGTAATTTGCAGTTTGCAATCAGACACAGAGTTTAACAATGCAGTCCATAAACGTCATGCTCATGTGAAAGATAATATTCACTTTTTTTGGCAACTGCACAAACTTGCAGAGTACCATCAGATTAACTCAATCTAATATACGTCAAGATTTAAAAAGTGACCAATAGTTACAACTAGGTCCACATGGATTTTTTTAGCCCATCATTAAGTGTTTATTATATGTAAATATGTGTAACTATACATTTATTCTGTTTTTCTATTAATTTCAGTACCATCTTTTTCAGTACTTTCTATTAATTTCAGTACTATTATTAACTAATATGTAAATGTTTATATGATTTATTTAAAATACAGTTTGTAAAGTAATATTTTCTGTCTTTATAGATACATAGTAGATATATTATAATGGAGACTTGATTTAACAAAAAAGTGGATCTACTTGTATTTGCATTGTAAATAGTGCTGAAACCTTATTATTTTTTTTTTTTATAATTATTTTTTAGGGGTTTTCACCTTTATTTTTGATAGGACAGTAGAGAGTATTGACAGGAAACAATGGGGAGCAGAGAGAGGGGAAGGATCGGCATAGGACCGCGAGGCGGAATCGAACTCGAGTCGCCGTGAACACCGGAGTGCATGTGTCGACGCACTAACCACTACACCACTGGCGCCGACGTGCTGAAACCTTATTATCGAATTATTCAATTTAATTGATTGCAAAAAAATAATAATATAATAAATAAGTAGTAATCGATGCTTCGTTAAGTTATTGCATCACTTCCCGGCTACATAACATTTATTTGACTTGCTCATATTTATTGTAATTGAGCAATTTAATTAATCGATTGATTACAGTGGTAGATTAATCAATTATTAAAATAATCAATAGCTACAGCCTTAAATGTAAACCTTAATTTAAAAAGTTATTATTTTTTATGTCATATTACTACCAAAATCATTCGGCATGAATCTAAAGAGTTATTTTTATTATTATTGTTTTACATATAATTTTTTTTTGTTTTACAAAATTCTGCATAGAAATAGCAGATTTTGTCTGGCCCTGGTTACAACTCACAATTAAAGGAGGAGTTGAAATCTTCATCACTGTCAAAGTCCACTCTGGAGAATTCACAGCCTGGACAATCACTCTTTGAGGGAAATCCAGTCTGTTGAAGACAAGTGGAGAAATTAAACATGATAATAATCACTGGAGACTGCTCTTTATGTCTGAGATTCACATCACTTACTTTCACAAGATTGATCCTCGTCGCTCCTAAATATTTGATGGTCATTTGGCCAACTACTGGATCCTTTGACAGTATTTCATGTCGGAATATGATTCCCCAGGTCATCTGTGTTGATGACCTTAGAAACTATTTTGGATGATGCATAAATGAATGTGGAATTCAATATGAACATTTTCTGCTTTAGTATACACAGTAAACACATACACAGAGTTGTCTGTGCAGAAGAAAATACAGGGCAAAAAAGCTTGTCTTACTTAGAGTATTTGTCTTGTTTCTAGGCCAAATGTCTTAAAATGGACTAGACACTTTTCTAGACCAGTAAAAAAATAGTCTTGTTTTCAAAGAGCTTTTCCTTAAAACAAGCAAAATAATCTGGCAATAGGTAAGGTAAAATAAACTTCACACTTAGATAATGCTCGATTATAATAGCAGGTTTGGCATGCTGTCCCGGGAGAGAACCCTGAGCTCGGAGATAGGTGAGCCCAAGGTTCCCTCCTGGTCAATGAGCATTAGGAGAGATACAAGATCAGGTATTTCTCGAGAGCCCCCGTTTATACTTTGGCTAATATGGTGGTTCTGATTGATTCAGTATGTATGTGTTAAGTGCTTGTGACTGTTATTGCAATTTCCAAAAACAAAGATAGGGAATGAAGTTTAGGCAGGACATTTATAGTAGTTTTAGAATGATCTGAAAGGCTAGCTAATGATTAGCGATAAGGATCAGCTGTAGTCGATCACATCACATGCTCCTCTCGAAATTAGTTTGTGAAACTTTACTTATTTCAAAGCCAAACCAAGATTTTTTTGCTTGTTTTATGGAAAAACTTCACTTTGATTTTGGCTTCTTGATTTAAGAAATAGATAGATTTTAGAATAGATTCAATTAGTTATTTGGACTAGAAACAAAACCCAGAGGAAAAGCATTTTTTGCAGTATATTAAGGGAGACCAAACCTGCAAAAAACAATCAATAAATATGAGCAATATTACACTAATGGCAGATTGCGATATGGCTATATATCGGCACAGGTGGGAGGCGTTCATTTGCTCAAGGCTGCAGGCCGAGTGCCTTATGCCTCATTTACACTAGCAACGACTTTATAGCTGCCTGTCGCTAGTAATGGGCGATATAAACGATATGCGATATAAACGATACAAAATTGGCCTACGATAGAGATTCTAATTCTATTGCACTATCGCGATAATGCATGTTTGATGACGCAATCTACCCGCTCTCAACAACAGCACTAAGCAACGCATGGCACCGAATGTAGGCGTGTCGCACAACTTGCGAGCCTCATGCATGGCATATCGTGGCTTGTCACACAGATTCCCACACAGCGCTTCCCACACAGATTTTACCTGGGCGGCTGATATATTATTGGGGCGGCCCGGTTCTGTGTTCGCGAGAAACTGAGAACACTCTGCCACAGACTCACATGCTCTGCATGCAGACCCACAGAGACCCGCTGGATACAGAACTGTTGTCCTGCCTTTATAGCAGCTTTGAGAAGAGCGCGAAGACTAAATAGACTGATCCAGCTCATTATTTGGGGTGACAATACATTCTCTTTTCCCCGGACATGTCCGAGAATCTGCTTTCGCTTTCGATATTAATTGTATTCATTTTTGCATTACTTTATAAGCAAACTTTGTCTGGTGCGTCTCAATCTCTCAGCAGCACCAACACTACAGCAGACAGAGAGAGAGTGAGAGAGAGAGAGAAAGAGCAGATCAAGACACCAGTTTTAATTTCATTAGGAGAACAAAATGTTTAAAATCAAATGTGTTACCTTAGGCTGCAGGTTAGAAATATGTTTTTATTTAAAGTATCTGCAATACACAATTTTATTTGACTAATTTAATACTGGAAGTATTTTCAGTACAGTGTAAGTTCCTTAACTAAACACCAGTTTTTTTTGTTCTCTGCAACTTGGCATTTAGGAACTAAGGACTTAAAAGAAAAGTCTTTCTTTCTAAAAGGCACTACATTTAGTTTATTTATCTGCAACATTGTGTTGTTTAATTACAGTTTTGCTTTTGCACAATAAATGTTCTCAAAATGACATGCAACGTTTCTTTATTTCTTTAACAAAAAATAGCGGTTTGGCTTTCCTAAGGGTTTATGTAACCTGTTCTGAAATGGTTCTATTATAATTTATATATCGCAATATATATCGTTATCGCAAGAGGCTGCAATGTATATCGCAATATGGATTTTAGGCCATATCGCCCATCCCTACCTGTCGCTCTGGGTGGCGACCTACTGCAAACGCAGGTCTGTGTAGGTCTACATCACAGAGAATACAACCGGCCTCTGAGCGAGCTGAGAGAGGATCACGTGAGCTCGACACACACGAGTCACTTGTAGTGTAAATGAGACTTCAGTGTCCCACCAATGAAGATATACTGCCATATTTCACTGCTACAAATGCATTTATACAACAGTTCGACGGCATAATCGTGTGTATAAAAAAGAAAATCAAACACAAAAAGTCTCAAAAGCCCTTTTGTACAAGGAACTACTTTCTTCCGCCGTTCATTCACATCTGCAGCTGACGTCAGAACAGCAGAAACAGTTGCTACTTCACCAACATCATTTCAGAGCTTGTATTTAGTGATTTTGCTGACATTATAAGATTATAAGGCTGGACAGCATGAAATGCCATCAATCTACAGAGATTTCCCAGTATTTCTCTGCTGCAATAGCGAGATCACATTAATTAACCCCCGAAAAAAGCAAAAGCTAAGCAAACACTAGCAGATTACTGTGGTATAAATACAACACTACAACATACAAAGAGAGAGATCGACTTAGAATGTCACTTACCCGTTTAATAATGATTTGATCAGCTGTAGTTTAAAACTTGCACTGAGAAAATGCTGTTTTCAGCAAATCAGATTCGAGAACCAGACAGAACTGTTGTTTGTGTGTGTGTGTATATATATATATATATATATATATATATATATATATATATATATATATATATATATATATATATATATATATATATATATATATATATATATATATATGTATATGTATATATATATATATATATATATATATATATATATATATATATATATATATATATATATATATATATATATATATATACATACATATATATATATATATATATATATACATACATATATACACACACACACACACACAAAATATTATAAATAAATATATTAATAATGCATGCAGATAAATAAAGAAATGTATCAATTTTTTCTATTTATGCAGGAATTTATGGATTTTTATACATATTTATTTATTTATTTATATGTTTATTATAGGAATTTGTGGATTTATTTATTTATTTTACTGTTTTTGCAGGTTTAGTCCTCCATAGTACACATTCACAATACAAAAAACATACAAAAGAATAAGAAAAAAAGAATAAACAGATTTTAAAAAACAAAAATCTTCAAGGTTGATCATGGAGTCTAACCTGGCTGGGATGAGTAGTGAACGCTAGAAGAGCTTCCAAATATTTATTTAAGTTAACAGGAACTTGTACTTCCACATCTGAACCCTAAAACAAGAAACATAAAAACATTCTGCATTTCTCATGAGATGAAAAGAGATGTGTGAGGTATTTCAGTGATGCTCATGATGTTATCTCACCACTAGAGTGCAGACTTGACTGCCCAGAGCACAGAGAACCTGACAGAGCCTCTTCAGAAAAGTGTATCTTCTTTCATCGATGCCACCTGAAGATCTGAATTGTAAGATAGACAGTTTTGGTAATTACGAACACAAAAAAAAAAAAACTAAGCTATATATAATCAAGCTTGGTGATTAAAATGTGAACGTACTGGTTGCACAGAGCTGCACCATCTGCTGACCTATAAAGTAAAACCAAATGCATTTTGCAGTCATTCAAACAGCATCCAGTCATTCAGAATAGGGTTTAAGAGGTATATCTAATAACCATAACTTGTAATTAACTTAACTCACCCAAAGCCTGTTCAAGATTTAAGATTGTTTACACCAGGGGTGAGGCCAGAAATTTTAAAATGGGTGGACCTCAGTGCCTACTCTTAAATTAAGTGTATAATATTGACTGTCTTACATCAGTCAGTTCTGATGATATAGTTATTGCTTTAATGAGGTGTAAGCTGATATGTTTGAGTAAATAAATACTATCTAGCTTCAGAAATTGTTTATTTAAATTAGATGACAATCTCAAAATATGAAGTAAAACATACAAAATTTTGCTACATAAAGCACACTTGCTGAAAACAACAATTTAATAGAACAAAATGGCTAATTCATTCTCTGCTTGTAGAGGGCGCTTATAGTTCAATAATGAACCAACCATGAACACCGAGCTGCTCTGCAGGAGCTGATTAATATGGTAAATGCAACCACGTAATCTACACATTAACGCTATGAAATCAGCTGAAGCACAAGTATATTGAACTAACCTTGTTTATATACATGAACTTTAGATATTTAATAACCGCAAGATCATTAATATATGTACTGCAAAAATGTTCAGATACAAACGATCGCCGAAACTGTATTAGACTACAATAAAAACTGACTAAATAAGGATTTTTATTTATTACTGAAAACAGCTTAAAAGCGATTATAATAGCCTATTATCATACCTCGCACACGGCTCATTTTATTACTTATCATGTCCTTTCTTGACCAGCACTTCTAGTTTCGTTTTCAGAGCTACTGCCTCAGTCAAATTGAGCCAAATAAAGAAAAAAAAGCACTCCTCAGTGCGGAGCAACGGTTGGAGGTTTCCATTATCGTGCAGTGGAAATTTTATTGACAAACAATGACTAAAGGACGCTGTTAATCATCAATATTAAATTTCATTCATAATTCGCCCAACATTAATTACATGTTTTCTATTTAGGATTGTACATCATAAAAAATATTTTTGTCTGGGTGGGCCAGCCTTCAGTTTGAGTGGGCCAGTGCCACCCTGGCCCTTATGTAGCTTCGCCACTGGTTTACACACAGATACAAAAATCAGATTTTTTACTCATTTCAGATTGTCTATACACATTAGGGTTGGGCCGATAGACGATGTCATCGTCCATCGCTGATGGCTGATAAACTTGCAATGCTGAGCCGGTATCGTGATCCATCGCCCCGCCCCACATGTATATTGATATATGACTTATTATTTGCATGTCATCTTAATGAGCTGTGTTATATTATACTTATAGCTGCTGTTTGCACTGACAGCATCGTGAGGATTAAATACATCGTGAGGATTATACAGCACCTCTCACACTTAACATGTGTAGATTCAGTGGCAAACGCTGTTACCTGTAAACCCCGTCCCACATTGTGAATGGCTTTAGTTATTTTCATAGCGGACTTGAAGCCACTGGAAGTCTTTTATCCACTCTTGGAAAAGTGTAAAAGGTGGATTAACATTCAACACATGATCACTAATCAGATGTGCCATTATTTAACTTTAGGTGGTTTCTAAAACTAAATCTGTCAGTGTTATTTTCATTCTCTCATCTTCAGCGCGTCACATTTCCGCGGCTGTAGCTCCTGTCATGTGAAGGCGTTGACTGAGTGATTGACAGCTGATATTAACCAATCCATTCGCGTTCAGTTCTAGCCCAGTGGGCCAATAGGAAGAGCACAAAGGCGGGGCAAGCATTCCGGTCTTTTTTACTTCAGCAAGTTCACATGACAACTGTTTTAATCTGTTCCTGAGCGCTGCGTTTGGCGTCTTTAGGTGCAAAGATGCATCCTGCATAAACGTCTTCTAAATCAGCGCACGCGGTGATGATTTTGCAGTGAAAACAGGTCGCACGGTAAAAATGTATGCACTAGCACAAATGCTTTCAAAAACATATTTTAGGTCGCATAAAATATCACGCGCAAGTGTGACCAAAACGGTCGAGCCCTAGCATCTTTACTTGTTATTATGTCCTCATAATAATAATAAAATAAGGAAGTTATCATTAATCACAATAAATTACAGTGAACTCCAAACCAACTCTCGTCTCGTCTCCGCCACCAGCTGTGGGGAAAAGCCATTATAAGGACACAGATCACTCTGCCTGATCATGCCAGAGTCCCGCGGAAAGAAAGTGATTGACAGGTGGTAATTTGTGTATAACTTTATTTATTTATGGTTTGGTTATGGGTAAAGCAAAGACCATGTGGGTCAGGTAGTGAAAACGATAGGCTACAATTATTAAACTCGTTATAAATTAATTGATATTTAACAACAAAGACCCCCACCCCGCCTACGACGACGATACCATCGTCCATCGCCGATGTTCACATCAGACATCGTACGATGCCAAATTTGTCAACATCGCCCAACCCTACTACACATGAAAACCCCAAAATCTGCACAAGATTGGCTTTGTTTCCACATCTGATCTGTGCCCAAAATAAAATTTTTTTAAAAAAAAGTCAAGCAACAATAAGACATGTGGAGATATAACAAGGTCTTATAAAGAAAGATGGTTACATTTCATAAAGAAATATTACATTTCATTGCACAGACCAATTGTTTTAACTCATAACATCACCATATATTGTCAGATAGCACGGGTGTTGATTTTGTGTTGCCTGTATCTGCATTTTTGAGTCTAAAGGTGTCAGAGACAGTTTAATGGATCAGCTCATAGCATTTCAGCTAAAGTATCTTGTACAGAATATACCTAAGGAAGCATTTAGGAGGGAAGGTCCCGCCACAACTTTTTCCGTCATTATTACATTTTACAGGGGAGCCAAAATCCTTTTATACATGTGATTTGAATGACGCGAGAGGTGATCTCTCTGCAATTGTTATAAATGTTGGATTAACCTACAAGTTATTAATCTGCGGGTCACGTGCCTTCTGAACTGTGATCCGTTACACCCCTAATTCCCGAGCTCTGCGCCTTGCGTTTTTAGATGAAGAAGTTTACTCACTGTGCAGCAGACAAGATGTAGTTCATGGCAACTTCATCAAAGAGCACCATAAATGGTTTCCTCTCCTCTAACTTTCCCTGTTGAAGAACAGAGTTCCTGATCAGAAACACCTCATATTATCACTCAAACAAATGTAAATGTCTTGGCATTAAAGAGCACTAATTTTAACATCACACACATTATAGGTTCCTTACTGGTAATCAATCAATTTCTACCATTAGGGTTAGGGATAAGCCCTATTCAGATGGTAACTGTTTCTCAGGGTAACAAAGGATTTTCACTCTTTACAGGGAGAGAATGGTGAAATTATAACCCCTCCAAATCTAAATAACTCGTGTTTTTCTCCCACTACCACAAAAAATCCCCCGGCAAACTGTTTTTTGACAAACACAGAGGTCGTGCGGTGATATTCAGAGTGTATTTCAGGGTTCTTACATATTTTTTAGTCAAATTTAAGCACTTTTCGAACACATTGCAGATGCATTTTCAAACTTTCCCAGCACATTACAAGTGTGAAAAATAACACATTTACATATGCATACTAGGGTTGGGCCGATAGACAATGTCATCGTCCATCGCCGATGGCTGATAAACTTCACGATGCTGAGCCGGCATCGCGATCTATCGCCCCGCCCCACATGTATATTGATGTATAACTTATAATTTGCATAACATCTTGATAGCAATAAAGGTCTTTTCATGAGCTGTGTTATATTATAGCTGCTGTTTGCACGGCTGACAGCATCGTGAGGATTATACAGTACCTCTCGCGCTTAAAATGTGTAGATTCAGTGGCAAACGCGGTTACCTGCAAACCCCGTCCCACAGACTTTACAGTGAATGGCTTTAGTTCTTTTTCATAGTGGACTTGAAGACACTGGAAGTCTTTTATCCACTCTTGGAAAAGTGTAAATGGTGGATTAACATTCAGCACATGATCACTAATAAGATGTGCCATTATTTAACTTTAGGTGGTTTCTAAAACTAAATCTGTCAGTGTTATTTTCATTCTCTCATCTTCAGTGCGTCACATTTCCGCGGCTGTTGCTCCTGTCATGTGAAGGCAGAAGGCGTTGACTGAGTGATTGACAGCTGATATTAACCAATCCATTCGCGTTCAGTTCTAGCACAGTGGGCCAATAGGAAGAGCACAAGGGCGGGGCAAGCATTGTAGGCTTTTGTACTTCAGCAAGTTCACATGACAACTGTTTTAATCTGTTCCTGAGCGCTGCGTTTGGTGTCTTTAGGTGCAAAGATGCATTCTGCATAAATGTCTCCTAAATCAGCGCACGCGGTGATGATTTTGCAGTGAAAACCGGTCGCACGGTAAAAATGTATGCACTAGCACTAATGCTTTCAAATACATATTTTCGGTCGCATAAAATATCAGGCGCAAGTGTGACCAAAACGGTCGAGCTCTAGCATCTTTACTTGTTATTATGTCCTCATAATAATAATAAAATATGGAAGTTTTCATTAATCACAATACAAATTACAGTGAACTCCAAACGAACTCTCGTCTCGTCTCCGCCACCAGCTGTGGGGAAAAGCCATTATGACACAGATCACTCCGCCTGATCATGCCAGAGTCCCGCGGAAAAAAAGTGATTGACAGGTGGTAATTTGTGTATAACTTTATTTATTTATGGTTTGGTTATGGGTAAAGCAAAGACCATGTGGGTCAGGTATTAATTGATATTTAACAACAAAGACCCCCACCCCGCCTACGACGACGATACCATCGTCCATCGCCGATGTTCACATTCGACATCGTACAATGCCAAATTTGTCAACATCGCCCAACCCTAATGCATACTTCATACTACGCTATATCAGATGCTATTCATTATAGTATTCTGCAGAATAGTATAATAAGGTATTCCATGGAACATTTTGATAGCATGTTCGCCCCAAGCCCAGCCCTAAGTCTATAGTAGGAAATGTGTTGAACAGAACCCAAAAACACAAAAATGCTAATAAATGATAACATTGATTTGGATGGATGGATGGAGTGATCGTACAAGTCAAATGTTGGAAGAGAGAAATGGATAGACGGATGGATGGATCTTACTTGTCGAATACTGAGAAAGGAAGAGAAAGAGAGAGGGATGGATGGAGAGAAGGATTGATGAATGAATGGATGGATAGATGGAGGGAGGGATTGTACATGTCGATTGTTGAGAAAGGGAGAGAAAGAGAGAGGAAGGGAGGGATGGATGGATGGATCGTACATGTCAAATGTTAAGAAAGGGAGAGAAAGAGACAGGGATGAATGGAGGGAGGGAGGGATTGATGGATGAAGGGAGGGATAGTACTTGTTGATTGTTGAGGGGACAAAAGCAAGAAGGAGGGAGTGATGGATGGAGGGATAGATCATACATGTCAAATGTTGAAAAAGGAAGAGAAAGAGGGATGAAGGGATGAATGGATGGATGGAAGGGATCGTACATGGCAATTGTTGAGAAAGGGAGAGAAAGCGAGAGGGGAGGGATGGATGGAGGGATTGTACATGTCGATTGTTGAGAAAGGAAGAGAAAGAGAGAGGGATGGATGGAGGGAGGGAGGGATTGCACTGGTCAAATGTTCAGAAAGGAGGAGAAAGAGAGGGACGGATGGAGGGAGGGATGGATGGATTGTACATGTCGAATGTTGAGAGGGAGAGAAAAAGAGATGGATGGAGGGAGGCATGGATGGATGGGGGGATCATACATGTCAAATGTTGAGAAAGGAAGAGAAAGAGAGAGGGACGAATAGATGGAGGGAGGGAAGGAGGGATTGTACATGTCAAATGTTGAGAAAGGAAGAGAAAGAGGGATGGATGGATAAATGGAGGGAGGGAAGGATTGTACTTGTCGAATGGTGAGAAAGGAAGAGAAAGAGGGATGGATGGATAAATGGAGGGAGGGAAGGATTGTACTTGTCGAATGGTGAGAAAGGAAGAGAAAGAGGGATGGATGGATAAATGGAGGGAGGGAAGGATTGTACATGTCAAATGTTGAGAAAGGAAGAGAAAGAGGGATGGATGGATAAATGGAGGGAGGGAAGGATTGTACATGTCAAATGTTGAGAAAGGAAGAGAAAGAGAGAGGGATGGATAGATGGAGGGAGGGAAGGGTTGTACATGTCGAATGGTGAGAAAGGAAGAGAAAGAGAGAGGGATAGATGGATGGATTGTACATGTCGAATGGTGAGAAAGGGAGAACGAGAGAGGGATGGCTGGATGAATGTAAATGCGTCAGTCACTTACTTTCCTACTAATCGCGATTAGCAGACACTCTGCAGCCTCGAGCTGCAGCTCAGGTTCACTCAACAACAGGCACAAGATCTCCAGAAGACGGCAGTTTTGACTGGTGATGTGGCTCAGAGAAACCCAGTCGATGTAGCCTGCTAGAGTGTTGAGAGTAGCCACACCAACACGCAAGTGAGCTTTCATCTAGGAATAAAAGACAAACAAAAACAGCTGATTTGATCTGGTATACAAGCTGGTAGATGGATGGTAAATGCTGAACCAGGGTAACCAGGCAAGTTAGGTTAATTAGGCAAGTTATTCGCCAACAGTGGTTAAAACAATCATTTCTTAACACTTAAAATTATTTGTAAAATAAATGTATATATTCCAGTCACACTAAAAGTAGCAAGACTTTCTCCAGAAGCAAAAATAATAAATACCAAGAAAAAGATGCCTTGCTCTGTTAAAGGTGCTGTACGTAAGTTTTTGACTCTTCTAAAGCATAAAAATGCCATAATATGTCTGCAGATATTTAAGAAACATCCCAAGTGAACATACTTGTTTATCTGAAAAACAATGCTGAAGTCAGATATTTTGCTTTGAAAATGCGTTTTTCGTGCCAGAACGTCTGTCTTTGTTTATGTTCTTTTAATCGGTCCAATGCCAATTATATTTCAGCGCTCCGGGTCGCCTTGGTGGAAAACCGCGTATTTCATTCATACATTCAGAAGGGCTCTGAAAGCATGCGTCCGTGAGCGAAATATGAATATGAAGTATCATATTGAATATACAGTATCATATGAACTCCAAATGAGGTTATTACACCTAGGCCCAGTTTCACAAACAGGGCTTAGCTTAAGCCAGGACTAGACCTTAGTTAAATTAGGCTATTCAAGCCACATTTATAAAAACAGCCTTAGAAAAATACATTACTGGTGTGCACCTGGAGACAAAAAAATGACCCTGACATATTTTAAGACATCTCACTGCAAGTTATTTTCAGTTGAGACAGCTCAAACATGCAATTTAATCCATGACTAGCCTTAAACCTTGTTTGTGAAACCTGGGGCTAATGTTTACAAGCGTAAACATTAAGTGAGCAGGTTACATTGTAACCGCGTGTCCTAACAACACGCTACATGATGAGATTTGCAGTGATGAGCAATTTGGCTGTTTGCACCAGACGAAACACGACAGAAATGTAAATACAGCCATTCAGAAGGGCAGAATATGCACTCACTCATGAAATGGTAAGGTTTATAATCTATTTAATACATATTAAACCTCTTTAAGATTATTAAATGTAGATGCTGAATCACGTGTTTAGTTCTAAAGTTCAATTTCAAGATCTGAGATGAACTATCTGCTGCTGCTTTCAGTTTATGGCAATAAATGTCATGTAAAATGGCATTCAAACTCACATTGTTAGCATTTAACACTGAATAAAGCACATGAGGTTTACATGAGGTGATCGTTTTCATAGTATTTTGTTGTTCAGCTGTGAGAAATAGAAGCCATTTCTACTTAGGCCTGTCACGATATCAATTTTGGTTGTACGATATATTGCACCAAAATATATTGCGATAAACGATATTATTGTCATTTTAAGACCATTTTATGCCACTCATTATATAATGCCAGAATGACAATATAATATCACAATGCAAGCACACTTTCAAAAAACACACAATATTTTATTCTTAAGAATATTTCATTCATTTAATTATAGTCATTTTACCAATTCAATAATTAGGCATTGAAATCAGAATGTGAAAACGCATATCCTAAATGAATAATAATTAGTGTTAACAAAAAAGCGCAAGGTAAAAAAAAGTAATATATCTGCTACCAGATTTATTTTCAGTTGTCAGACATCCACATGAAAATATACTATAGTAATTTATAGTAATACTATAGTGTTTTTAACCATACTGACAACTCCAATAGAGATAGAGATGTTGCACAATCAGTTAAAATGTTGCTAGAATTGTTTTTATGTATGGCCGATATATATTGCGTCACTAAAAATAATTGAATTGATGTCCATGTGTTGTGCGATAAGTCGATATATTGATTATTGTGACAGGCCTATTTCTACTATATCAATTTGAGGTGTTGATTATGACAAAAACACCTTTTAATATGGAAAATATTCCCTCTATCGCATGTCGTTGCTTTTATTTAGAATATGGTTTAAATCACTCGCTCCTGTCCTCAATCTGGCAACCTGCGCTTCCGTTTATTTTGATCCAGGAGTGCAATACCTAGTTCAACCACTGGGTGTCAAACTGCACCTTTAAACATCACTTGACATGCATATTTACACGAAGAGTTAATAATTGTTCAATGAAGTCTTCAACTGTACATTTTGTTAATTAATATTATGCAGTACACAAAAGTGTAACTAAACTCTAATAAAAGACAAAGACAAAAATAATAAAACAATCAAAAGCATTTTAGAAAACAACAAAAATAATACTGATAAATCCCAGCACTCACCTTTAAATCGAGACCAGCAACACATTTCTAAAAAAAAAAAAAAAAAACAAAGGATAAAAATATTCAGATCATGTCTTTACTCGTCTGTTAAGCTGCTTTGATATGCATTGTAAAACCTGCTAGAGAAACAAATTGAACTGAAACTGAATAAAAGTGACATTATTCTGATTTATGCACCAAACTGTAGAAGTTTAACACTAGAAATAACACTAGTTTGATGAATGTGGTGATGAATGCCTAAAGAACGAACCATCTTGCTGTACTCGTTGACGTGAAGCTGCAGTATCCCCAGCAGGAAAGTGAAGATGCTGTCCATATTCTGTGTGAGCGTCTGCTGGATGTCCCGCCGTCTCTGAGTGGGCAACGTCTGAAACGTGATCACATCCTCGGCCAACCGCAACAAAACCAGCATTACAAGCTCTGTCTGAGCATCCTGAAGAGAAACACAGTGAAAAAGTGTTCATTTAAATGGATGATTTACCAACATCTGGAATCTATTTCCTAATTGTGGCTCAGTGGGTAGCACTGTCGCCTCACAGCAAGAAGATCGTTGGTTAAAGGCCCGACTGGGCCAGTTGGCATTTCTGTGTGGAGTTTGCATGTTCTCCCTGTGTTGGCGTGGGTTTCGACCGAGTGCTCCGGTTTCCCCCAGCCCAAACACATGCGCTATAGGTGAATTGGATTAACTTAAATGTCTGTAGTGTATGAGTGTGTGTGTAAATGAGTGTGTATGGGTGTTTTCCAGTGCTGAAAGGGCATCCGCTGCATAAAACATATGCTGGAATAGTTGGCGGGGTCATTCCGCTGTGGCGACCTCTGAAATAAAGACTAAGCTGAAGGAGAATGAATAAATTTCAACCACCCTCAACTAAACCCATGCAATCTTCCACACACAACCTTGCTTTCTGTCATTATTAATGAATTATAAGTAATTTTTTGTCTTTATTGTACTTTCTTATAATTTCATTGCCTCCTCTCTTCAAAACCTCCAAATTCAAAACTCAATACACAATTTAGAGATGTACATTCAATGTCCATAACGCTCACACACTAACACCTCACCACATAACTAAACCTGCTTTGTGTACTTTGTTGAAAAGCAATAAAGAAAACATTTAAATAGACGATCATTAATTAAAATTGCCATTTGGCAACACTTTACTTGAAGGAAATGTTCATAAGACCTTTATAATCATGACGTGATATGTATAGGAATTAGACTTCATGCATGTTTATAACAACTGTCATTAAGTGTCATTCACTCAGTTGTCATTTTAAATGCTAAGATGACAATGCAAACAAATACATCTCAGTCTGTCTTTTTCATTATGACAATTTGACATTATCACAACGACATAAAATTGCCATAAATCTGTCATGAACATGATTGTAATGAGGCCATTATAATTGTGTCATTAAATATTGATTGTTTAATAACTGTAGGGCACTAAAGAAGGTATTCTGAAAAGGATAGTTCACCCAAAAATGAGAATTCTGTCATCATTTGGTGAGTTTTTTTTTCTTCTGTTAAACACAAAATAATATATTATGAAGAAAGCTGAAAATCTGTAACCATTGACCTCCATAGCATGTTTTTCCGACAATGGATGTCAGTGGTTACATATCTTTTTTGTGCATTTAACAGAAGAAAGGAATTTAGCAATGTCTGTAATCATTCCTTTTTGTGAGAACTATTGCTTGAAGAATGTTGGAAATCGGTAACCATTGCCTTCCTCAGCTTTTTTCCTACTATTAAAGTCAGTGGTTACAGGTTTCCAACATTTTTCAAAATATCTTTTTGTGTTTAACAGATCACAAAACTCATGCTGGTTTGGAAAAGGGCGAGGTTGAGTTAATTAAAATGAGTTTTTAGGTGAACTATCCCTTTAACTAGCATATTAATTTTATAAGTACACTGTATTTGCTATAAGAGCATCAGTTATATAGATTTGATTTTCTCTCCTAGTTTCTGTGCCAACATACACTATTTTCATTCTAACATGGCCAAACTTCCAATAAAACTTTGAAATTTATATCACCATTCACATAAACGTATAATATACTGCTGGTGCTGTGACAGGGTACAGTATATACTAGAATCATAGAGTGAAATCCAATACCCTTTAAGACCACAATTTTTCCATACATTTTTTCTTCAGGTTTCAACCGGTAACAATGGAGACATTAGCTCACCGCATATTAACTAAATTCTGATTGTAGCTAATCCTAAACTAAAATATTATTCATATAATGAATAAAAATGCTAATGCCAACAGGGTGCGCCAATAGAATAGCAGGAATAACAGTGTTTCCTGGGTTACTGCAGTAAACAAAGCAGCGTCATGTCAGATCTAGCAAGATTTTATCCACTACATAAACTACACAGCATCCCAATATTGGCAGATTAAATTCAGGCAAACATTAGCAAATAAATATACATTGTATAATCAAAAACTATGCACAATTTAATACCATGTAAAATAGCATTTAAGACTTCTTAAGGGCCTTAAATTACTCTAAATTGATTTATCAACTTTTAATACTTTTTAAGACCCCGCAAACACCCCGTGTGATTTTTGCGAAACTCTTACGTACCCCAAGAGCGGTGAGGGCCTCCATCTCCTTTAGCATGTCGGGCCACTGCTGTGGCCACTCTCTCTTGATCATCTCCACCACGATGCGGGACAGAGCATCCTTAACATGACATTCCTCTTGGAGAATTGGATGCGTACCCTAAAACAGTACATTAAGCCATCGTGTAAATACATAATCTTCATCAACCATTCAATAAAATGATATAGCAGTAGGGCTGCAGAATATATTGAGTATCGTCAGTGTTGGGCAAAAAAGTAATTAATTACTAATTACATCATTAAAAATTTTAATTACTAGGTTTGAAAAGTAACTCAGTCACTGAATAAGTTATTTAATTACTCGATGCATTAACACACTACATATAAATTGATATACAGTGCTCAGCATAATTGAGTACACCCCATTTTGAAAATTAATATTTGTATCCATTTCTCATTGAATATGGGTCATATATATTGGTGCATTTGAACAAAACTAATTTATTAAACAGATATATTTATTAAAATAATATTTTAGTCACAGAACATCTTTAGAAATTTAAAGATTATACATTTTAAATTCATGCAAAATATAAAAAAAAAATTACAAACTACAAAATTTCAATTAAATTTTATACATTTTTTGTTTCTATTGATTTTTGCTATTTTTGAAAGATTTATTTCTCTAACATAAATTTGGGTGTACAAATTTTTGAACCATTATTGTAAGTTATTTTGTTAGATAAGCTCCAAATTTGGCTTCAGTACTGACTAAACTAATGTATATGCACAAATATAATATTGTAAAGCATCGTATAGAAAATATTAATTTAAATAAGAGATTAGTGGGGGGTGTACTCATATATGCTGAGCACTGTATATTGACATACATTTCTGGCTGATTTCATTGTTTCCAGTGTTGCCAGATTGGGCGGTTTCCCGGCCAATTGGGCGGTTTTGAACACGATTGTGTGGGTATAAAATGACATGGGCGGGTAGTGAAAATTTGGCCGGTTATGCAACGCATGCACGCACGCACGCCAGCCTCAGTCAAACCCATCCCCCCCCCCCCCCCCCCCCCCCCCAACTTCTTTTTTCGGTGTTCACTGATTGTTTCTCAAGCGTGTTTAATCTACTTGATCAATAATTTACTCTGCTTCTCTTGATTGATTGATCCAGAACTGATTTATGTACAGTATTTACACAAGTACATTAGAAGTAACTGTAATTAAATTACCTGAACATGAAAAAAAGTAAACCCTTACTTTACTTTTTCTGCGAAAAAGTAATCTAATTACATTTCGTAACTAATTACAATGAACACTAAATATCGTTATATATATATATATATATATCATTATGGCAATATCAGTATATGCCAGGGGTTCTCAAACTCAGTCCTGGAGGTCCAGCGTCCTGCAGATTTGTCCTCCAACTTGCCTCAACACACCTGCAAGGATGTTTCTAAAAAGCCTATTACAGTGGTGTCCAAACTCGGTCCTAGAGGGCCGGTGTCCTGAAGAGTTTAGCTCCAACCCTACTCAAACACACCTGAACCAGCTAATCAAGCTCTTACTAGATATACTAGAAACTTCCTTGCAGGTCCTGCAGCGATCCAAGACCAACGACGAGATGATCCTAAGGTTTTCATAATCCTGGACCAGGCCGGATCCTGAGCAGCTGCTGTGGTGGTCATGGAGAAGTGGAGAGAATGTGACTGATTCCTGTGATGCTCCAGGGACAGACGCGTCTTCGCTGAGGTCCAGCATTCTCCAGCCTCCGGCGCCTAGACTGCAGCTCTGCACAAGACGTTTGGCCATAGGAGAAATGGTCGTGCCCAACTGAGCCAGGTTTCTCTCAAGGTTTTTTAATTCTTCACTTTCGCTAATTGGTGAAGTTTTTTCCTCGCCGCTGTTGCCACTGGCTTGCATGGTTCGGGATCTGTAGAGCTGCGCATCAATGGATTTGCTCTTCAGTGTTTGGACTCTCAGTAGTGATTATTAAACCACACTGAACTGAGCTAAACTGAACTGAACTTAAACACTAAAAACTGAACTGACACTGCTTCAATTCACTATAATCTTCTATGTGAAGCTGCTTTGACACAATCAACATTGTAAAAGCGCTATAGAAATAAAGGTGAATTGAATTGAAAGGTGTGTTGAGGCAAGTTAGAGCTAAACTCAGCAGGACATCGGCCCTCCAGGACCGAGTTTGGACACCCCTGGCCTAGTAAGAGCTTGACTAGCTAGCCCAGGTGTGTCTGATTGGGGTTAGAGCTAAAATCTGCAGGACACCGGACCTCCAGGACCAAGATTGAGAACCCTTGTGTATGCAATATAAATAATCACAGAGAGAAGTGTAATTAATTAAATTAATTTTATGTGCCAAGCATTTGTGTGCTGCATACATAAGTTGTTTACGCAAATCTGACCAATGTGACGGGCCTGTAAACATTACAAATTTTACCTCTTCCCAAACAGGGAAAACCACCAACAATAAAGAATGCATGATAATATCGTTTCATGGTTTTGCAATCCAAAACTATCATTATAATGGAAGTCAATAGGGCAAAAACAGGCACGAACATAACCAAAGGGAAGTAAATTTGCCCAGAGTGTATTGTTTTTTCTAAAAATTCCAAAGTGTTTTCCCAAAATATGTGCTCAAATAAGATTTGTCACCAAAAATGATTCAATTTGCTGACACACAGATAAAGTTGTAGCCAAATTAAGACCTAAAATCTCCCCAGAGAGGATTAAAACATTCTCAACAGCACACAAGAGTTAATTAGCTCAGAAAAATTACCTACTTATATTAGCATGATAAATACACAATTATTTTATTAATTGCTGATAAAACAGCGTTTTTTAAAGTCAGATATGTCATAACATTAACATGTGCACATAATGTCGCAACAATATTGCATATTTCCCTAGTATCATGCAGCCATATTTAGCAGAGATGCTCACATTTGACAACATGCCCATGGTGCAGTTCTTCAGCTGGAGCTTCTCCTGGGGTGCCATGTTATTCCAGCGAAACCTGCTCACACAGGAATATGTTCAGTTTAGTGCTCATCTTCACTTCCTTGCACACACTAAACAGTTTAAGACACTCACTTGACCACATGCTCCAGTATCTGCAGTCCAAAGTGTCTTATGACTGCAGTCTGGGATTTCTCTGCTAGCTGAAGACCACATTCAACGCAGAAGGGACTTTTCTCCTTGAAATCTTCAATAAACTGCAGCAAGAACGAAGATTTTAATAGCATCAATTAATGAGAATTAACATTGGCATCAAAAACAAACTACCATTTTTTTTCATAATGGAATATTGTAATATATAACAGTATAAACATTTCAAATCACGATTATAGTGACCAAAATTTTCAACAATTTCATGGTTTTGTTCAAATTACCTGAAAATGTAAAAAAATAAAATAAATATAATCACACGCACTTATTCCACCAAGTTTTTTATCTAAAAAATGAACAAACTAAAATCTGCAGCTTTAAGCAATTTTGTGACAACAAACGCAAATACGGATGCTTTAATTTGTTTACTTGTGCTTTGTGTCATTTCATGCAGCTTACCTAGTTTTTTGGGGTGTTTTTACAGGCAATTCAAGGTATTGTTTGTTAAACGTGCCAGTATTTCTCATTAGCTGGTATATAAAAGCCAAAAATAGTTGAGCAGTTTGGCAAAAATATCTACAGGTACTTGTGATTTTTTCTGACTGATATTGTGATTTGGTTTTGCGATTTACAAAAACATTAAGATTTAGCTCAGTATTCTCAATAGTGTGCAGGCAAACTAATCTATCCATCTATACCCCTCTCTCTCTCTCTCTATATATATATATATATAAATATAAATACACACACACCCACTCACTGGCCACTTTATAAGGTACACCTTACTAGTACTAGGTTGAACCCCATTTTGCCTTCAGATCTGCCTTAATCCTTCATGGTGTAGATTCAACAAGGTACTGGAAAATTCCTCAGAGATTTTGCTCCATATTGACATGATAGCATCACGCAGTTGCTGCAGATTTGTCGGCTGCACATCCATGATGCGAATCTCCAGTTTCACCACATCCCAAAGGTGCTCTATTGGATTGAGTTCTGGTGACTGCGGAGGCCATTTGAGTACAGTGAACTTGTTGTCATGTTCAAGAAACCAGTCTGAGATGATTCACGCTTTATGACATGGTGCGTTTTCCTGCTGGAGGTAGCCATCAGAAGATAGGTGCACTGTGGTCATTATGGAAAGGACATGGTTAGCAACAATAGTCAGGTAGGCTGTGGCGTTGACACAATCCTCAATTGGTACTAATGGGCCAAAAGTGTGCCAAGAAAATTATTTGAGTTACTGTTGCCTTTCTATCAGCTGGAACCAGTCTGGCCATTATCCTTTGACCTCTGGCATCAACAAGGCATTTGCGCCCACAGAACTGCCGCTCACTGGATATTTCCTCTTTTTCAGACCATTATCTGTAAACCCTAGAGATGGTTGTGCGTGAAAATCCCAGTAGATCAGCAATTTCTGAAATATCCAGACCAGCCCGTCTGGCACCAAAAACCATGCCACGTTCAAAGTCACTTAAATCCCCTTTCTTCCCCATTCTGATGCTCGGTTTGAACTGCAGCGGATCGTATTGACCATGTCTACATGCTTAAATGCATTGAGTTGCTGCCACTTGATTGGCTGAATAGAAATAAGCGTTAACGAACAGATGGACAGGTGTACCTAATAAAGTGGCCGGTGACCGTATACTGCAATGTTACAGGATTTACTGTGGTTAAATCAAAATCATGATAATCAATTATTCAATAACTGTTTTAATGATAATGAAAAATTTTAACGGCAGTACTAATAACCAGACAATTTACCATGATAAACCGGTTATCATGACAACTATATATATTTAAATTCAAGCACTCAGTCTTTACTCAGAATAAATTCTCCCTCTTCAGCAACATCATCTCTGATTGACGCTTACTTTTTAGGGCGGGATCGACCTGTCACTCACATGAGACTCACCAATAGCAAAGCAGAACCGTCCAATCAGTTCCCCGTGGATAAAAACAAGCCCCACCCTACATTTGATTCACTCCAATTTTAAAAGCATCAGGTAGACATGCAATAGCACACAAACCCATGATATATCTCAGATATGTGGTGATGCTTAGTGCAGTGGACAATAGAAAATATCTCTGATAATTATTTTTTTTATTAACAATGTTTTACTTAATTCCCAGCGGCCATATGCTAGTGGAGTCATATAATTTTTAGTCAAAACAAAGAAATGGTAATAAAAAAGCACAAAGCATCAATAAATTTGAATTGCGAAATTGTGTTTGGCTACTGGAAAATGTTTATGAGACTTTTTTTTAATAATATACAGGCCCGTAGCCAGGGGTGGGGGGGTGGGGGGGATAAATGTCCAGAATTTGTCCCATACATGAGCTTATTTGCCCTATTTTGACTGCTATGCCATCATAAATAATAAAAATAACCCATCGACAAAAAGGCTTTAAGACCAAGTGGAATCCTGGTGTGACTTCAGTTAATCAGTGTTGGCCAATGAAAACAATTATTTTTCATGACTCCAACATCCAGCTGTGCAAGAAAACATAAGAGAAGTCATCTTTCGCTATTGTATTGTTTTAAAACAGAGAAAACTATTTACAAGTAATTTTATTCTAAATCTTGGACCTTATTAAAATTAATAAACGGACTAAGCTGAAAAGAAAATGAATGAATTATTAATATTATTATGTTTTAATTTTTTATTATTCAAATGGCCAAATTCTGATTGAGGAAAGTTTGTGCTGGACAGTTTGTTATTTGCAAAACAAATTGCAACAAATTACAATAGACCACAGTTTTTAATTTAAAACTTGTTTTTTTTCTGATGTAATAAATTTGTATTTAAAAAAAAAAAACATTTGTCACATTTCTTTATTCTAAACATTTAGGAAATATTTTAGTACATCAAAAAGTGTAGTTATGATGACCATCCGACAAGCTAATCCATCTAAAAATAGTGTTTAAAATGTCCCTAAAATGTAGAATTGAAATCTCATAAGTAAATAGAGGTAAAGTTGGTTTTATATTCGCACATTCGGACTTTCCCCTTAATAATATAATTTCATAAAAGTATTATTTGCAAACTCTAAATAGTAAAATCATATTAGCAGCCAATGACTATACAGTCCAACATTGTTCACAGTCAAATAAACAGTGTTAATGTTGTTTTGAAGTCATACTTGCATGCTAATTTCGATCGAATATTCAAAGTAACATGGTAAACAATATAGGGACTTCTAAATGAACGAATGTGCGAATATAAAACCAACTTTACCTCTATAGTAAATAGAAAATGAGGCGAGTAACTGCAATTTCCACTTTTTGAGAAAAAGAACCACCCCTTTCACCAGGCTGGCTACGGGCTTAGCAGATAGAGGTAAAGTTGGTTTTATAATCAGATATTCAGACATTCTCCTTAATAATATAATTTCATTAAAGTATTCTTTGCAAATTCTAAATAGGGAAATCATATTAGCAGCCAATGACTATCAAAGTACAACATTGTTTACAGTCAATTAGATAATGTTAATAATGTTTTGAAGTCATACTTGCATGCTAACTCCAATTGAATATTCAAAGTAACATGGTAAACAATATAAAGACTTCTAAATGAACGAATGTGTGAATATAAAACCAACCTTACCTCTATGCTTAGCAGCATCCATGTAAACAAACTTCATTCAGGACATTTATCTAGTCAGCACGACATGCTTGGCCATCACACTGTTGTTGTTGTTAATATTATTAATAATAAGTTACTGCACATCTTTGATAAAGTGTAGTCCTCTGTATTCCCATCACATAACTGTTATTCATTCGTGTCAACATGTGCATCCTACAGAAAACCTTGTATTCATCTAGTCGCAACCCTTATATGCTATATATGATATGCTACAGCTGATGCATACTAGTATATCAAGTCATCTATTTATTATGCTTTTTGACAGATAATTTATAAGGATAGCATTGCAAAAGCATCATATGAGCGAATTGAAATGCTGTACGATTGCAGTTTGCTATTGAATGAACATGAATGAAATAGAGTCACGATTACCAATACTTTTCACGATCACCGCTATAATAGGAATATCTAAACCAACACGGTAATGATAACTTGGTGTTTTAATGCTATATGGTGCTAGAGGATATTGTTAATTCACCTTAAGGGCCTCCAGTCGGTATGTTTGGCTGGATTCTGCCTCCATCATCACATTCACAGCCTTTATAAGCTCCTCGCACAGCGCACGCATCTGTTCGCCCATGGTTTCAATCACGTCCGGCTGCTGGAATGTAAAACACCGGTGGGTTTGTAAATTATACTTCACGCTTCGCTATTAGTTCAGCATACATGAGAGAGCAGTACACAAAACGTGGTGGGTCTCTGTGCCGTCGGAGGACCGCCTTAGCAAGATGGCGGACGTTGCGTCACTTCTGGGAATTGTAGTTTTTTAGGCGACGGTCTATAATGAGTACGAACAACCGAAAAGAAAATTGTTTGTGTTAAACTTGGTGTTGCTGCTTGCAAAATTTGACATCTATAAGTCCAAATTTTCAAAATGTTTCTTGTTTTTTAGAATTACTTAAAACAATACAGAATAAAGGGACTAAGCCGAAGGAAAATTCCACTGTGGCGAGGTGACCCCTGACTAATAAAGGGACTAAGCTGAAGGAAAATGAATGAATGAATGAATAAAACAATACTTTTATTGATTTGTCCAACAACAAAACGGCTGTAAAAACTTTATTATGTTATATAACTCTTTTCCTATGTTTAATGTGTAAGTTTTATTTGTTCTGTTTATTCTGTACCATGTAGCAGTTATTTGCATGAAGTGTAAATTATAATAACTAGATATGCTAATGCTATATATGTGTACACTTGTAGACAAACACTATTTGCATCTCAGTACTGTACATTAACCGGATGCAATAATAGCAGACAGTGTAAATGACTATATTTATTACAGTTATACTTTTATTTGTATTAAACACTCATTAGGCACATCCTGCTCCTGATCAGGTTAGGTTCATACAGTAGCAAAGGTAACATTGTAGCTTGGAGTTAATGTTTACTCCTGCACACAGTGAACGTCATTTTGTCAGACCCTGTTGAATTAAAAGCTTTATACATATTTAATATAATTATGATCATAATCCAGCTCGCATGAGTAACACAGATAGCGAAAAGCACGATTTAACAGACTGTACAAGACCGCACTGCAGCTTGGTAAATCATTGAAGGTGATTGTTAAGTGCTGTTTGTCGAGTTCGGCCGTTACATGTCAAATAAGTATCGGTAAACTGAAAGTACAGAATCATCTCAACATTTACCTCAGACCGCTTCAACGAGTTGTGCGCATTTGACCCAAACAGGGCGTTTATTTATTGATTTATTATTTTGTGTGTACTCGTGTAAGTGCCACTTAACCTTACACGGTCATAATTGATAAGTAAATGTGGATTTACAGAGCATAACGTTACCGGTTCCTCCTCCTCCGTGTTCACCTGGGGCAGGCACTTCCTTTTCAGTAAGCCTCCAGTCACGCCATCATCAACTCGCCACGTTTGATCAACTAAATGAAAGCTTAAATATATTTAACTACAGTATAATATCTTAACTAAATTACATTATCAATACTGTCAAATGAAATTGAAAATAGTCACTTCGGCATTTCACCGAAAGTATATTAAGCTCTTGCAGATCTCCACTCGAGCAGTCCTAGGCGCTGGGCGAAAGCATATGTGCGTTGTGATTGGCCGGATCACCTGTCAATCAAACGGCCAACGAAGGGTCAAGTGATCTTTTACCTGCGACCCCAGAGTCCCAGCTCCGAATTGAATGCGGTGTTCGGCCTTCTAGACATCATTTCCATCTAGAAAGTCGAGAAAATCCTGATTGGGATTTTTCTGGAACGCGGAAAAAGACTTTGTGTTTTAATCGCCGCAATGCATTGTGGGAAATGTAAACAATTGCTAATTAAACGTTTTTAAATGCTAATTAACACATATTAAAACAACGAAAACAGCTCCATGTTGTCTGTAAACGTATGTTTATTGTATTTTAGTAGGATTTAGCAGCACTTTAAAATGCCCCACCGTCGAGAACAAGCATCTCTCATATACGTGATATAAAAACCAATCGATTCACCTGCATTTATTGGATGTGTGGGAGACACCTGGTATGGTGTGGACGGGCCACCGCCGTCCCCCAGAGCTCCATGCTTGCATGTTGTAGCTCAGGCCGGTTGACACAGGTGGCCCTGTCACTCCCACATGATCCCCCGAAGCTCGTGCGCCCCTGGCGTGCGGGTGGAGGCTTTTTGCTATTTGTCCACGCCAGCGTTCGTTTAATTAATTGGGATATTCAACTATTCACCTCATGCGTTGGAGAATTTGCAATACATTTAGACAGCTTTCCTTTGTGTTTCTCTCTCCTAAAATTGCTGCAATCATTTAGAATGCTGTGTATTATTACAATCCACAGCGACTGCTAGGTGACGACGTTACGTTGTTCCGACATCAGATGGCGACATAGACCAAAGTAAGCGCTGCAGACTCACTCATTTGACACCTTTTACCAAATCAAAGTAATTTTCCGCGGCCGCCACACGGCAGAGTAGAAGGTGCAAAATGCCGGCAGAAAGCAAGTCCTCCAGCCGGGCCTCGAAGCCTTAACCTTGTGGTTGTGGGGCGAGAGCGCTAACCACTGGACCACTGAGCCGCAGAAGCGGCGGCGGGGGGAAAAAAACAGCTTTTATATGCGTGCAAACTCCGCAAACTCACTCATTTGACACCTTTTATTTTGACAAATAAAACCAAATGCCGAAGTGACTATTTTCAATTTCATTTGACAGTATTGATAATGTTATTTAATTAAGATATAATACTTTAGGTAAATATATTTAAGCATTCATTTAGTTGATCAAACGTGGCGTGGCTGGAGGCTTATTGAAAATGAAGTGCCTGCCCCAGGTGAACACAGAACAGGTAACATTATGCTCTGTAAATCCACATTTACTTATCAATTATGACCGTGTAAGGTTAAGTGGCACTTACACGAGTACACACAAAATAATAAATCAATAAATAAACGCCCTGTTTGGGTCAAATGCGCACAACTCGTTGAAGCGGTCTGAGGTAAATGTTGAGATGATTCTGTACTTTCAGTTTACCGATACTTATTTGACATGTAACGGCCGAACTCGACAAACAGCACTTAACAATCACCTTCAATGATTGGTGATTGGTATAGGTGAAGTGGGTAAGCGAAATTGTCCGTAGTGTATGTGTGTGAATGCGTGTGTATGGGTGTTTCCAAGTGATGGGTTGCAGCTGGAAGGGCATCTGCTGTGTAAAAGCATGTGCTGGATAAGTTGGCGGTTCATTCCGCTGTGGCGACCCCAGATCAATAAAGGGACTAAGCCGAAAAGAAAATGAATGATAATATCTTTGGCATCACGGTGACGCAGTGGGTAGCACGATCACCACACCGCAAGAAGGTCACTGGTTCGAGCCTCGACTGGATCAGTTAGCATTTCTGTGTGGAGTTTGCATGTTCTCCCCGTGATCGCGTGGGTTTCCTCCGGGTGCTCCGGTTTCCACCAGTCTAATGAAATGTGGTATAGGTGAAGTGGGTAAGCTAATTTGGCCGTAGTGTATGTGTGTATATGGATGTTACCCAGTGATGGGTTGCGGCTGGAAGGGGGTAAAACATCTGCTGGATAAGTTGGCGGTTCATTCCGCTGTGGCGACCCCAGATTAATAAAGGAACTAAGCCGAAAAGAAAATGAAAGAATGAAATCGTTTTGAGTAAATAGTTATATAATGTTCAATTAATCTTTAAGCTATAAACGTTTAATTTATTGTGCCCAAATGGCTCAAGTTTGCTTCAAATTCTTAGTCAGGCCTTAAAAAACACATGCAAATAATAAACTTTCACTCTAAAGTTCAAATGTGAAATGACTATGTTGTAACTGTAATGTCTGGTCAACTATAATCCCAACTACATTGCAGATCCCTGTGATGTGACTATTGCAGACTCGCACATTGCGATATCAAAGCTGAAACGATATATTGTGCAGCCCCAATGCATATGCTTATATTGTATACACTGTCATTGGTCTGAAAAAAGACGTTCTATAATATTCAACTGCACTTACATTAAATCTCTTTGGGATAACCTTGCCTTTTTTTATTTATCGTCCTTGGTTAAATATGATTTAAACTTATGTATGCAAGTCTTTTACTGCACAAATAGAGTGTTACACTAAGAGCAATTAGCATACTTCCTTAGTGATCAATTAAAATAAGTGCAAGCACTAGTTACAATAGATCTAGCTCAAGATATATTCTGTACCATGTAGCAGTTATTTGCAATAAGTGTAAATTATAATAACTAGATATGCTAATGCTATATATGTGTACACTTGTAGACAAACACTATTTGCATCTCAGTACTGTACATTAACCGGATGCAATAATAGCAGACAGTGTAAATGACTATATTTATTACAGTTATACTTTTCTTTGTATTAAACACTCATTAGGCACATCCTGCTCCTGATCAGGTTAGGTTCATACAGTAGCAAAGGTAACATTGTAGCTTGGAGTTAATGTTTACTCCTGCACACAGTGAACGTCATTTTGTCAGACCCTGTTGAATTAAAAGCTTTATACATATTTAATATAATTATGATCATAATCCAGCTCGCATGAGTAACACAGATAGCGAAAAGCACGATTTAACAGACTGTACAAGACCGCGCTGCAGTTTGGTAAATCATTGAAGGTGATTGTTAAGTGCTGTTTGTCGAGTTCGGCCGTTACATGTCAAATAAGTATCGGTAAACTGAAAGTACAGAATCATCTCAACATTTACCTCAGACCGCTTCAACGAGTTGTGCGCATTTGACCCAAACAGGGCGTTTATTTATTGATTTATTATTTTGTGTGTACTCGTGTAAGTGGCACTTAACCTTACACGGTCATAATTGATAAGTAAATGTGGATTTACAGAGCATAACGTTACCAGTTCCTCCTCCTCCGTGTTTACCTGGGGCAGGCACTTCATTTTCAGTAAGCCTCCAGTCACGCCATCATCAACTCGCCACGTTTGATCAACTAAATGAAAGCTTAAATATATTTACCTAAAGTATTATATCTTAATTAAATAACATTATCAATACTGTCAAATGAAATTGAAAATAGTCACTTCGGCATTTCACCGAAAGTATATTAGCTCTTGCAGATCTCCACTCGAGCAGTCCTCGGCGCTGGGCGAAAGCATATGTGCGTTGTGATTGGCCGGATCACCTGTCAATCAAACGGCCAACGAAGGGTCAAGTGATCTTTTACCTGCGACCCCAGAGTCCCAGCTCCGAATTGAATGCGGTGTTCGGCCTTCTAGACATCATTTCCATCTAGAAAGTCGAGAAAATCCTGATTGGGATTTTTCTGGAACGCGGAAAAAGACTTTGTGTTTTAATAGCCGCAATGCATTGTGGGAAATGTAAACAATTGCTAATTAAACGTTTTTAAATGCTAATTAACACATATTAAAACAACGAAAACAGCTCCATGTTGTCTGTAAACGTATGTTTATTGTATTTTAGTAGGATTTAGCAGCACTTTAAAAATGCCCCACCGTCGAGAACAAGCATCTCTCATATACGTGATATAATAACCAATCGATTCACCTGCATTAATTGGATGTGTGGGAGACACCTGGTACGGTGTGGACGGGCCACCGCCGTCCCCCAGAGCTCCATGCTTGCATGTTGTAGCTCAGGCCGGTTGACACAGGTGGCCCTGTCACTCCCACATGATCCCCCGAAGCTCGTGCGCCCCTGGCGTGCGGGTGGAGGCTTTTTGCTATTTGTCCACGCCAGCGTTCGTTTAATTAATTGGGATATTCAACTTTTCACCTCATGCGTTGGAGAATTTGCAATACATTTAGACAGCTTTCCTTTGTGTTTCTCTCTCCTAAAATTGCTGCAATAATTCAGAATGCTGTGTATTATTACAATCCACAGCGACTGCTAGTTGACGACGTTGCGTTGTTCCGACATCAGATGGCGACATAGACCAAAGTGAACGCTGCAGACTCACTCATTTGACACCTTTTTTATTTTACCAAATAAAACCAAATTCTCCATTGCGACTTCTTCTGCCTATACACAAATATAAAAGCTGTTTTTTTTTCCCCCGTCGCCGCTTCTGCGGCTCAGTGGTCCAGTGGTTAGCGCTCTCGCCTCACAACCACAAGGTCAAGGCTTCGAGGCCCGGCTGGAGGACTTGCTTTCTGCCGGCATTTTGCACCTTCTACTCTGCCGTGTGGCGGCCGCGGAAAATTACTTTGATTTCTTAAAAGGTGTCAAATGAGTTGAGTCTGCAGCGTTTACTTTGGTCTATGTCGCCATCTGATGTCGGAACAACGTAACGTCGTCAACTAGCAGTCGCTGTGGATTGTAATAATACACAGCATTCTGAATTATTGCAGCAATTTTAGGAGAGAGAAACACAAAGGAAAGCTGTCTAAATGTATTGCAAATTCTCCAACGCATGAGGTGAATAGTTGAATATCCCAATTAATTAAACGAACGCTGGTGTGGACAAAAAGCAAAAAGCCTCCACCCGCACGCCAGGGGCGCACGAGCTTCGGGGGATCATGTGGGAGTGACAGGGCCACCTGTGTCAACCGGCCTGAGCTACAACATGCAAGCATGGAGCTCTGGGGGACGGCGGTGGCCCGTCCACACCATACCAGGTGTCTCCCACACATCCAATTAATGCAGGTGAATCAATTGGTTTTTATATCACGTATATGAGAGATGCTTGTTCTCGACGGTGGGGCATTTTTTAAAGTGCTGCTAAATCCTACTAAAATACAATAAACATACGTTTACAGACAACATGGAGCTGTTTTCGTTGTTTTAATATGTGTTAATTAGCATTTAAAAACGTTTAATTAGCAATTGTTTACATTTCCCACAATGCATTGCGGCGATTAAAACACAAAGTCTTTTTCCGCGTTCCAGAAAAATCAGAATCAGGATTTTCTCGACTTTCTAGATGGAAATGATGTCTAGAAGGCCGAACACCACATTCAATTCGGAGCTGGGACTCTAGGGTCGCAGGTAAAAGATCACTTGACCCTTCGTTGGCCGTTTGATTGACAGGTGATCCGGCCAATCACAACGCACATATGCTTTCGCCCAACGCCGAGGACTGCTCGAGTGGAGATCTGCAAGAGCTAATATACTTTCGGTGAAATGCCGAAGTGACTATTTTCAATTTCATTTGACAGTATTGATAATGTTATTTAATTAAGATATAATACTTAAGTAAATATATTTAAGGATTCATTTAGTTGATCAAACGTGGCGTGGCTGGAAGCTTATTGAAAATGAAGTGCCTGCCCCAGGTGAACACAGAACAGGTAACATTATGCTCTAAATCCACATTTACTTATCAATTATGACCGTGTAAGGTTAAGTGGCACTTAACACGAGTACACACAAAAGTAATAAATCAATAAATAAACGCCCTGTTTGGGTCAAATGCGCACAACTCGTTGAAGCGGTCTGAGGTAAATGTTGAGATGATTCTGTACTTTCAGTTTACCGATACTTATTTGACATGTAACGGCCGAACTCGACAAACAGCACTTAACAATCACCTTCAATGATTTACCAAACTGCAGCGCGGTCTTGTATAGTCTGTTAAATTGTGCTTTTCGCTATCTGTGATACTCAAGCGAACCGGATCATGATCGTAATTATATTAAGGATGTATAGAGCTTTTAATTCGACAGGGTCTGACAAAATGACATTCTCTGTGTGCAGGAGTAAACATTAACTCCTATACGGTCTGTTTCGACGCGGTAAATGTAGCTATTAGCTCCATATTGGTGTTTTCGCCTTCATACTCGAGGATGAGTACCAGATCTGGTTTTTATTCATTAATTTTCTTTTCGGCTTAGTCCCAGCTGAATGAACCGCCAACTTATCCAGCACATGTTTTACGCAGCGGATGCCCTTTCAGCTGCAACCCATCTCTGGGAAAGATCTGGTTTCAGTCACAAACAAATAACAACCTTTAGTTGTAAAAAATACTAAATGAGCACATTGTTTTTAATCAATTTCTCTTTTGTGGTCTTTGATTGACAATTAGCCAGATGAGTCTGCCATTTCAGCAAATCACAAATCCATTTTTTTAGGAGAAGGAATTCTCTTCAGCAAAAAGACAGTGATGTTATGAGTTGGGATGGTGTGGGGAACTGCTGCCCCTTTCAGAGAGGAGGATGAGTGAAAACAAGTAGGTTAACCCTGAAATGTTAACTTAATCTATGAACCTAACCTGATCAGGAGCAGGTTTTCTTTAGTAAACCCAGAGTTTCTTTCACCCTTCTCCTACTTTTTAAAGCAAAATATATTGGCAACATATGTATATCGACTGAGTCAGTTAGCATTTCTGTGTGGAGTTTGCATGTTCTCCCCATGTTGGTGTGGGTATTCTTCAGGTGCTCCGGTTTCCCCCACAATCCAAACACATGCGCTATAGGTGAATTCAATAAACTAAGGCCGTAGTGTACGTGTGTGAATGAGTGTGTATGGATGTTTCCTAGTGATGGGTTGCAGCTGGAAGGGCATCCGCTGCGTAAAACATATGCTGGATTAGTTGGGGGTTCATTCCGCTGTGGCGACCCCAGATTAATAAAGGAACTAAGCCGAAAAGGAAATGAATTTTTAAGTAAACAAATTAAATAAATGAAAATAATTAAATCAATTAGGGCTGCAAGATACTGGAAAAATCTGACATTGCGATATTTTTTTTATTTTTCCAATATATATATATATATATTGCGATATGAATACAATTTTACCAGATGAATTAATATCTCGATTTGGAAAGAGTTTATAATATTAGATTGATTGGGATGATTCTGCAGTGGGACTGCATCTGTAGAAAATCTAATAAACAATCTTTAAATACAATAAAGAAACAGATACAATTAATATTAAGAGTGTTTTCTGAATTCAACAGTATCCAGGTACAGTAATTAAATGATAAACATAAAAATAAATGAATAATTATTAAAGTTACAAATGGTATATTTTCTTATGCCTGAGTGCTTTTAAATCATTATACAGTCACAGGCCTCAAAAACACATGCAAATGATCAATTATTAAACAAAATCAACATTGCATATCCTGCGATGTGACTTGCGAATGATCACATTGCGATATCGATGCTGAAACCATATATTCTGCAGCCCTAAAATCAATCATGCTCGCTTTATAAATGCTTTTCTTAGTATTTTTTTTGTGTTTCAAGTACAAATATTTAAAATTTTCTAAATCAAGGTGGAATTTCCTGATCAGAAAATGATATTTGATTATCTTTTTTTGATTGTGTCATGGCGATAAAATATTAATGCATTCATTCAAAAACAAGCATGTTTGCCCTCAAATGTCATACCAGTTTAATCACACATGACTACAGGCTGCAGTGGTTTAAGAAGCATGGTAATCTTAACTTTTAACACATTAAATGGGTTCGAGTCCAGCTTTCGTTCTTCTCACTTTTCCCGTTTCATATAACATTAGAATTTATTTTCAATATAAATGAAGTAAATGTTCAAAAAGTGGAATTGCCTAATGAGGGATTGATAAACAGGGCTCGAAATTAACCTTTTTTCTTGGTAGCACCGGTGCTCCTAACTTTAAAAAGGGCGCACCAGACAAAATTTAGTCGCACCCACCAAAAACTATGAGCACCGTTACTACACGTTTTATATTAACAGATTTATTGCATTTAAAATCAACTTTAATCAAAACTAACAAATAAACAAAAATCTGCATGTGCTCACCGGCCCTGCTTGACGTGAATGAGATTAACTGAATTAACAATAATAACTGTGCTGTTCTCACGGGTGCTGTCTGATGATATGGACCTATAACTTATTATTTGCATATGTCATCTTAATAGCATTAACGGTCTTTTCATAAGCTGCAATATTAGTTTTATCTCAGTGAATGCATGCTCTTTAGTGATGGTGAACGCGGTGTCAGTCACATGACTGACAGCATCGTGACGATTAAATGAGGGATTAAATAACATTAAAACTTCTCCTGCTTAAAATGTTTAGATTCAGTGGCAAACACTGTTACCTGAAAACTCCATCCCGGAGTTACGGTGAATGCTTTAGTCATTTTCATAGTGGACTTTAAACACTGCAAGTCTTTTATCCACTCTTGGAAAAGAGTAAATGCTGGATAGACATTCAGCACATGATCACTAATCAGATCTGCCATTATTTGTAATTTTTTTTATTTTTTTTGAACAACAACTTTTATTTTAAACATTGCCATACAGGTGGTTTCTAAAACTAAATCTGTCAGTGTTGTTTTCATTCTCTTGGATCCAGACCTTTACGTTTTCGTGGCTGTATCTCCCTGTCATCGGAACGGAGTGATTGACAGCTGATATTAACCAATCCATTCGCGTTCTGTTCTAGCGCAGTGGGCAAATAAGAAGAGCTTGATTGCGGGGCAAGCATTGCGGGCTTTGTTTACTGCAGCAAGTTGACATGTCAACTGTTTTAAACCATTCCTGAGCACTGCGTTTGGTGTTTTTAGGTGCAAAAATGCTTAATGCGTGAATGCCTCCTAAATCCGCGCATGTGGTGAACATTTTGCTGTGAAAACTGGTCGCACAACATCAATTTTGTGCACTCGCACAAATGCTCCCAAATATATTTTGAGGTCGCATAGATAAAAGTTCGGGCGCATATGCGACCAAAACGGTCGCAATTTCGAGCCCTGATAACGATAAGAGTATAATTGTAATAAATATAGTCATTTACACTCTTTGCTATTATTGCATCCTGCTAATGTACAGTACCGAGATGAAAACAGTCAATCCAGGCTCATTCTGATTACGTAACCCTATATACATTTCTGGAGAGCGCTAAATACATCCCCAGGAGTTACGTTTTTTGCAGTTTTTGTTTTAGCGAATCCACCAGAGGCCGCTGTGTACGCGTTTTGAGATCTCAAATTTCTCTCGCACGTGCCATTCACACCTGCTGTTCTCCTGTAAATCCACCAGAGGCCGCTATTCACTGACTGACTGACCCACCCTCCTCCTTCCCTAAACCCAACCGATAGTGTTTTCAAAAGCACCGATTGACCAGCAGCCACCCACTCCCCTAAACCCAACCCACAGTGTTTTCAAAAGCAATCCAGAAAAAGAAAAGCTTGATTTTTACCACATTTCAGATTTTACCACATTCTCACCCTGTTATTGTTTTTGTCTTACCTGCTTTCTGAAACCGTTCTTCGCCGGACTCAAACCCCGTCGTCACGGTCAACTCTGCTCCACTTCACAAGTCCGCCAACGTACGCAGCAAGCCACTGGACAAACTGATAACAGCAGAAAAGCCATTCACAGGTAAAGCGGAGGTAAGCGGTCAGCTGGTATGCGCAAAAAGGAACATCGTCATGCCGCCCCATAGTTCATTTAAAAGAGGAAATGCAGCCATACCTACCTCTGGATACATAATTTGCGAACTCCAGAAATATATATAGGGGTTACAAATAGTACGTGTCTGCTAGTATAAACATATATAGCATAACTTATTATAATTTACACTTATTGCCAATAACTGCTACTTTTACATGATATAGAATATGTCTTGAGCTAGATCTATTGTAACTTTGCACTTATTTTAATGGAGCACTAATAAAGTATGCTAATTGCACTTAGTGTAAATAGATGCTGTCATATTCTATTTTCGAATACTATTTTGGACAGATAGTATTGTGACGCAGCAGAAGTCTTAAATTGACACGGCATCTAGAAAAATGGTGCGAGCGTAACGGATACACACCTCCATCAAGCACATGTTTACATTGAAAAACAATAGAAACGTAGGGCATTGGAAAGGAAAAAAAGCGTTCTGTGTGATTACTAAATAAATATTATACTGTAGGTACGGAAAGTATTCAGACCCCCTTCAATTTTTCACTCCGTTATATTGCAGCCATTTGCTAAAATCATTTTAGTTTCCTCATTAATGGACACACAGCACCCCATTTTTACAGCATAAATAACGAAGGAGTGGCTTCACAACTCCGTGACTGTTCTTGAATGGCCCAGCCAGAGCCCTGATTTAAACCCAATTGAGCATTTATGGAAAGACCTAAAATGGCTGTCCACCAACGTTTACCATCCAACCTGACAGAACTGGAGAGGATCTGCAAGGAGGAATGGCAGAGGATCCCCAAATTTAAGTGTGGAAAAACTTGCATCTTTCCCAAAAAGACTCATGGCTGTACTAGCTCAAAAGGGTGTTTCTACTAAACACAGAGCAAAGGCTCTGAATACTTAGGACCATGTGATATTTCAGTGTTTTTTTTAATCTGGAAAAATGTCTATAATTCTGTGTTTTTCTGTCAATATGGAGTGCTGTGTGTACATTAATGAGGAAAAAAATGAACTTAGATGCTCAATTAGGTTTAAGTCAGGGCTCTGGCTGGGACATTCAAGAACAGTCACAAACTTAAATGTTTTAGCAAATGAGTACGTCGGCCCAGCGGGAAACTGCCCAGTCTGCCAAATGGCCAGTCCGACCCCTGCTATGACCTGATTCTGATGGCTGAGAATTATTTTTCTTTTCTCTCTGAGGCCCCATTTACACTAATGTGTTTTCGTTTTAAAACGCTTAAGTTTTGCTACAGTTACGCCATCCGTCCACACTACGCCGGAGTTTTCGAGCCCCAAAAACGGAGCGTTTTGAAAACGCTGGAGAGGTCGTTTTCATTCTAAAACGCTGCTGCTCCGTCTCAGTGTGGATGGGGGAAAACGGAGACATCTGAAAACGGAGGCGTGGCTGCTGAGATTCGCTACCTGATTGGGGCTTTTGGGTCATTGCGTATCCTTCCCTTATTCGCCAAGCCCCTATCACATGACTATAACGCTACCGGAAGACGGCAGACCAGCCTTCACTGTAAACAACAACATGGACACAGAAATGGGAGCGTTGTTTGCACTATTGTCCGTTTTTGGCGCCATTGTGCAGTTAAACTCTGCCGTTTTTACTACAGTAGCTGCATATATTCGCAAGAGGCAAGCTATTGTTCGAGCACTCGCTAATCGCTCGCGTTCATCGTTCAACCAGTATTTGTTGACTAACAATAACCAAATGCCGAGCGAGACACATGCTTTCTGTTTATACTTGGACGCGCATGCCCAGAGTGCGCGAATGGTCACGTGATATACGTTTTTGGTGGAGTAGTGTGGACGGAGATATGTTTAGAAACGCTAGATGAAACGCTAGTATGGACGCGGATCGTTTTTGATCTAAAACGCCGTTTCAAAATGAAAACGCATTAGTGTAAACGGGGCCTGACTCGTCATCTCTCCTTTCAGGTTATTCAATGTTGAAAACTTGTAACCATTGACTTGCATCGTGTTTTCTTTTCCTACCATGGAAGTCAATGGACACAGCTAACTGAAAACTGATTCATATCTATATAAAAACAACTATAAAACTACGAATAGATGAAATCACAATGACCGGTACAGGTTATATTTATTATTTCACCTATATACATATATATTAACACATTGAGCATGAACATCCGTTACACATGTTTAAATAGGAACAACATTTAAATGATAATTTGATGACAAATCACAAGGCGGAGCATTCCAACAATCAGAAATCAACCGGTCATTCAAGAGACTTGCACAGACACAAATATGGCGCCACAAAATATCAAATATATGGATAATCACATCTAAATATAATAGGATAATGTGCAAATACAATAACTTTCGGGAGATGTAAAGCAACATGGAAATAAAAAATGGCATCTTACAATCAAACTTAAAGAAATCAACCCAATATGTGTGTGTGGTATATCACAACAACTGCATGAACAAGTGTGATTTAACAACAAAATTGGAGGCAAACATGAGGCAAATTCACATATTACAGGAATCTCTAAATACAGCTAACAGACCACAGTCGAGATTAATTTCTCACGTTATATCACGAGGAATTATATCACGAGGAGGAGTGGATGAATTATGAATTTTCTTGTAGTTTTCTGAGAGAAACAGAATTTGATAGCCAACAAAATACAGCCATTTTTATATTTTAAGAAGCTAAGCTATAAAACCGCCCTCATGATACCTCACAGTGAAACCTTTAATGAATTTGTCTGGATGATACTGACCACTTCCTCAAAAGAAATGATATTTTGCTTAAATGAAAGGATTTAGGGTTGTCATGATACTGGAATTCGGTACCAATCGATACTGTATTTTTAAAAACATCCATGTCCCGCTAACATTTGAGCACGCTCTTAAACAGTGCTGATTTACCATTGTGTTCACGTGCTCAACAGAAATGACAGTGATTGGCCGTGAAGGTCATCAGTTCACCAAACTCACCGCTGTTTACTGAGTGTGACCACAGATACAGGGACACTGGAGCGTTTAAAGTCACTTTTATTTTTCTATAAGCTGACATACGAGCGATCCACTGATAAATCATGGCTTTAAAACGCTCCAGTGTCCCTGTATCTGTGGTTACACTCAGTAAACAGCGGTGAGTTCGGTGAACTGATGACCTTCCCAGCCAATCACTGTCATTTCTGTTGAGCTTGTGAACACCGTGGCTAATCAGCAGTGTTTAAGAGCGTGCTGAAATGATAGTAGGAAAGGGACGTTTTTAAAATCTCAGTATCGATAGGTACCGAATTCCCAGTATTGTGACAACACTAGATTTTACTATAATAAAACCCCAAAGAAAATGTAAATTAAAGTGTATGCAGATTGATATTGATTAATGCTGAGGATTACGCCACTGATTTGTCTGTACTACACTAAAAAAGTGCATTAAAGTAAGGAGAATCACTTATGAGGATAATTACACTTCTGGGAAAGGTGTAAAACTAAGTTTAGATTATCAGACGTACAACAGCAGTTACTGGAAACAAGAACAAATGTATACCATTAAAGTACTATTATGAGAGTTTGGTAGTAAATAAGCCAGTGGTCTCAAACTTAGTTCCTGGAGGGCCGCAGCTCTGCAAAGTTTAGCTCCAACCACCTCCAACTCACACCTGCTTAATAGTCTCTAGAAGTGATGAACACCTTGATTAGTTGGATCAGCGGTGTTTGATTAGGGTTGGAGCAAAACTGTGCAGAGCTGCGGCCCTCCAGGAATCCAAAGACCTATGAAATAAGCACAATAAAGCAAATAAAGTCGCCACTTTGACATGTGAAGTTTACATAAAATCTTCACTATCAAAACAAATGTCAACCACTGGTTTAAATGATCTTTATCTTATGAAAGACTTCGTTTCTCGGTGCTATTTTTTTTTTGGAGTAAATCAACATGAGATTTATCAGTCATTCATCAATATTCGGTCTCTCTTCAGATTTAGTGTCATACATGTTTAACCCAATATAATGACTCCTAAAATCCTTTTTTTCTAATCAATTACAATTATTTTGGTCACATCATAATTCATCATGACAATGCATTTGGTTGATAAGCACAAGAACGTGTTTAGTATCCACTGGGTTGTTTTTGAGGAATGTTTTCAGACACATCTCACACTCTTAGACTACTATGAAAACCAAAGAAATAATAACAGACAAATACTTTAAGAATTGATGTGTATTTGCTGACTGGCTGCATGCTTAAGGGTACGTTTTGGAGATATTGTGCATCTTTTTTTGTTTTTGATCCTTTACTTAACCTCTCTTTCCCTCTGGACAGGTCATTCAATATTCACCAGACTCTTGTCCGTGTCATCAGCTGGGCTGGATTCAGTGCCCGTTCCCTCAGTTTGGGAAAGATCCTCCAAAAGCTGCTTTCCAGCCTCTCCGGCTCGGGACGCCCAGTGAACAGCGCCCTGTTTCAGTCCGATGGAGCGAAGCAGCTTGGCGTAGTCCACAAACGCTGCTCCAACCAGCTTATGTGGAGATGCTGTGGTCAAGGAAGACTGACACTGATATAACACGGTAAGAAATTAAGGGGGTCACTCACTCTTAAAAAGTCTTAAATTTAAAAATTTTAGGGCTAAAAAAAGTTACATTCACTGAAATATGATGTTGTAGGACTTAAATACTTTTAAGCAGGTCATCATTTGTATTTGTCCATGTAAAGCTACGCAGTTGGTACAACAAACAATCCTCTCTATTTATAAATAACTCATTTATTTACTCTATTTACCAATATGGTTTATTAATCTTCCTTACATCCTTACAATAACATTTGTTTAAAAGTTCTCCATGTATTTATGCATAAATGTATACCTCCTTACTTCAATTCAGTTCGATTCATGTTTATTTCTCTAGTATTCTTACAATGTAGATTGTGTCAAAGCAGCTTAACATAGAAGTTCTAGTAAATTGAAACTTGACTAACTAAAGTCTTGTCGCCCAAGTTTTAGGAGCAACAAATAATAACTTGACTTCTAGTTGATCATTTGGTATCAGAAGTGGCTTATATGAAAGGCAAAGGCCTCTAGATTACGCTTATTTGAGCACAATAAAATATGATCATGTCTTAATTTTTAATGATTTCATTAGGACAGTAAGGTCTGACTTTGCTTAGACAAAAGTCTTGTCACTGAACAGAAATAATGTCCAGTATAGAATATAAAGTCATGCTGCAGTGGAAACAGAATGAATATTGTGTCTGACTCCATCATGAGCTTGGAGGACTGCATCATACATCTCTGAATGACTCAAATCACTTATTAATAAAGTCATCTGGAATGGCAAAGAAAGAGTTCTCGCAGGACTCCCAGAGTTCATCAAGATTCTTTGGATTCATCTTCAATGCCTCCTCCATCTTGCCCCAGACATGCTCAATAATGTTCATGTCTGGTGACTGGGCTGGCCAATCCTGGAGCCCCTTGACCTTCTTTGCTTTCAGGAGCTTTGATGTGGAGGCTGAAGTATGAGAAGGAGCGCTATCCTGCTGAAGAATTGTCCCTCTCCTGTGGTTTGTAATGTTATAGGTAGCACAAATGTCTTGATACCTCAGGCTGTTGATGTTGATCATCCACTCTGCAGATCTCTCGCACGCCCCTATACTGAATGTAACCCCAAACCATGATTTTTCCTTCAGCAAACTTGACTGATTTCTATGAGAATCTTGGGTCCATGTGGGTTTCAGTAGGTCTGCAGTATTTGTAATGATTGGGATGCAGATCAACAGATGATTCATCAGAAATATCCACCTTCTGCCAATTTTCCAAATGATCAACTAGAAGTCATGTTATTATTTGTTGCTCTTACAACTGAGATCCACAACAAGACTTTTGTCAGACAGTGCAAGTTGTGTGAAACCCCCCTGTTTAGGCTACTGAAAATATTTCAACATTAGAAAAATATCAATATAATAAAGCATTAATTTCAAAAGATCCCTGCATTCATTTAAAATCCTGGAAGGTGCATGAGAAGGATATTAATGTCATCGTTGGTCTCCATCACTCCATATTTCAAGCAGGCTTCGATAAAGAGCGCAGCGCGGTCGAAATATCTCATGCTGTCGGGAGAATCAAAGACACGTCAGAGCGTCGTGCTCTTCATCACACATTCAAATGACACAATCTGATCAAACTAAACTAGTGATTCTTAACAGGAGGCTTGAGTTTCACATAAAACACTTTCACAGGCACTTATTACAGTATTACGATATCAACAAGTCAATGATTGTGAAAGACACTCTTAAAACATAACAGTTTTAATAATTCATTTCTAATAACTAATGTTTGTGTGTCTTTGCCATGATGGCAGTACATAATATATAACTAGTTACTTTGTAAGATGCTATTAGTCATCTTAACCTCCTAGGGCCCGAGTGTCCACATACGTGGTCCACATACGTTTTTACCACTATTAAAAACCACAAACCAATGAATTCATAAACTAGATAAGATTTTTAACGTTAATATATTATAAAAATTCTAAACATTTTCCTGGTGACACTTTGCAGAATATCTCGAGTGAGTTAATTTCATAAAAAACCCTTCTGCGGTCATTAAAAGCAGAGTAAAAGTAGAGTGTGTTTTACAGTAATAGGAATTTTGAGACATAAAATAAATGACTAAATGAAAGTAATGCAAACCTGTGGAGCATCTCGCCCACTTTCTGAAAGCAGCCCAGTGAGAGCAGCACCAGCATAGCCTTTGACTTCTGATTGACCTGAGGAGAACACAGATGCTCTGCCCAGCGCTTCAGCACATCTGAACCCTCCGCTGCATTCAGACGCACCTGACACACACACACACAGAGAGAGCCTTTTTTATTCAGCAAAAAATATTACTCATAGGAGTGGGACAAAATATTGATATGCCGTTTCATCGTGATATTTCCGGCTGCAATACATTATCGATACGCTTGCACCAAGTATCGTTATTTATCTATATATACAAATAATCTGGATGAATTAATCAGACTTGATCTTGACTGCAGCCGTTATCTACTTTGGCTGCAAAACACCCAGCCTTAGTTTTCTATTGTTACACTGGGTCCTAATAACACGCATCACGGCACCGCGACATGCAATAAAAGTTATTTTCCATGTTAAAAGAATCTTTTGTCTTAACCATCTTCTGATGGCGACATGAGAAATGTCTATTTTAAAAATGCTTTCTATTTCTGCGACATCGCAGCAGAACAACAACATCTACTACTATGACAATGATCACCTCAGGTACTGATTATGTGCTTTATTCAATGTTAAATGCTCCCAATGTGAGTGTAAACACCATTTTACATGATATGTTTTGCCATACTACTAAAAGCAGCAGCAGATAGTTCACCTCAGATCTTGAAAATAAAATAACTAACAGACGGTTTGAAAATGAAAGTCAGAACTGTGAATGTCTGTATGATGCAGGTGTGTGTGTGTGTGTGTGTGTGTGTGCTGGACGAACCTTGGCCAGCCAGGCAGCGCGGGTCCATTCTCCATACGTCTGCAGATACCGACAAGCATCTGCCGCTTTATCAATCAGACAGAGCAACTGCACCCCCTCTATAACACACAGAGAAACACACTGTCCATATATACAGCTGAAGTCAGAATTAATAGCCCCCCTTTACAGTATATTACTATATACAACATTATATGTGCAGCTGTTATGTGCAAATTGGCATGTAAAGTGTGTTGTTAAATAAGTGTATATGTGTATAAAAAAGTGTAAAGCAAGTAGTGATTATTATCATCAAGTGTTCATGAGATGGATTGCCTGAGGGAGGAAACTGTTTCTGTGTCGGGCTGTTCTGGTGCGCAGTGCTCTGTAGCATCGACCAGAAGGTAACAGTTCAAAGAGGCAGTGTGCTGGGTGTGAGGAGTCCAGAGTCATTTTGGCAGCCCTTCTGCTCGCTCTGGATAAGTACAGTTCTTAGAGAGAGGGGAGGGTTGTGCCAATGATTCGCTCAGCAGTCCGAGCTATTCGACGTAGTCTTCGGAGGTCGGATTTGGTAGCTGAGCTAAACCAGACAGTTATTGACGTGCAGATGATGGAAAGTTGGAAATGATGGAAAGTTATGCATAATAAAATGAAATGACACAGGAAAAAGTATTGAACACATGAAGAAAGGGAGGTGTAGTTCACCAGTGAAAGCTCCCTCAGTGTAAATGAATATCAGCTGCTTCAGTCCAACATCTACATTAGCAGGAGGATGAAGATGAAACCAGGGTGGACATTTCAGCAAGACAATGATCCAAAACGCAGCCAAGGAAACTCTCAAATGCTTTCAGAGAAAGAAAATCAAGCTGTAGAATGGCCCAGCCAGTCACCTGATCTGAATTTAATATAAAATACAAGATAAAGCTCAGATTTGATAGACGAGACCCACAGAACAGTCAAGATTTTGACACTCTAAAGTCTGTGAGAAACTCACACCTGAGCAATGCATGAGGCTTCATTCTCCATATGAGAGGCGTCATTAAGCTGCCGTCACCAAAAAAGCCTTTTATATAAAGTATTAAATTTGTTTTAGTAGTTTGGTAACACTTTATAATAACAGTACATGAATAATGATGTATTAATATGTAAACTAAACATTACTTTATTATGAATTAATGATGAGTTAATGTATGCACTAATCATAAACTAACTTGAACTACAACATAAGTCACATGAGTTCATGTGTGAATTACAGCTACCTTAATTACTTGTTAGTACATGATTGTTTGTTAATTAATGTATTAATTACCACATTAGTTTATGCTTAATTTAACCATCATGAACTCATGATGTTAATATATAATTATGTTGTGACTTTACTTGAAGGGGCACATCATCATTAACCCATTCTTAACTACTCATGAACTCCTTATGCACGTCCAACTAGTCAGTTTACACTGAATAACAATAGAAAAGTGTTCAGTCAACGTCAGCATGAACAGGAGTTCATGAGTAGTTAAGGATGAGTTAATGATGATGTGCCCCTCCAAGTAAAGTCATGACATAATCATACATTAACAGCTCATGAGTTCATGTTGGTTGCATTTAGCTTAAACTTAAATGTTAATTAATACATTAATTAACAACATGTACTAACAAGTAATTAAGGTAGCCGTAATTCACACATGAACTCATGTGACTCATGTTGTAGTTCAAGTTAGTTCATGATTAGTGCATACCTTAACTCATCATTAATTCATAATAAAGTAATGTTTAGTTTGCACATTAATACATCATTATTCATGTACTGTTATTGTAAAGTGTTACCAGTAGTTTCTTTTTGTGTCATTTCTTGTTTTGTTTTATTTTTATGTTTGTATTGTTTGAGTTTTTACCAAAATCTGGTTCAATTCCATGTCAACAGCTGCTTTAGAAAGGTTTTTCCCAGGAAAAAACATGACATGTTCAATACTTATTTTCCCCGCTGTATATGAATCATTTGTTGTATTTTGGCCGGATCATAGCCTGTTTTTACTGTACACTAAAATATTCTTCCTGTCTTCATTTGTTTTTAGTCAAATCTAAATTTTCTAGTCATCTCAACTTAAATCAGTCAAACTAACTAAAAATACTGACAAAAATGTAGTTGAAACCCAATTAACTTATGGGATTAAGTCAAATTAACGTAAAACATTTGTTGTCATGACTTTTTCTAATAATTATTTTTTACAGTGTATGGAAAAGACAAGCTAGGACTACACAGATAAGAAAAAAAGACATACAGGATTAAAACAAAGTTGACTACCTGCCAGCTTTCCATTGGCAATCATGTTTGTGGCCACCAGTTTAATGGTGCTCTGGGACGGGCCGGAGGAGGTGATGGTGGTCACCAGACAGGCTTTCAGAGAGTCACAGTAATAGCTGGAGTTATCAGCGCTCGTCTCCAAAAGCAACTGCACCGCACGGTCCGTCTGATGAGGAAAAAACATGCATGTTTGTTCTGACTTCAGACATGCAAGTCAGAATTATTAGCCTCCCTGTATATTTTCCCCCAGTTTCTGTTTAACAGAGAGAAGATTTTTTCAACACATTTCTAATCATAATAGTTTTAATAACTCATCTCTAATAACTGATTTCTTTTCTCTTTGCCATGATGACAGTAAATAATATTTGACTAGATATTTTTCAACATACTCTTATTCAGCTTAAAGTGACATTTAAAGGCTTAACTAGGTTAATTAAGTGAGTGTTATCAGCGTGAAGCCAAGTAGGAGCGCTCACTCTGATCCCCCGAGCTCTGAGGGTTGTGGAAATTCCAAATTGAACAAAACAAACCATTACAAGTGGCTTAAAATTGGCAAGGAAAATTCGGCACATGCGTCAACTGGCAGAACTTCGGTAGTTTTTAAAAATAAATAAATAAATAAATTAAGTGAGTGTTTTCTTAAAACAAGCTAAATAATCTGCCAATGGGGTAAGCTAAACAATCAGTTTTTTTTAATTTTGACATAAGATTGTTTTGCTTATTTATTATTTTGCTTGCCTAGGACATGCTTCTTGATTTATGAATTATTTGATGTTTGGAAACAAGACAAAAAATCTAAGTAAGAATTTTTTTTTTGCAGTGTGGAGACTACATTTAGGGTGTTGATGTTATAGACCAATTACCATGTTTGTAAACATTCAGGATGCGCGCGCATGGAGGTGGCAGAAAAAAACCGGGAGCGCTAGCATTTACAGCGAGGGAATGACATCCAATGCGGTTCAGAGTTTGTTTTTGTCTTAGAAATAAGATATATTGATTGCATATTATATATATTATTTACATAATGCTTTCAGTGTATTATAACAGCTAGTCATCCAGTGATAAGCACAGTGATTCGTCAAAATTAACATTAAAGTTAGCGGCGTTCGTCTGACAGGTCCATTTGCGATAGCAACCTCCCAGTGGATATTGAATAGAACGAAATGACCAAGCATCCAGCCCCAAATATACAATCTCATTGAAGCTCCAAGGGATTTTACGAGAGAAGTTAAAGCCCTACAAGTGTTTGGATGCCAACAATTGTGTTCTGTGTCATCATGTGCAAGAAATAATGTTCCCTGATTACCAGATTCAAAACTATGTAGTGCTAAAAACCGAGGATCTGCCGAGCCAAAGACAAGGAAAAAAAGACGACGCTAACGTTATACAAGGCCTGGGTGAGTTCAGTAAAGTTAGCAACAGATTCGCATAAACCGTGTTCATGTTGTTTTCAAGTCACACTTGCAGGTTATTTCAGAACGAATACTCAAAGTGCTGTGGTAAACAATATAGGGAGTGTGTCACAAGTTGTCACTGAATGAATGTGTGAATATAAAACCAACTTTACCTTAATAACTTACACTATCACGTTTCATTCTGAGCATTCAGTGTCCGCAGTTTAATTAACCACATGTAGCTGTTTTGCCGAAATCATTGCTGCAATCACAAACGAGTAATGTGTATGATTCAGCATAGCCTGAACTTACCTGATATAACATGAGAACTGCAGAGTCCAGCATTTATAGTTAGGTCGTCACTTCATTCAGCTCCCTTTTAGCCAAAGACGTCTGCAGTCGGCATTAAAAGCAGTGTGGTGTACGGTAAAAGTTATTTGGCATCCTACCACAAAACATGACATGTTTGCTATTGCAGCCGGTCTTTTTCTGCAACCGGGGACCCGTGTGACGTAGGTTGGTAATTGGTCTATACAGTGGTCCCTTGTTAATCACAGGCGTTAAGTTCTAAAAATAACCCACAATAGGCAAAATCACGAAGTAGTCTCTTTATTTTTGACAATTATTATAGATGTGTAAAGGCTGTAAAACCCCTCACTGCACACTTTATACACTTCTCTCAGACAGGCATTAACATTTTCAAACTTTTCTCGCTTGTTTAAACACTCGCACAAAAACAAATCCGCGAAACTGTGAGGCCGCAAAAGGTGAACTGCATTATAGCGAGACCACTGTATATACTATCATATTAAAATCTTACTTTGTTGGAGAATAGTTTTTTTATATTCACTGAAAAATATATACTGTATTACATTTTTTTTAAAGGCATAAACGTATCTATAAGGATGTAGTGGAAAATCACAGTAACTGTATGCTAGTTTAATTGTATTATAATGACTCAACAGAAGTGTGCAGTTTCTCACCTGTCCCAGCAGGAGGAGCTGGTCTGCACACTTTTTGGTGTGTTCATAGCTGGACCTCTTCACTTCTTGCAGATGAACACGCTCCAGCTGAAAGCCCTAAAACACAGAAACAAAACATGGCTGTTAGGTTAGGAGTCTGTTAGGTTGTATTAACTCTCCCCAAACCCTTTTCCAGATCTTTCTGAATGAGATGCCTATTTACTACATCCAGTCAACTCGCAGTAGAAAAAAACAAGCCACACCCACTGTTTTCTCATTTAATATTCTGTTCTCTAGTAATTGAGCCACAATACAAAAAAAAAGAAAACAGTCACAGCTTTCGATTCATCCAGACCTAAATCAGTAATATGTGCTGTTGGTCTGGCCGTGCTCTTTTCCTATCCTGATTTCCTCTCAATCGGCAGTGAGACAAATCGATCACAGACCGTGACACAGAGAACGAATGAGGTCAGAAGTCAGAGCCGTCTCTACATTTAAATAGGGAGAAAACAGATGCAGAACAATCAGGTAGAGCAGGGCTTCTCAAACTCGGTCCTGGGGGGGCGGTGTCCTGCAGATTTTAGCTCCAACTTGCCTCAATACACCAGCAAGGATGTTTCTAGAAAGCCTAGTAAGAGCTTGATTGGCTAGTCCGGGTGTGTCTGATTGGGGTTGGAGGTAAAATCTGCTGTACACCAGACCTCCAGGACCGAGATTGAGAACCTCTGAGGTAGAGGACAGGCTGCTTATAGCTGAACACTGAAGGAAGTCAGAAAAAAATGGCAATTTAGAGTAAATTTACAGGACATTTTCCTTTTTGGGTGAACTATGCATATTATTGATTATTACTAGGTTCACACAGAATCTGACCGTGCAGAATTCCGCAGATTTTAGCCCGTCATTGATTCTGTTTATTTACTTGTGTGTTCATTCAATCATTCATTCATTTTCTTTTCGGCTTAGTCCCTTTATTAATCGGGGGTCGCCACAGCGAAATGAACCGCCAACTTATCCAGCACGTTTTTACCATAAACTGTAAAAGATATGGACGTAGTATCCGTGACGTCACCCATAGGTTTCTGAACACTGCAAAAGAAGCCACAAGTAGGCGCGGCCAACCGTCGCCATTTTGTTAGCGCGTCATCGCACCAAACGCGGCATACCAAATAAGGGCAAAGAGGCGGAGAGTGAGCGGAGCTACAGACGCATGCTGGATTCTCAGCCTTTTGCTTAGACCTGGATTAAAACAGACTTATTACTCTGGGAGAACGTTTAATACTTCATTACCTGTGACTCGTTTGTGTTCTGACCACACGTGCTTTGTTGTACACTATATCAATAAAGTGTTTAGACTTTTAAAAACACTGCTGTAACAAATTAAGCCACTAAACATTGATCTTATGATGTTTTTCGACAGGAGGAAAACGCGAATTACTATCAAACACTTCAGATATAGTCTGTGTTAGTAAATGTAAGACTGTTTATAAAAATCCAGCACTAACACTGTATGACAACGCTTCAGATGACTGTTTTATAGCCTACAGCTAATCAATCTGTCAGATTCTGGAGTGCAATACTGGTCTAAAGAACATTTAAATGATAAATGATCTTAAATAAAACAAATACATTTATAGAGATGGTAAATAAGTAAATAATTTCACTCACCTGTGAAATGGAGGCAACTTGAACGGTTTGTAAGCACAATTAAATCCACACAGCATGCCATATCATCTGATAATTGTAGGAAATAATTCCAAAAGGCAAATGACGGTGTAAAGAAACATTAAACAAAACAAAAACACGATTTATTTGCCGAGCTCAGCGGCTAATTAGCCAGAATCAGCTGAGGTGACGAGACAGCGACCAGCGAGGGCTAGCTGTCACTCAAGTGGCCACGCCCTTAATTATGCAAACTTAATATAACCTAATAAAAACGAAACGGATGAGTTATAAAAAAATTCACCCCCCTCAGAGTTGTCATGAAGGGTAATCATAGCTATATGCACCAAAGCCATCGCTTGTACCAGGCTGTAAACATGTTTTTATCAGCTGTAAAAATGGCCAATTTACCAATGCAGAAAGAAAGCACTTGGACTTCCTGGAGCCAGCCCCCCCAGGCAAGTCGATGAATTGCAGTTTTAGTTACTTCCGTATTGGCTTCCCGAGGGAGAGCGAGAGGTTGCCGCTTGGTTTTTACGCAGCGGATTCCCTTCCAGCCGCAACCCATCCCTGGGAAACCCCCCACACACACTCATTCACACTCATACACTACGGACAATTTAGCCTACCCAATTCACCTGTACCGCATGTGTTTGGACTGTGGGGGAAACCGGAGCACCCGGAGGAAACCCACGCGATCACAGGGAGAACATGCAAACTCCACACAGAAACGCAAACTGACCCAGCCGAGGCTCGAACCAGCAACCTTCTCGCTGTCAGGCGACAGCACTACCTACTGCGCCACTGCGTCGCCATTTATGTGTGTAAATGTGTGTAAATTTATATTTATTCAGTTTTTAAATTAATTACAGTAATATTATTGACTAATATGAAAATATTCATGTGATTTATTTACGATTTAGTTTGTAAAGTAATATTTTCTGGTAAATATATTAAACGAGAGACTTGCTTTGTTTACCAAATAAAGTGGATCTAATTGGATGTGCATTGTAAACATTAAATACAAGTTAAAAAGGTATAATTTTTTATTGTGTATACTAAAGTTTTAGTTATGATACTCCTAAAATCATTCCGCTTGAGCTTGAGAGTGAACTACTGACTGCTAGATGTTTCTGTTTCTGACTGCTAGATGGTGCCAGAGCGTTACTTTCAGAAAGCATTTATACAGCCACCAAACAAAATGTGGATTTATTGTTCTTCCCTGCCAGTTAAACGTGTTCATTCATTCATTCATTCATTCATTCATTCATTCATTCTGACCTAATTATATTTATGGTAACACTTTAGTTCAAGTAACAATTCACAGCATTTAATACTGGCTTATTACCTGCCTATTATTAAGACGTGAACTCGTTATTAGCACTTATAAAGTATGATCTTATTCTACATTCCTAATCCTACCCCACACCTAGTCCCAACTAATATCCTACTAACTATTAATAAGCAGCTAATTAACAGTTTATTAAGCTAAAACTCTTAGTTAGTGGTTTGTTAATAGAGTGAATTGCACATTAAAACAAAGTGTGAACATATTTATAATCATCTACTTCATGCGTACAATTTTACAAGTATTTTTTTTTTATGAATGATCAGATACTACAGTTTTACGCAGGACCTCCATTAGTACTTCTTCCCTTCCTGCAGTAATGCATACGAGCTCTGTATAATGAAGATTTTTAGTTTTCAGTGGAAACTGAACAAATTCAAGGATTCAGATCTCATGATAGTTTTACTTTTCTCCATTTAGAGAGAATAAGTGTCTAATTTAATGAAAGCCCTGCAGTCCTGCTGAATATGGATGTGTTAATATTCCAGGTTTTCCCTCTCCAGATGAACTGTGTCAGACATTCATCAGTTTAACTTTAATCCCGCTCTGAATATAAACTCTCGCTGATGCCAGTCAGTGAACTGTAGAAGAAAACAAGTCCTGCTTTCTCAAAGGAGTCTTGTTGGCACAATGTTTAGGTGTTTTTGGAGATTTTGTAATGATTTTCTGATCCTAAGATACACCATAGCTTTGGGGATCGATGCATTAAATTTTTTTTTTTTTTTTTTTACTGTAATCTAATCGGTGACCGAATTTATGAGGCAGCAACAATGAGACCAAATATTTAATTATATATTGTAAAGACATACATACACGTGTATGTATATACATGTACACACGCACAAGTATTCTGTTCATATAGAGAAATCATACCTAGAGGATAAAAGAACATTTAAGAACAAAATATATACAGTTGAATCAGAATTATTAGCCCCCCCATTGAATTTTTTTTCTTTTTTTAATATTTCCCAAATTATGTTTAACAGAGGAAGGAAATTTTCACAGTATGTTTGATAATATTTTTTCTTCTGGAGAAAGTCTTAGTTGTTTTATTTCGGCTAGAATAAAAGAAGTTTTGAATTTTTTAAAATTCATTTTAGGGTCAAAATTATAAGGCCCTTTAGGCAAATTTTTTTTTTTCAATAGTCTACAAAACAAACCATCATTATACAATAACTTGCCAAATTACCCTAACCTCCCTAGTTAAGCCTTTAAATGTCACTTTAAGCTGTATAGAAGTGTCTTGAAGAATATCTAGTCAAATATTATTTACTGTCATCATGACAAAGATAAAATAAATCAGTTATTCGAGATGAGTTATTAAAACTATTATGTGTTGAGAAAATCTTCTCTCCGTTAAACAGAAATTGGGGAAAAATAAACAAGGGTGCTAATAATTCAGGGGGGCTAATAATTCTGACTTCAACTCTATACAGGTATATATATAATGCAATGTAATTAAAATATTTCTTTTTATTCTTAAAGGTTCTTAAGAGTTTATTATATAATATAATATAATATAATATAAAAAAATATTTATTTTAGAAATACAACATAATCTATTATTTTTATATATAAATAATAATAAAAATTAATTATATAATAAACCCATTAATTAAAAAATATATAAAGTGCTGATATTTATTTAATTGCATCAGTTAAAAAGTTGAGTAGATGAGGTGTCTCCAATAAAAAAAATAAAACAGAAGCTCAGAAAAAAACAACAAATTATACTTTTAATTAGTGGTGGGCCGTTATCGGCGTTAACGCGAGACTCTTATCGCGAGATAAAAAAAATATTGCCGTTATTCTCAAAGTTGGGTTGGGAGCTGGGCCTATTCTACGCAAGCCATGATGACTTTCACCTTGATATTTTAGCGCGGATGTATACCTGACCTGTATACCTATTCTAAATCAAATCAGCAGGATGCCCTTCTGGATCTTACTTCGAAGACACTACTGACTACGCTTACATGACATCTGTAGTGTAGTTATTTGCCTTAATAGACAATACTATAATTAAGGTGTTTACGTGAAGTGCTTTCATGTATGAGTTTCCTGTCATTTTGGGTGACTTTAACAGTTCGGCAGTTTCACATTCACTCATGAACATTTCATTCATGCCCCGTGACAAACTGGGGTTTAGATGCAAATAAGGAGTAAGGACTGGTGAGAGTGTTATGGAATTTAATAACGCAGGCCGAACGGAAAGAAAAAAAACGCATTTCACAATGTGTGTGTGTGTGTGTGTGTGTGTGTGTGTGTGTGTGCGTGCGGTCCTTTACTGACAGCCGTGTGTGTGGATCTTGACGGAAAATATGGCGTGTATGGCGTTATGTAGGCCTACAGTTTAAAATTGATGTTTAACTGAATAAACCGTTAGTAAACACAAGTACATCTTATTGAACATCATTTATTTTCATCACCAATTATCATAGTAGAACAGTTCCTCAAGCAGTTTGTGATGCATTTTGGAAACAGGAGATGAGCCCCTGGTCTAATGCATCACCTGGCTTGAGAAACCCGTTCTCAAAGATTTACTTTTAGTCATTATTTGGTAGCACACATATTCTGAATGCCTTCGGCAGAATTCAAATGAGCCATTTTAATCTAGATTAATCTAGATTAATTACAATATTAATTTATGCCCACCTATACTTTTAATACATTTTAAGATGTATATGATTTCAATAAATTATTCAATAAGCGCAATTATGTGTGCCTTCCCATTTTTAATTTTATCGTTAATAGTTAAAGAAATAAAAAACAACCAATGAAATTAAAGTGATAGTTCACCCAAAACTGAAAATTCTCAATCATTTACTCACATTTGACTTGTTTCAAACCTTTATGCGTTCTGTTGAACCCAAAAAAAGATATTTTGAAGAATGCCGAAAACCTGTAACCATTGACGTCCAGTTATTTGTTATCCCTTCTAAGTCAATGGTTACAGTTTTCAAACAACATTTTTCAAAATATCTTCTTTTGTGTTCAACAGAACAGAAACAAGTCAAATGTGAGTAAATGACTGAGAATTGTATTACCTTTTTAAATAATTAATATTGAATAATATTGAATCAGTATTGGGAGAAATATTGCTTTAAATAGTTGATTATTTGCTTTGTTTCTTTTATTATTAGCGATAAATAAAAAATGCAAAGCAAAACATAATTGCGCTTATTGAATTATATATTGAAATCATATACAATTAAAATATCGTGTTCAACAGAAGAAACTCATGTAACCTCAGATGACCACATAAGGCTGAGTAAATAGTGAGCACATTTTCAACTTTGGTTGAACTACCCCTTTAAATAAAGTGTTAATGTTAATCCCATCAGTTTAAAAGTCGAGTAGATGAAGTGTTTTGATCTTAAACCTGGAAGAAGGAGCTTTCGCAGAGGATGTCGTGGCAGATGTCCAGATGACTGGCTGCCGCTTGGCCTTCTGGGATGGATTCTTTGGATTGAGCGCTCTGAGCAAACGCCTGGATGTAATGAGAAGCCACCGTCCAGAACTGAAGGTCTGATTCATCACCAAACAGCCTGATAAATTATAAATGAAGGAGAGAAACCCCAGAGCAACAGAAGAGTGTCTTAGTTTATTCAGCAGACAAGACTGTCAAACCAACATTAAATAAGTTAACATTAAAGGAGACCTTTTATACAAAAATCACTTTTATAAGAGGTTAAACATGAACAGTGTGTGGATATAATCAGCTTCTAATGATAAACATTTATTAATTTTAGTATTTATAATCACACTTGATAATAACAGTCTGCAGAAACACTTTGATTGACATTCTCCCTTTGTATGTGTCATCAGAGGGGGAAAGCCCCGCCCACTAGTGACCATCTCTCCCTCATTAGCATAGGACGCTAGTCTTGTTTTTGAATCTGCCACTGTGCTGACACACATGCATTTGTAGCTCCGCCCTCTTTAGAAAAGAGCACAATCTCATTTGAATTTAAAGTGACAGTCACCAAAACGCCACAATTAGGATCAAAGCCTAAAAGGGGCAGTTTCAGAGAGTTAGAAAACATTACTTGTGTGGTATTTTGAGCTGAAACTTCACTACACACACACTCTAGGGACATCAGAGACTTATTTTACATCCTGTAAAAAGAGCATGATTGGTCCCCTTTAAGGGCCCTATCATACACCCGGCGCTATGCATGAGGCAAGTGTTTTTTGCTAGCTTTTGCAAGCATCACATTGTTTAACCCTCTGAGGACCCTATTGATTTTGGTCACACAAATAAGTGTCATACACCATACAAATCTCGTAGGTGTCTACTTCTTTTTGTGTACACTCACAATAACAACAAAAGTGTGTGCTTTTGCAAAAGAAGGAAAATAAACTCTGTGCGTTCTTTCTTTTGTCTCTCCGACAGTATGCTGACCCAAAACAGACTTTACAAAATGTAAATCATTGTAATGTTTTCTTTAAATAAGAGAACAGAGTAATTTTCACATAATTGTTAAGTAAATATTCTAGCCTACAAGACTGGTTACTCAAAAGTCTTATTCAGGCCCATTCAGTGTGTTTTTTACATTTATTTCAGCTACATTTTCTTCTCCAAAACTTACTGACCATGCATAATATTGTTTTTCTAAAAACCGCAAGCATGTACATCCACATTTCTCATATATTATTGTAGCACAGTTTGTGCTGAATACAAAAAAATACATGTTGGCCAATACTATGTAATACGTAGCTGAAATAAGCACAAATGTCAGGGCATAATATCTTAGGAGCCCCAAAATCACCTCAGAATCCAGAGGGGTTAAATAGCAAATGCATTTGTGTGCCTATGGGTGTGCTGTTCTCAAAAGGAGGAGTGTTATGGCACATTGTTGGTGCTTTGCTATTTTTTTGGTGTATTATGAAAAAAAAAAAAAGCATCTTCGCTAAAACCTAAAATCATAAGTCTTTGTAAAATCAATTTATGGTCTATTAAAAGCTTTGGATAGATCAATAAATCGAGCAGCACATGACTTTTTTCAATCTAAGGAGGTTATGATATCATTTAAAATGCTGAAACAGCATGTCCGCTTTCTGTTTATTGAAATTAAGACCGGTTTAAAATGATTTAAGGTGTATTACACAATATTACATTGAATTAAAAAATGTGTTTTTTGACAAGACATTTTAAAGGGGGCCTATAATGCCCCTTTTTACATGATATAAAATAAGTCTCTTATGTGCTCAGTGTGTGTATGTGAAGCTTCAAAATACCACACAGATAATGTTTTCTAACTCTCTGAAACTGCCCCTTTTACTCTTTGCTCCTAATTGTGGCGTTTGGGTGACTGTCGCTTTAAATTCAAATGAGATTGTGCTCTTTTCAGAAGAGGGCGGAGCTACAAATGCCTCTAATAGTGGACGGCTGCTTCTTACTCAGGGCTGTCTATGCTAATGAGGGAGAGATGGTCACTAGTGGGCGGGGCTTTCCCCCTCCCTACAAAGGGAGAATGTCAATCAAAGTGTTCCTACAGACTGTTTTTATCAAGTCTGACCATAAAAAATACAATTAAATCATGTTTTACCATTAGGAGCTGGTTATGTTTACAGTCTATTGCTACACATCTGTGCTTGAACCCCTAATAAAAATGATTTTTGCACGATAGGTCCCCTTTAAGCCTGTGTGATAGTGTTCTAAACTGTAATGCATTCTGATCTAAACGGAGACTCACCGAGACACAAGCAGGCAGCGCTGCAGCAGGCTCAGATTGGGATCCTGCAGGACACTTTTGATGTCACTAAGTGGGAAGAAAATATTTTTTAGCACGCTCAGGGGAAAAAAACTTGCTGCTCATATGCAAAATGAATGAAATCATTACATGAGAGAGGGCAGCGTGCTCTTTTAAGAAGCTCTTCACATAAAGCTGTGCGAGTGTGTTTGAGAATAATTGTGTTCCCGCTTTTATTTAGAGGTGCTTAGGAAGAAAAGAAACTGCCATACTTGCATTACAGAATTATAGCAGAAACAATGGCATGCTTTTTTCTGGACATGTAACTATATGTACAATCCTTCATGGCACCGAAAATATTGCTCAGAGATTTTGCTCCATATTGACATGATAGCATCACGCAGTTGCTGCAGATTTGTCGGCTGCACATCCATGATGCGAATCTACTGTTCTACCACATCCCAATGGTGCTCTATTGGATTGAGCTCTGGAGACTGCGGAGGCCATTTGAGTACAGTGAACTCATTGTCATGTTCAAGAAACCAGTCTGAGGTGATTCACACTTTATGACATGGTGAGTTATCCTGCTGAAAGTAGCCATCAGAAGATGAGTACACTGTAGTCATAATGGAAAGGACATAGTTAGCAACAATACTCTGGCAGGCTGTGGCGTTGACACGATGCTCAATTGGTACTAATGGGCCAAAAGTGTGCCAAGAAAACATTTCCCACACCATTACACCACCACCAGCCTGAACCGTTGATACAAGGCAGGATGGATCCATGCTTTCATGGTGTTTACGCTAAATTATGACCCTACCATCTGAATGTCGCAGCAGAAAGAGAGACTCATCAGACCAGGCAAAATTTCTCCAATCTTCAATTGTCCAGTTTTGGTGAGCCTGTGTGAATTGTAGCCTCAGTTGACAGGAGTGGCACCCGCTGTGGTCTTCTGCTGCTGTAGCCCATCCGCCTCAAGGTTGGACGTGTTGTGTGTTCAGAGATGCTCTCCTGCAGACCTCAGTTGTAACGAGTGCTTATTTGAGTTACTGTTGCCTTTCTATCAGCTGGAACCAGTCTGGCCATTCTCCTCTGGCATCAACAAGGCATTTGCACCCACAGAACTGCCGCTCACTGGATATTTCCTCTTTTTCGGACCATTCTCTGTAAACCCTAGAGATGGTTGTGCGTGAAAACCCCAGTAGATCAGCAGTTTCTGAACTACTTCAGTCTGGCACCAACAACCATGCCATGTTCAAAGTCACTTAAATCCCCTTTCCTCCCCATTCTGATGCTCGGTTTGAACTGCAGCAGATCGTCTTGATCATGTCTACATGCCTAAATGCATTGAGTTGCTGCCATGTGATTGGCTGATTAGAAACTTGCATTAACAAGCAGTTGGACAGGTGTTCCTAATAAAGTGTGTAACAACTTTAACTGTTAAAAGCTATTAGTTACTAGTTAATCAGTTATAAGTAGGGCCAGACGGAATCTGCGGACGTTTTTTGCTATTTCTGCGGAGAATTTTGGTAAAAATCTGCGGATTTCTGCGGAATTATTTTGGGAGTATCATAACTATAACCTTAATATGTTAAATAAAAAATAATACCTTTTAAACTTGTATTTAATGTTTAAAATGCAAATCCAATTAGATTAACTGTAAATAGTTAACTTTAAGTAAATAAACAGAATTAATGATGGGCTAAAAATCTGCGGAAATCTGCGGAAAATCTGCAGAAAATCTGCGGAATTCTGCGCGCGCAGATTCCGTGTGGGCCTAGTTATAAGTAACTAATAAAGTTATGTAACTAATTCTGAATTTGATTTAATGAAATAATGTGCACCTTTTGTAAAGCTGCTTTGAAACAATAATTATTGTGAAAAGCACTAAACAAATCAACTTGAATTGAGCTGATTGTACGTACTTGGAGAGAGAGTTGAGCTGTTCCTGGATCAGTCCCTTGATTTCATCTTTCTCTTTGTAGTCTCTAATGATAGAAACACAGAATTAAAGTCACAAGAGCTCCTCTTTTATCCCAAATCAAATTCCTGTTCAATTCTGTGTATGTAAAGCCCTGTTTATAGGCCTGTCACGATATCTGTTTTTGTTGTAAGATATATATTGCACCAAAGTAAATTGCGATAAACAATATTACTGTCATTTTAAGACTATTTTATGCCACTCATTATATAATGCCAGAATGACAATATAATATCATCACGATGCAAGTACACTCTTCCAAAGAACACATTTTATTAAGAATATTTCATTTAATTATAGTCATTTTTAGCATTTAATAATCAGGCATTGGAATCCGAATGTGTAAATGCATATCCTAAATCAGGGGTGTCCAAACTTGTGCTGCGTCCCAATCCGCATACTATCCGTCCTAAATAGTATGTGAAAGTAGAATTAGTATGTCCCAAATTGTAGTATGTTGAAAAGAGTATGCCAAAAACTCCCGGATGGTTTACTATTTCCGGTCAAAATATTAAGTGTAGAAGCGTCCATGCTCTAACCGCTGATATTACCCACAGTACATTGCGCATTGGACGTGAATTCGATTAGAACTACAAAACGCGGGTGAAAAGTGTAAACAAACTACAAACATGATGGACGCGCGAGACCAACGGTCAAGCAGAGAGGCTTCGGTAAAAATGTCTGTATGACTTAATTAATATCTAGCCCACTGGAGAGTATTTAAATGGCGTTGTCTGTGTTGTATTTCATCTGCAACAACAATACTGAACTTATATAAAGACGTGTTTGGACATTACAGTCTGAATGCAGAATTATCCAAACACCTGAGGAGATTTCTCTGCATGAAAGACTCTTGAATGGGAGATTATCCTGCTGCTGCTTCTCCAATAAAGTAGGAAATTAAATACGACAGAAATGTGGATGATTGACAGGGCTCTTAACTAAGCAACACAACGATCTGTGTAACGAGGAAGTAGTATGTCCCAAAGCTTGCATACTCTTCTGTTACACACTCAAAAGTATATATATTTCCTCCACAAAAAAAGTACATACTTTTAGGTCGTAGTATTAGTATGCGAATTGGGATGCAGCATTGGTCCTGGAGGGCAAGTGTCCTGCATAGTTTAGTTCCAACTTCCGTCAACACACCTGCCTGGAAGTTTTTGTATACGTAGAAAGAGCCTGATTAGCTGGTTCAGGTGTGTTTAATTGAAGTTGGAACTAAAATATGCAGGACACCGGCCCTCCAGGACCGAGTTTGGACACCCTTGTCCTAAATAAAGAATAATAAATGTTAAGAGAAAAGTGCAAGGAGTAACAGAGGCTGTGATATCTGCTACCAGATCTATTTTCAGTCGAAAGACGCCCACATGAGAATATACTATAGTAATTTATAGTAAATACTATAGTGTTTTAAACCATACAGACACCTCCAATAGAGATAGAGATGTTGCACAATCAGCAGAAATGTTGCTAGAATTGGTTTTTGTGTATGGGCGATATATATTGCATCACCAAAAATGATTGAGCTCATGTCCATGTGTTGTGCGATAAGTCCATATATTACCTGCTTACACTAAATCCCCTCCTAAAAAGAGAATTAGATGAACCAAACCATGACTGAGCAAAACGTTTCACAATCAAACCATTTAATAATTATTGATGTTTTCTTGAAGGGATTGATAGAGATGACGATTTAATTAAAATAATGAACATGTGTGTTTGTGAACTTTATGAATTGGTCTTTCTCATAAACTCTTTGATGCTTGAATTAGGAAACCACAAAAGGAAATGATCCCTCTTGTTCTTCAAAACAACAACATAATCATTTCTGATCTCTTATTTCACGCAAAATAAGATCTCAGCGAACAGAAAGAGATGAAGCACAGCCACATGCTGAAATGACTGGCTGGAGGGCGAGGTTTACTCTACACACACACATTTAAAAGGAGCAAATTTCACAATATTTAGGAGATTAAATGGAGTGTTAAATCCCTGGGGTTTCTAAGATCACCAGACCAGGAAGTTAGGAAGTTACAAATAACTGATGTTTTACCTTTTATTTTTTCTAACAATGACTGAAACTTTCATTCATTCATTAATTTTCCTTTGGCTTAGTCCCTTATTTATCAGGGGACGCCACAGCGGAATGAACCGCCAACTATTCCAGCACATGTTTTACACAGCGGATCCCCTTCCAGCCACAACTTAGTACTAGGAAACACCCATAAACTCTCACATTCACACACACACTCATACACTATGGCCAGATTAGTTTATGCAATTCACCTATAGTGCATGTGTTTGGACTGTGGGGGAAACCGGAGCACCCGGAGAAAACCCACGCCAACACGGGGAGAACATGCAAACTCCACACAGAAACGCCAACTGACCTAGCCAGGACTCAAACCAGCGACCTTCTTGCTGTGAGGCGACAGTGCTAACCACTAAGCCATCATGGCGCACTAACTTGTTGCTTATTATCAGTTATTAAGGTATTAGTTGGGTTTAGCTAGGAGTGTAGAATAAGATCATGCAGAATATCTATTTATAAATACTAATAAACAGTTAATATCTTAATAATCACCTGGTAATAAGCCACTAGTTAATAGAACTGGTCCTTATACTAAAGTGTTACCTTTAGAAGAAACATAACAATCATCGTCATTGAGTGATTTTTACATTTATGTTGTTTTTATTATGTTTATTATTATATCAAACTAAATAATTCTATAAATGTATTCATTTCAGTAATTTAACTACTAAAACGTTACTCATTTACACATATAATACAGTTGAAACCAGAAGTTTACATACACTCTAAAAAAAGGACCATACCCATTTTTTTTTTAAATGTCTGATGGTAAATCACACTAAACGGTTACTGTTTTAGGTGCGTTAGGATTCCCTAAATCATTTACATTTGCTAAATGCCAGAATAATGAGAGAATTTTTCTAGAATTTCTAGACAGTCAAAAGTTGACACACATTTCCTTGGTATTTTTTTAGCTTTGCTTTTAAACTGTATAACTTTGGTCAAATGTTTTGGGTATCCTTCCACAAGCTTCTCACAATAGTTTGCAGGATTTTGGCCCATTCCTCCTGACAGAATTGGTGTCACTGAGTCAGATTTGTAGGCTGTCTTGCTCGCAACAAGCTTTTTCAACTCTGCCCACAAATTTTCTATAGGATTGAGCTCATGGCTTTGTGATGGCCACTCCAAAACATTCACTCTGTTGTCCTTAAAGCACATTTGAACTAATTTGGCAGTATGCTTAGGGTCATGGTCTGTTTGGAAGACCCATTTGTGGCCAAGTTTTAATTTCCTGGCTGATGTCTTGAGATGTTGCTTCAGTATTTCTACATAATGTTCTTTCTTCATGATGCCATCTATGCTAAGAAGTAGACCAGTCCCTCCTGCAGCAAAACAGCCCCACAACATGAACTGCTTCACAGTTGGGATGGTGTTCCTAGGCTTGTAAGCATTCCCCTTTGTCCTCCAAATGTAGCACTGGTCATTATGGCCAAACAGTTCAATCTTAGCTCCATCAGACCACAGGACATGTCTCCAAACATTAGTCTTTTTCCCAGTGTAATTTAGCAAATTGTAATCTGGCTTTTTTGTTGATTCTGGCTTGTTGATTTTCACATGTTGTCACACAAGGAAGCAGTGTGTTTGAGGTTTTCCTTAAATACTATTCTACAGTTGTGCCTCCAATTAACTCAAATGTTGTCAATTAGCCAATCAGAAATTTCTAAAACCTTGACATCATCATTTGAGCTTTTTCAGAGGTTTAATAATCTTATTGTATGTAAACTTGACTTACAAGAAAAGTTATTACAATTTCTCACAAATATCTCTCTCATTATTCTGCTATTAAGCAGAACAGAAACACATGTGATCATCCTAACTTACCTAAAAGAGAAAAAGTTTAGTCACATTAACATCTGACTTTTTTAATGGTTATGTGCCTTTTTATACAGTGTATGTAAACTTCTGGTTTCAACTGTAATTTGATTTTTTTATTATGATTTCCCATTTATCTTAACATTTTTGGTCACACTTTATGGTACAATTCTCACTATTATCAAAGCATTATCTAAAACTTTTGCCCCAAACTCCTAATTTGCTGCTTATTAATAGTTATTAAGGTTGTAGTTAAGGGGTGTAGAATAAGATCCTGCAGAATATGTACATTATAAACACTAATAAACAGCCAATATCTTAATAATAGGCAGGTAATAAGCCAGTAGTTAATAGAGAGAATAGGTCTTTATACTAAAGTGTTATTTCCTTTATTCATAGTGTTGTTTAAAGAACAATCTAGCACTACTCCTAATCAAAAGAGACTTGAATCATTCCTACCGCTTCACATGAACGCACAAAATTGCGGATGAGCCTAAAGTTCAGATATTATCAACAGTGTGTACAAATATATAGGCAAAGGACTGTGAACATATAGGAATGTGATGAATCCGTCACGCACACTTGAGTGATGTCCATGGTGAAAGCGTCCGTCCACGGCTGCAGCAGCAGGAAGGCTTTCAGTGTGAGTGCGGCACGCGGCAGGAGGAGATACGGACACCACACTGGATCTGAAACACAGACACACACACACAGAAATGGTGTGGAGGAGGTGTCTAACTCTTCTAAAACCCCTTTCCAAATATTTCTGAATAAAATGTCTACTTTACTACATCTAATCAGCTACATTCAATCCACAGGGACACTGGAGCGTTTCAAAGTCACGTCGATCAGCTGGTTTGTCTAGAAGCTGACATTTGAGCGATCCGCTGATCAATCGCGGCTTTGAAACGCTCCAGTGTCCCTGTATCTGTGGTTACACTCAGTAAACAGCGGTGAGTTCAGTGAACTGATGACCTTCACGGCCAATCACAGTCATTTCTGTTGAGCATGTGAACACAATGGTAAATCAGTGCTGTTTAAGAACGTGCTCAAATGTTAGCGTGACATTTTTAAAATTACAGCATCGATTGGTACCAAATTCCAGTATCATGACAACACTATCAGCCGCTGACCTGTCAGGTCCTGCTCATCCATCCTGTAACTGGCGGACTTCATGGCCATCTCCAGCACTCGGACACAGCCGTCATCTGACGCCAGCACCACTTTATCAGACGTGCACCAGTCGATATCCAGGATACGATAATTAACATTGCGGCCCACTCTGATGCTGCTCACCATCTGCACCTGGACAAAGCAGACGACAGGATTACCATTAAAGTACACATGAAATCAAAACTAACCAGATTGAGTTTATTCGCTCACATTGCTAGTTTACTGTTGAACAGTTCATCTGTGCATGTCATTAAGAAAAAAAGTCTGCATTTGTAATCTAAAATTGAAATCTGAAAATGCACTTCCAGTTAAATTCTCAGATTAGGTCAGTCTGAGGTATTGGGCGGGGCTAACATACTTAACCACGCCCCCTCCAGCTGTCAGTTTTGACAACACACAGAAATAGTGAGCAGGAGGAGGAGTCTGTTAGGTTGTAATAACTCTCCCCAAACCCTTTTCCTCATCTTTCTGAATTAAATGCCTACTTTACTACATCCAATCAGCTCGCAGTACAACAAAACAAGCCACGCCCACTGTTTTTTATCCAAAGCCACTTACAAGTGAGGTTAAAAGAAGCACCTCAAATCATCAGAGTTGCAGTTTGCAAAAAATACTATGACAACATGCTGATTCATACTGTAGAATCATACTAGCAAAATAATTAATACTAGAATCATGCTGACGACATGCTAATTCATAATAGAAACACGCAAACAACATGCTAATTCATACTACTGTAAAATCATGCTAACAACATGCTAATTCATACTATAAACATGTTAACAACATTTTAATTCAAACTAGAAACATGCTAGCAACATGCTAATTCATACTAGAAACATGCTAACAATGCTTTTTCAAAGTAAATCATGCTAGCTCCAAGCTTAAAATGCTAATTTATGCTGTTAACCTAATTCTATCTATCTATCTGTATTTTTGCACCTGGATAAAGCAAACGCAAAAGCTGACGACATGCTAATTCATAATAAAAGCACGCTAATATGTCCATCCATCCATCCAAAGGTTAAAAGCACTTCAAATCATCAGACAGTTGTGAGACACTATGACAACTTGCTAAGTCATACTAGAATCATGCTAACAAAATGCTAATTTATACTAGAAACATGCCAACAACGTGATAATTCATACTACTGCAGAATCATGCAAACAACATGTTAATTAATGCTAGAAACATGCTTGCAAGATGCTAATCTATATCTTCCATCCATTTATCCATCCATCCAAGTGAGGTTAAAAGCACTTCATCAGACAGTTGCGAGATACTATGACAACATGGTAAGAATCATGTTAACAAAATGTTAATTCATACTTCTGTAGAATCATGCTAACAACATGCTAATTCATACTAGAATCATGCTAATTTATACTAGAAACATACTAATAACATGGTAATTCATACTAGAATATGCTAGCAACATCTATCGATCTATCTATCTATCTATCTATCTATCTATCTATCTATCTATCTATCTATCTATCTATCTATCTATCTATCTATCTATCTATCTATCTATCTATCTATCTATCTATCTATCTATCTATCTATCTATCTATCTATCTCTATCTATATCTATCCGTTTGTCTGTCTGTCTGTCTGTCTGTCTATCTGTCTATCTATCCGTCCGTCCGTCCGTCTATCTATCAGTGAGTTATGTTTGCTCTTGGAACGTAAGTCTGGGTTGTCTGTTTGAGTTTTACGTGTATATGTGCATGTGTGTGGTGTTTACTCATGTTTCCGCCTGTCATGCTGATGACTGTGGACAACTTTGGTTTCACACACACCTGTAAAGCAGTAGAGCTTCTGCATCTGCAAACATGACACAGTTATGCTTTAGCAAACACACACCTCTTTAGTGTCCCAGACCTCAGCTCCATCTGTGTACATCACCAAGAGTTTCTGGTTGCCTTTTCCAGGAGCAAAGCGGATCTTCTTCACCCAGCCGCGGTGTGTAGGAACACCTCTGAACAACAGAAATAAGTGCAACATGTTAGCAACACACTAAAACACCTCCAAACACCATTTATTTTCTTTTTGGCTTAGTGCCTTTTTAATCTGGGGTCGCCACAGCGGAATGAACCAACAACTTATCCAGCATATGTTTTACACAGTGGATGCCCTTCCAGCTGCAACCCATCACTGGGAAACATCCACACACATACACTACGGACAATTTAGCTTACCCAATTCACCTGTACCACATGTTTTTGGAAATATCAAATATATTAACTTATGTTTGTGTGCTTAACCCCATATAACCTTGCTCCATAACAGTTGTGGCTTCGTGTGACTGATAACCGAGAAGTTAAATTCAGAGAACCTGTTATCAGCAAAATGTTACTCTTTCTTTTAGGCTGTGCTGCTTTCTCCATTTAGCATGGATGGGAGGGTGCAGGCTCACTCTCTCTTGTGTGTTCTATTATGAGTGTGTGTAACTTTTTTTGTGCAGATCATTTGTTCCGCCTGACAACTGATAATGGGGGGGGCTAGGAGAAATGTGCTGCTGTTCTCTGCCACCCAGGGCCCTGTATGCTTTATACATTTAACTTATTAAATTGATTTGAACTTATATGAAGCCTCTGACCGATCTTTGAACCTGCGGCACTTGGGAAAGCCCGCCTTAAGAAATTATTATTATTATTATTTTTCAATTGGCTACAGAACAAACGTTGCCCAATAGCTTGCCTAATTAACCTAATTTGTCTAGTTAATTTAATTATCACTTACGGTCATACCACCCTGAGCAGGCCCGATCTTGCCTGATTTTGAAAGTTAAGCAGGGTTGGGCCTGGTTAGTCCTTTGATGGGAGACCACCTGGGAATACCAGGTGCTGTAAGCTTATGGGATGGGCATCACAGTGGATACCACAATCGCCTCACAGCAAGAATTGTCCGTGGTGTATGAGTGTGAATGAGTCTGTATGGGTGTTTCCCAGTGATGGGTTGCAGCTGGAAGAGCATCCGCTGTGTAAAACATATGCTGTATAAGTTGGCGGTTCATTCCGCTGTGGCGACCCCAGAATGATAAAGGGACTAAGCCGAAAAGAAAATGAATAAATTTAATTAACCAAGTTAAGCCTTTAAATTGCACTTTAAGCTGAATTCTAGTGTTACACAATATTTTTATTTTTTTTAACATTTTTTAAGCTGAACAAACACTTGAGAGACAATTTTTTTTGCTGACTCACAATGTGTTATTTAAATGTAATTATGGACAGCAGTTTTTGAGATTTCAAAATGTCTTCATTTAAAGGGATAGTTCTCCCAAAAATGAAAATTCCACCATCATTTACTTGTTTCAAACCTATAGAACACCTACAGAAAACCTATAACCATTGACTTTCATAGTATTTGTTTTCCTACTATGGAAGTCAATGGTTACAGGTTTTCATCTTTCTCTAAAATATCTTCAGCAGAATAAAGAAACTAGCGAGTAATAGCGAGTAAATTTAGCTTATTGGGAGAACTATCCCTTTAAGCTGGGAGGCTTAAATAATGCTGTTAATATGGGCATCAAGTGAACTGACTTTGTTTGAATAGGAGATTGAAGTAGTTTCAGTTTTAAAATGAAATATGCCGTTTGCACAGTCATCTCAGTGGAGACACACTGCACTTAGTCTTTAAAAATAAAGATTTGCACCTTGAAAGACGGGCCTTTAGGTCCCAAAAATTAAGGTTTCCATCAACGTCTCCCAGGACTAGAGTGTCTCCTTTCCATGCAATACAGGCTATGCTTCCCATACTGCCCTGTAAACAGAAAAACAAAACATGAGATGCGCCACAACCCCAACAGAGCTGTCCTGCACTATTGCATTAAAATATTAGTTAAAAACAAGAAACATTTTTAAAGAAATACACAGACACACGTCAAATTCAAATGCCTCCTACAGATTTCTGGCTGATTTGAAATTTTCTGAATGCTAATGTGCAGTTTTTTTAAATGGATTTATTTTGTCAAAAGTGTCAGAAATCAGACAAGTATCAGGTCAGTATCAGACATGTAGTAAGAGATCAAGTTCAGCCTTTATCCTGCTTTTTCTGTATTTCACCTGCTATAAGATAACATTGTCTCTCACAAAAACGAAACAGATATTGTGAATTATCCTCAAGAGGGAGTCTCAATTTCTTCACTTAATAATATCATGCCAATCCCTATTTTTGTTCTAATGAAATGAATAAGGTATTACATTTACTGTTTATGTGATGTACATTACCATAGTAATTATTTATTAAATATAGTATTAAAGACTATTCAGATGGTATTCAGCTTAAAGTGCCATTTAAAAGCGTGTCTAGGTTAATTAGACAAGTCATTGGACAAAAGGGGTTTGTTCAGTTTTTAGGGGGGCTAATACTAATATAATATATATAATACTAATATAATCTTAAAATGATCATTAAAAAAATTAAAACTGCTTCTATTGCAGCCAAACTAAAAGAAAGAAATCTTTCTACAGAAGAAAAATATAATAAAAAAAGAAACTGTGAAAACTTCCTGTTAAATAGACCCTTTTTTTAACCCTATTTTGGGAAATAATTGAAATCGAATTAAAATTTTACAAGAGGGATAATTTTTTTTGACTTCGGGCTCTATCATACACCCAGTGCAATAAGGCGCAAAACGTGTTTGGCGCGATTTGTTGCTATTTTCAGACCAGCACAACCCTAATTTTCCCGTTTTGGGCCACACTGTTTAAATAGCAAATCCATTTGCACCACTTTGTGGACTTATGAGTGTGCTGATCTATAAAGGAGGTGTGTTAAGGCGCATTGTTGGTGTGTTATTTTGAGGAACTGAAATAGACAGCGCCATTGACCAACTAAAAGCTCCACCGCAGTGCGCGTTAGTTATGCGCCTATGTGGGTTCAAACACTTACACATTGCTTAATACACACAGGATGTTCAGCAATACACAAATATCTTTACAGATGAAAACAATTAAAAGATTTAAATGTTATAAAAATTATTATTTTCTACATAAATATAAAAACCACAAGCCGCCTTCACCTCGGGGGGCTTTTTTCAGTTTATTCATGATTGTCCATTTGTATAATGTTACTATTATTAACAGTATTATTTATTATATGCATGTTTATATTTGTTTTAATAAAAACAAGTTTAGATTTGTCCACCTGTGGGGATTTGGAGATGTCTGCATCACCAAATGGGGCATAAGAACAGGACGTGTGTTTGGATACAACTCAGTTTTTTGACCACGCTTCATTATTATTGTTCATTTATTCCTTTGCTGGAAATTAGAACTGAATTTAGAAATAGTTTTGACACAAATCTTTAAGCTTAACAAAGGAAATTAAATATGTAGGCCAATGGATGTCTTCAGTGGAGTGAGTTTCTACCGTTTCCTCACTCCACCAAAGTAAAGGAGTAAAGTAAAAGTAAAGAGAAAGTAAAGAGGCTGAATGGAGGAGGCTCGTTCTTTATCCTCGCACTGCAGATGCTCTGTTTAACTGTTTTCTCCTTAGTGAAGCGTTCAGTTTTTACACTTACAAAGTCTGCCATGTACAGTAAATAGCAAATGCGCCATGGCGGGACGCAACTGACTCTTAAATGGAATGAGAGACGAGACTCTGATTGGTTTAATGCACGTTATGCTCAAAACACACCCAGAACTCATTAAGAGAATAAGCACAACCCTGTTAGACCATGCACCGGGGCACAGAGCGAATTTTCCTTAAGCCAGGCGCTTTAGACTTTGCGCCTAGATCATTAAAATAGAGCCCTTCAACTCTAGAACAATGCTAGGCATTGAAAAGTCCTATAACAATATATTACGCTCTTTTACTTTACAACGTGACAAATGCAATATTTATTGTGGATTCTTTCCTTCAAAGGACTGGCATGAGTTACACTAAATAAAAAGAAATGCTGAATAACCATATTTATTTCTCAGATGATAACTAGACCGCCGCAAAGCAGCATATTAATGTCTGAAACATCCACCACTGCATACTGAACAACACTTTCACAAAGTGTTACGTACTAAAGGTCTTGTGAAGTGCTTTGAAATGTGCATTTTTAATTCGATGTTTGACAATCTCAACTAAAACCTGAAGAGAAGACTCTCAGTCTAAACACAGCCAATAGTGTTTTATTTGATCACAGCTCTGCCAGTGAGAGTGGCTGAGCTCAAGCGCATCAAATAAATAAAAGCACAGGAGAAGAAGGGGGCGGGGCATGTCAGATACTAGAGAGCATTTGATTGGTTATGATGTGTTCAGAAACTAAAGTATGAAAAAAAAATCGTTGATCCATTTAGGCAGAACAAGCTGCAAGCTTTGGATGTTTAAATCAGTTTTGCTTCCTCCAAAAGTGAATTTTGTCATTGTTTTGGAGCACACTAGATTATAGACATCCTTAAGACTAAAGGACTTACACACATGGAGCTATTTTATTTTATACTTCTACTCAGGCTGGGATGAGAATCAGCACCTCCAAGTCCGAGGCCATGGTGCTCCACTGGAAAAAGGGGGTTTGCCATCTCCAGGTTGGAGGAAAGTCCTTACCCCAGGTAGAGGAGTTCAAGTATCTTGGGGTTTTGTTCACGAGTGAGGGAAGGATGGAATGTGAGATTGACAGATAGATTGGTGCAGCGGCAGCAGTAATGCGGTTGATGTACCGGTCTGTTGTGGTAAAAAAGGAGCTGAGCCGAAAGTCAATGCTCTCGATTTACCAGTCAATCTACGTTCCTACTCTCACCTATGGTCATGAGCTTTGGGTCATGACTGAAAGGAAAAGATCTCGGATACAAACGGCCGAAATGAGTTTCCTTCGCAAGGTAGCAGGGCGTACACTTTTAGATAGGGTGAGGAGCTCTGTCACCCGGGAGGAGCTCGGAGTAGAGCCGCTGCTCCTCCACATCCAGAGAAGTCAGCTGAGGTGGCTCGGGCATCTGCTTCGGACCTTTAGTTACTGTTTTCCATATTAAAGAACTGTTTTGCATAAGACGGTGTTACTTTATGTCATCATTACTCTGCATAAAGCAAGAATCTGCAAAATTCAGAGAATTGACGCAAAAAATCCAAAGTGCAGATGAGCACAAGGAAAGACACGAGAACCAAGAATGTGAGTTTTTGTGTCAGTGGTTATGCCGAAGACAGATTTGGGTCGCGTATAAACAGACAACAGTGAAATGAACAGAAAATGGATCTGAACAAATGATCGGATATAAGCGCTGCGGCTTGTGAAAAAAAGCCCTGCGGGAGATAAAAGGATAATGAGGACAAAGAAGGGAGCAATTTCCTCTTCATCTCCACTTTCATCTTAAAAGTTTGAAACTGCAGATTTTATACAAAACATCGCAATCAAATGTTTGAAAACTCCTTTGATCCAAGCGGATGATTATGTACAGCTGTTTCCACCACACTTCATCTTAAGATTTGACAAAAACAGACTCTGCTCGCTTTGTGTCTGACTGACTATTGAACATTAACAACGCAAAAATAAAAGAAGGTGTATGAAATAAGCAAGGATGCACTGTAAAAATGCTGGGCTTTACACAATTCCTTCATGTTGTCTCAACAACAATTAAGTTAATTTTAGTGGTGGGCCGTTATCGGCATTAACGTGCTGCGTAAACGCGAGACTCTTATTGGGCGATAAACAAAATATCGCGTTAATCTATTCTCAAAGTTGGGTGAGAGCTGGGTCTTTTCTACGCAAGCTATGATGACTTTCACCTTGATAGTTTAGCGCGGATGTATACCTGACCGGTGAGCCGTCTGGGAAAGAAGTGCCCTTCTGAATCAAATCAGCAGGATGCCTGACTCTAACTGCAGTTGAGCAGTTTCACTTTAACTCACTAACATTTAATTCATGCCTTCGTGACAAACTGGGGTATTAGACGCAAATAAATGAGTAAGGACTGGTGAGAGTGTTATGGAATTTAATAACGTACTCCAAATGAGAAGAAAAAAAACTTCCGCATTTCGCGATGTGTGTGTGTTTGTGTGTGTGCGTCTGTGTGTCTGTGCAGTCCTTTACTGACAGCCGCCTGTGTGGATCTTGTCGGAAAATATGCTCCACGTCTCAATTCCATTTCTGTTTAGTTCAGTTATGACTTTAGTCGCATTAAGTAATCAAAAATCGCTGTTTACATGGTAGACTCTTAATCAGAGTATTGTTTTAATCATATTAAATCGTATTAAAGTATTGTTGCCCATGTAAACATACTCAATGTTTGACACCGTCAGGGCTCTGTGAACTTGCCTTTGCGAAGCAGCATTTTCTGTATGTACGTACATCAAAAGCAAGTATGAAATCGCTGTTTGGAGCTTATGTAGGCCTACAGCTCAACATTCATGTTTAACTGAATAAACAGTTAGTAAACACAAGTACATCTTATTGAACAAAATTTATTTTCATCACCAATTATCATAGTAGAACAGTTTCTCAAGCAGTTTGTGATGCTTTTTGGAAACAGGAGATGAGCCCCTGGTCTAATGCGTCACCTGGCTTGAGAAACCCGTTCTCAAAGACTTATTATTTGGGTAGCACACATATTCTGAATGCCTTCGGCAGAATTCAAATGAGCCATTTTAATCTAGATTAATTTTGAAATTAATCTAGATTAAAAAAATTAATCTATGCCCACCTATAGTTAATTTACAAATTAGATATATTGAACATAAAACAATTAAGTTGTCCCAAAAAGCTCAAGAATTGTGCTGATTCACTTCACTTTAAACAAGTAGTTTAAACAAGCAGCGAAAATCATTTTTTTGCGAGTCACCACCATCAAAACAAATTCATTTGTTCATTCATTGCTTTTCTTTCGGCTTAGTTCCTCATTAATCAGGGGTTGCAACAGCGTAATGAACCACCAACTATTCCAGAATATGTTTTATGCAGCGGATGCCCTTCCAGCTGCAACCCAGTACTGGGTAACACCCATACACACTACTGTGTCAATACTGGTTTCAGTGGCTTACAGAGTGTTTTTGTGATGCAAAACCTTAATTTTGAAAGAAAGATGTGTGTTAAAGCCGTTATGCTTCTGTCAGACGCGGTTCAAGTGCAAGAGAAAAACGCTTTCCTAATTCAGTGTCTGCCGTCAGATCAGATGCTGAAATATAGCGTCAGTGTTCCTGACCTGTCAGCTGTTATAATGTACTCCGCGGCTCTTCAATGCACACACACACACACACACACACACACACAATACCTCACTGCATTATAAAGAGCAAACCATATTACTGGCATGAAACTAGCAGGTATAAGGAATGCACTTTCCAAAGATTACCAATAAAAGTGTGTGACTGATGCTCTGCTGGCTGATTTGCGTGTTAATTCTAATCGGGAGCAGATTTTTGTATTTAGTTTGTGTTGTGTAGTATTAACCACAGTATTTTTTTTTTCCTGCAATTTCAAAACGCCACTTTATTTTCACTTTGTGACACTTATTCAATCAATGTGTTAGTGGGACAGTACAGGCTACGTGTGTGTGTGTGTCAAACATTTTGGTGAATTACATTTGTTTGGGTTAGGATTAGGGTTGTTGACTTTAGGGAAAGGGAAAAATGCCTCACAGCAGTTGTTCTCCATCCCTTTAGTTTTTTAAAAATGATCAGTCCAGGAGGTGGCGCTGATCGACAGCAGTATTAGTTCAAAGACATTAAAATCAGGTAAAATAGATTAAAACTATCGTTTCAAAGCTGTTTGAATGTGACTCTTTAGACGCATCAGCTGCCGACAGGATATTCTTATCATCCTCCTTGCGCATACACGCAAAGCATCATTTTGCATTCTAAGAAATATAGCGCATGTGTTTGGACTGTGTGGGAAACCCACCCCAACATGGGGAGAGAACATGCAAACTCCACACAGAAATGCCAACTGACTCAGCCGGGACTCGAACCAGCAACCTTCTTGCTAAGAGGCGACAGTGCTAACCACTGAGCCATCAAAACAAATGCTTTCAATATTCCGATGATGAACTTTTACCCATATTTTCGAATCCAATTATTATTTTTTGTTTCTGATCTGGCTTCGCATTGATCGGATCTACACTCTAAAAAATGCTGGGTTGTTGTAATCTAACATTGGGTCAAATATAGACAAACCCAACTGTTGGGTTAAAAAAAAAAAAAGAGTCATTAAAATGGTATTGAATTAATAAACGCAATGTTGGTTTGTCTATATCTGAGGAGACAACATACCCGTTCATGAATAAATCATGGAAATAAACAAAAAACACAACAAATAAATGGTGAACTTTTGTGAAAAAAAAAAAAACAGGTAATAAATGAATAACAACATATGGAACAGAAAGAGTAAGTTAAAGGTCTTGTAAAGTGCTTTGAAATGTGCATTTTATTCGATGTTTGGCGTAATCTCAACCAAAACACGAAGAGAGGGTGGGACATAGTGTAGCTCCTCCCCCTTTAAAAAAAACAGCCAATAGCGTGTTGATTTATCACCGCTCTGCTAGTGAAAGTGGTTGAGCTCAAGCGCATTAAATGAAAAACAAATGAGAAGCCTCTTGAAGAGGGCGGGGCATGTCAGATACTATAGAGCATGTGATTGGTTATGATTTGGTATGAGGTGGCGTGAAATAAAAAGTTGATCCATTTAGGCGGAAGAGACAAACTACAAGCGTTACATGCTTATATCAGTTTCATATCTTCGAAATACAAATGTTGACGCTGTTTTACAGCACACTAGCTTATAGATATCTTAAAAACTAACAATTACTGATACTAACATCTTAAAAACTTTCTTTTAATTTCATGGGACCTTTAATGATTAAAATGCAATGCTGGGTGCTGGGTGTAGGATCATGCATCTGGCAGAATAAAAACACTCACATCAGGAGGAATACGAGCGCCGTCCTTCACAGTGTTTCCTTCGACGGTTATGTGGTAGACCTGGCCGTCGGTGTCAGTAAACACAAAGTGTTCTCGGGCCGATATGCCCTGACTGCTTTCAGACTTACTCTCCGCATCCTGCAACAAACTGACAGACAGACAGCATTGTGAGAAACTCAAAGCAATTAGACTGGAGCGTGTAAAGCAGAGCTCAGTGCTCCAATCATTAGTGGACAGCGCTAGACTAGCTGAAGACTAATCCATAATAGACAGACAATTAAACAACAACAAAAAATCTATAATTCATCCATTGTGTAATTCCAAACATGTATTATGTGCTTAATTTCTTCAATAGAAACACATAATGAGAAATTCTAAGGAACATCTGACCATTTTTTTTCTATACAACATCAGTGGAGAGTTGGACTATAACGATAATATTGATAAAATGTTTACTAAAACTAAAATGTTAGCTAGTCTTGTCGACTAGATTCCTTATTGTGTTCTCACAAACAGACTAAAATGTACAGCTCAGGCTCATACGCCTCTCAGTCGGCATTTTTTCAAAACGTAAAATGCATTGCTCCGGGTACGTTTCATTGCACGTTTCAGATAAAAAAAAAAATCCACTAGAGGGTGCTGTGAAATATGTTACTTAAGGGGCTGTTAACACAAAAAGGAAAACATTTGTATACGTTTTGGCTTACACAACAACATCGGTTTCAGTTTTCAAAGTAGACGTTTTTAAAAACCCTGCTGTTGTTGTGTTTGTACAAATGAATGAAAACAAAAGTTTTAAAATGATTACATCACGCATGTGCATCGTACGTGTTTACAGCATTTTTGGCCATTCTCGTGGATGTGTGTAAACATGGATTGTTTTGAAAATGTTTTTTCACTAGTTTTACCTTTTCGTTTACACGACAGCATAGGTTATGTGGGCTATATTTCAGTCCTGAAACAATCCTTCAAACAAAAAGCAAAACGTATTACAATTTTCTCGATTTTGGCTGAAAAAGTTGTGTAAATGGCCCCCTATGTAATGTTTTATTCACGAAAATATGGACTGAGCCCTCTACTGGATTTTTTATCTGAAACATACAATGAAACGTACCCGGAGCAACATATTTTAAGTTTCGCAAAATGTAGACAGCGACACGCATTGCCAATGAGCCTGGGCTGTATATTTACGTCTGTTTGAGAGAATAGTCAACAACTAGCATAGATTTATTTATTGCATAAATTTGAAAATGAGCTTCAAAGTGGACATTTTTGAAAACACTGCCGTTGTTGTGTCTGTGTAAACAGCCGAAAATGAAAGTCTTTAAAAATGATGACATCACGCATGTGCATAGTATGTGTTTACTGCAAATTTGGCCATTCTCGTGGATGTTTTTTTTATGCGTTGTGCCTTTTCATTTACACAACAACATTAGTGTTGGCACTGAAAATGCATTCATTTTAATTAAATAACTATTAAAAAAAAACTATAATTCATCCATTGTGTAATTTAAAACATGTATTATTTGATTTTTGTACAACAGAACTAATAATGAGAAATTCTGACGAATGTCTGTCTACTCTTTTTTTTTTTATGCAACAACAGTGGAGAGTTGGACTATAATGATGACATGGATAAAATGTTTACTAAAACAACCAATTAAAATTTTTGACCGTTCTTATAAACAGACTAAAATGTACAGCTCAGGCTCATTGGAAATGCGTGTCTCAGTCTACATTTTGCGAAACTTAAAATACGTTGCTCCGGGTACATCTCATTGCACGTTTCAGATGAAAAATCCACTAGAGGGAGCTGTCCACATATTTGTGAATCTGAAATACGTTACTCAGAGCAGTGGTTCCCAAAGTGGGGTCACTTGAGGATTTTCAAAAATCTTATATATGTTATTAAACTATTAAAATTACCATATTTTATCCTTAACCTACAGAAGATAAACATAGTATTTAATAGTTACATTAAAAACAACATACAAATAAAAAGACAGTTAATATTAAATTAAGCAAATGATTAAATACTTAAAAAAATGATATGGTTGTTAGAGTGGTGCACTTTTTTGTGTTGTCAATATGATCGTGTTTATATAGTTCCTATAGGTGTGTTTGCGCCGTTGTGTGCAATGTTTGTGTTTATAACCACCTCCAAGAATAGTGGGGGTCACGAGTCACTGGAATTGTTATTTTGGTAGGAAACGTTTTGGAACCCCTGACTTAGGGGGCCATTTACACAAAAAAATTAATTTCAGCCAAAAACGGAACATTTTTATATGTTGTGCCTATTTATTTGCACGCAAACGTCGGTTTTGGGAGTGAAAATGCATACATTTGAAAACTCTGTCATTGTCGTGTTTGCATTAACAGCCAACGATGAAAACGATGGCATCACACATATGCATAGTACATGTTCACAGCATTTTTGGCCATTCTCTTGGATGTGTGTAAACATGGCTTGTTTTGAATTTTTTTTTAATATGCTTTGCCTTCTCATTTACACGACAACATCGGTTTTGGGACTGAAAAGGCATACATTTTAATTAAACAACAACAAAAAAAGAAAATCTATAATTCATCCATTGTGTAATTCCAAACATGTATTACTTGATTACTTCAACAGAATGAGAAATTCTGAGGAACATCTGTCCACTCTTTTCTATACAACATCAGTGGAGAGTTGGACGATAATGATAACATGGATAAAATGTTTACTAAAACAACCTATGCAAGTTGTCGACTATTCTCACAAACAGAGGAAAATGTACAGCTCAGGCTTATTGGAAATACACGTCTCAGTCTACATTTACGTTTACATTTAGAAAGATACGTTGCTCCGGGTTCATTTTATTGCACGTTTCAGATGAAAAATCCACTAGAGGGTGCTGTCTACATTTTTGTGACTTTGAAATATGTTACACATGAGATGATTTACACAAAAACGTTTTCAGCCAAAACGAAAAATTGTTATAGGTTGTGCCTTTTCGTTCACACAACATCAGTTTTGGCACTAAAATGCATAAATTTTAAATTAATAACAACAACAAAATAAATCACAATTCATCCATTGTGTAATTCCAAACATGTATTACTTAATTAGTTCAACAGAACACATAATGAGACATTCTGAAGAACATCTGTCCACTCTTTTCTGTACAACAACAGTGGAGGGTTGGGCGATAATGATAACATTGATAAAATGTTTACTAGTATTGTTGACTTGATTGCTTATTTTGTTCTCACAAACAGATGAAAATGTACAGCTCATTGGAAATGCTGTCTCAGTCTACATTTTTACTAAATGTAAAATGCGTTGCTCCAGGTACATTTTGTTGGACATTTCAGATGAAAGATCCACTAGAGGGCGCTGCCAACATTTTTGTGATTCTGAAATACGTTACTAAATGGGACGTTTACACAAAAACAAAACATTTTTTTATATGTTTTGCCTTTTGGTTTAGACGTTTACAGCATTTGTGGCCATACTCGTGGATGTGTGTAAACATGGATTGCTTTAAAAATGTTTTCGTGTAGACGTTAAGCTCTAAAATTTAATTTTGATCATTTTGATAATCCGGAAAACCTGTTTTTGTGTTTGTGATGAGTAAACAATGGTGATTCGGGTCAGACCTGATGACGGAGGACTCCACACTGCTCTGTTCAGCGTCCGCGAGGGTGGTCTGTCTGGCTATTGCTTCTCGTGCTGCAAGCTGCTTTTTCTTCAGACTTTTGAGGTTATGGGATGGAGACCACTCCTGTTTACACACATATACATGCAATCAGTCACCGCACATGCTTAAATGTACCTACATGGCTGTTGTGGAACATTTTAAGGGAGGATAAATACCTAAACATTTATTATTATTATTTTTTTTTTACAGAAGTCATGTATTTTTATATGCACTTTGATGGAAAAATTTATATCCCTCCTGTGAAATTTAATTATAAATGTATTCACAGGATTCATCTAACTCCATAGAATATTTCCCAATTGTTCTCAGTTGTTTCAAATGTAAGACATTGGCACAGTGATGCATGTACTTTGGGACTGTGACAAAATCAAAATTTACTGGAAAGAGATTCACAAAATTCTGTTGAAAAAATTATTAAAAATAATTAATAAATTATACAAAATAAATAAATAAAATAAAATAAATTGCAAATGATAAATAAAAAAAATGACAGAAATAAAACAATATTAAAAACACATGATCAGACACTGCAAACAGAACGAGCAGTACGAAACATGTAAGGCAAGAGAAGATTTTCCACTGTTTAATCGATTGTGGATGTTTGGTTTTTTTGAGCGAATAAAAAATTGTGAAAGGATGATAATAAAATACAAATTGTGTCACCAAAAAAAAAAAAAAAAAAAATTAAATTTTCACAGGAGGGCTAAAAATGTTGCCTTCAATTATACGTGTACTTCATCATTCAGTAATAAAAGCCCATTTCAATAAAAATGTTACTCTTTCAAAACTTCAACTACATTTTTTGCTCTTATAATTGCAGAGATTGTGACGAGTGTTGCTTCAGTGTTATATTGAGATAGCAGTTGAGAGCAAGAGTCAGGCTTGGAGTGTCTATTGGCAGCAATCCCGGTGGGCTGCTCATAAATTGGATTGGCAGGACCTCAATGACATAAAGGCACTATGACAGAAAGCATAAAGCTCTAGTTCATTTTTAATTAGAGACACCTGGGAAAATTGCAGGCTGTTAAAGAAGAAGCAAAGCTGATGTGCAAGCCGTGCTCGTACAGCCCAAATCCCTCTTTAGGGCATTTAGGAACATTATAAAGGTTATTATATGTAAAACATTAACACTGCACACACTGTAAGGTGAGACACGTGACATGCCCTTGGGCACTGAACTACTGGGATGAAAATGGAAATATTTGGTGACTGTTTCTTTAAATTCAAATGAGATTGTGCTCTTTTCAAAAGAAGGCGGAGCTACAAATGCCTATGTGTCAGCACAGTGGCAGATTAAAAAACAAGAACATCCTATGCTAATGAGGGAGAGATGGTCACTAGTGGGCGGGGCTTTCCCCCTCTGATGACATGTATAAAGGGAGAATGTCAATCAGAGTGTTTCTGAAGACTGTACAATCAAGACGAATTATAAAAATCACCATTAGAAGCTGGTTATATTGCCACACAACTGTGTTTGACCCTCTTATAAAAGTGATTTTTACATCATAGCTGTCTTTTAAGATTTATTTATTCATTTTCTTTTCGGCTTAGTCCCTTTTTTAATCTGGGGTCGCCACAGCGGAATGAACCGCCAACTTATCCAGCATATGTTTTTACGCAGCGGATGCACTTCCAGCTGCAACCCATCATTGGGATACACCCAAACACTCTCATTCACACTCATACACTGCGGACAATTTTAGCTTATCTAATTCACCTGTATCACATGTCTTTGGACTTGTGGGGGAAACCGGAGTACCCGGAGGAAACCTACGCGAACGCGGGGAGAACATGCAAACTCCACACAGAAATGCCAACTGACCCATGCGAGGCTCGAACCAGTGACCATCCTGCTGATAAGACGACAGCACTACCTACTGCGCCACCCTTTAAGATGTTTTTCTTTATTTAATCATATTTCTACTTCCCTCTGACAGTATTTTCTCATTTATAAAGCCTCTAAAGCGATCAACAAGATGAAAACCAGACTTTTGATCCTTGTTTAATCTAATGCTCAATTTTCCCTTCTCCAAATCCATGCAAATAAGCGCATATTTAATTAGGTGATTTGCATAATTAAACGACATTTAGGAAAACCACTAATTCTCAAAGTAATCAATCATCTGGGGATTTATGACGGTTTCTGTGATTAAATCCTCTCTTTGCTTACCTGGAGTGTTTTGAAAAATGTTTTTTGGCTGAATGTTAATGGGACACACCGCTACAACACATGACAGCAAGCACACTGCACTAAAGATGAAGTTAAATCTCTTCCACTTTATATAACTTGTGTGTTATCACCAGAAAAAAACAACAACATTAGGTTAAAAACTGGGGTCACACTTTACATTAGTTAATGTACAGTACCTGACAAAAGTATTGTCACCTGTCTAAGTTTTAGAAACAATAAATAATAACTTGACTTCTAGTTGATCATTTGGTATCAGAAGTGGCTTAAATTAAAGGCAAAGGCCTCTTGATGACGCTTATTTTACCAAAATAAAATATGATCATGCCTTGATTTTGAATGATTTCATTAGGACAGTAAGGTCTGACTCTGCTTAGACTAAAGTCTCATCACTGAACAGAAATAATGTCCAGTATAGAATATAAAGTCATGCTGCAGTGGAAACAGAATGAATATTGTGTCTGACTCCATCATGAGCTTGGAGGACTGCATCATACATCTCTGCAATGACTCAAATCACGCATTAATAAAGTCATCTGGAAGGGCAAAGAAAGCGTTCTTGCAGGACTCCCAGAGTTCATCAAGATCCTTTGGATTCATCTTCAATGCCTCCTCCTTCATCTTACCCCAGACATGCTCAATAATGTTCATGTTTGGTGACTGGGCTGGCCAATCCTGGATCACCTTGACCATCTTTGCTTTCAGGAGCTTTGATGTGGAGGCTGAAGTATGAGCAGGAGCGCTGTCCTGCTGAAGAATTGTCCCTCTCCTGTGGTTTGTAATGTAATGGGCAGCACAAATGTCTTGATACCTCAGGTTGTTGATGTTGATCATCCACTCTGCAGATCTCTTGCACACCCCCATACTGAATGTAACCCCAAACCATGATTTTTCCTTCACCAAACTTGACTGATTTCTGTGAGAATCTTGGCTCCATGTGAATTCCAGTAGGTCTTCTGCAGGCCAAACAGAGGCAAACGTTGCCCAATTTTCCTGTGTCAATCAGCCAACTGCTACCTGATTTCACCGTGCTTTAAAAGCATCTCAAATGCTGTAATTTCTGATCGCTAGAAGTCGCTGGCACACATTTTACCCACAGGAAGCAATCAAGATGCAAATGAGCTGGCAGAGAGCTTGCCGCGAGAAAGAGAGAGAGAGAGACTGCATTTATTACAAGGGTTTTTGTTACGGTTATTCGCGAGCCGGTGCTGCCGGCAACATTACAATGTTTACAGCCCCTGCAGGAAAACAACACACAGTGAATTTGCCTTTTTGTGAGTCTGTGTGTGCTGATGGAGGAAGATTCAGAGTAATCTCTCTGCTCAAGATCATGACTGCATGCTATAAACGTGCAGAAAAAAAACACAGAAGTGTAGATAGCTGTAGAGAGCTCAAACATGCTGCAAGTTAAGAAAACATGCTGCGTCCCAGTTCGCCAACACATTCTACGTCCTAATAGTATGTACTTTTTTTTTATTTAGATGAAAATGTACATACTTTTAAGTGTGTAACAGAAGAGTATTGAAGCATTTGGGACATAATACTATCTCATTAATGTTATGTTGCTTAGTTACATCTCCTGTCAATCATCTTGTAACATCATCCAAATTACTTTCATATTTAATGACCTACTTGGAGATTTGAGCAGCAGGTTCATCTGCCACCTGTTTAGGTGTCAGCTTTGTTTAGGTGGGAGTGTCGAGTGGCGAAAGAGGGAAGGGTTTGCATGAAAAGGGGAGTTTCATTACGTACACATGCTCACTTTCACAGCGGCAACACGAATACAGACGCAGAGGAGATGGACAGTGATTCGAAGAGCAGCATTTACAGCAGCTTTCAGTCCATAATATTGTAGTGATATTACTGTAAACATAGTAACTAAATCATTTTGACTAAGGTATGTCTTTAAAATCTGAAAAAGTACTGCTGACGATACTAACTAGCTTTGCCATCTGAATAAACATAAACAATGGACATTGACAGACATCCCAAGTTGGGAAAAGTAATTTACGAGGGTGACAAAGATGATTTGCTGATGATTTGTCCGACAAATGTGAAGACGAGGTGGTAGGGGGGTGGGGCTTAGTGGGGTGAAGAGCGAGCGACGTGTTTGATGAGCGAAGAGGGATGCGGTTGAGAGGGGTGCGCAACATATTTGAGGACCGGGAGGGAGACACGCGATTTCCGAGAGATTATCATTCATTTGCGGGCATCAGGGAGTCTCCCCCAAATGCATACTGACTTCCGGGAGACTTAGGATGTCTGCATTGATCGCACATACAGTATACCAAACTCGTAGATACAGGACAATCAACACGAACTGGAACCGTGTCTTTTATAAAAAGAAGACGAGCGGCAAATCCAATTTCACCATTTCCAGATACGAAAAGCTCTCGGGTAAAAAATGTTCCATACAAACATATTTTGGATGCGTGTTAGCAGACCACTGTAATCCACACATGTGGGTCCACACACGAACTGTGCTCTCATCATAGGGAAATGGAAACAAAACCTTCCTTGCGGCACATTTTTAAACGCAACACTGGCGACGCATGTCTCCAAACAATTCCTCTTCCTCTACTTGTTTTAATAACGTCTTTCTTCGAAGCTATATCGAATGCATATTAACGAAGTTGCATCTCGTTCACAATAGAGAGCGCTGATTGGTTCGAACCAAGTCTTTCTCATGAATGAATGAACAGATGTGCTGAAAACTCAATGACGTCACTTTGCCGGTACAGACAGCCAATCTCCACTCTGGAATTTACACGAGGATCTCATCACCGTAACCTAGCTTCAAAATTTCTTTTCAAACTGGAAGAACAAATTTGCTCTAAACAACGCAAAAACAAACCACTTTTTACTTTTTAGTGAGATATATGTGTCCTAATAGTGTTTTATAGCCGGCAGGTAGCTCTCTGCAACTCTCACATGGTCGCCCACTGAAGCTAAGCAGGGCTGCGCCTGGTCAGTACCTGGATGGGAGACCACATGGGAAGCTAGGTTGCTGCCGGAAGTGGTGTTAATGAGGCCAGCAGGGGGCGCTCAACCTGTGGTCTGTGTGGGTCCTAATGCCCCAGTATTGTGACAGGGACTCTATACTGCTCTGTGAGCGCCGTCTTTCGGATGAGACGTTAAACCGAGGTCCTGACTCTCTGTGGTCATTAAAAATCCCAGGATGTCCTTCGAAAAAGAGTAGGGGTTTAACCCCGGCATCCTGGCCAAATCTGCCCACTGGCCTCTGTCCATCATGGCCTCCTAATCATCCCCATATCATAATTGGCTTAATCACTCTGTCTCCTCTCCACCAATCAGCTGGTGTGTGGTGTGTGGTCTGGCGCAAAATGGCTGCCGTCGCGTCATCCAGGTGGATGCTGCACACTGGTGGTGGATGAGGAGATTCCCCCAATATGTAAAGCGCTTTGAGTGCCCAGAAAATTATTATTATTTTAGCAATGTGGGAAAAAATTTTGTGGGTTAGATTACTAGTCATTCAAACATCTTTACCAAAGCCTCTCCACTTGACAGTTGGTCTCCCGCATCCACCATGTTTGTAGTTTGGTAACACTTTTGACCCATGTTTGTAGTCCTAATCAAATTCCCACTCAATGCGCAATGTAGTGTGGGCAATAGTAGCGCTTAGAATACAGACAGTTTGTTGGGAAAAAGGAATTTTTTAAAAATTATTTTTGTCTCTTTTTCTTTTCATTAAACAATTGTATTTGTATTGCTTAAAGATGATATATTAACCAAACTTCTTTTCTTTTGAGTGTGATATGCCTTGCATACTAATGAAGCATGTTTGCAGGAGTAGATGAAGCTGATAGAAATGCAAAGGCCTGATTGTTTCAAATTAACTTGAGCTCTGCAGCTAAACTTCCTGTGAGCAGAGATGGGTTCAAACTGAACACAGAATATGTGTAGTTGAGAAGTCTTATGCTTTTAATGTTGTGCAGAGAATTTGTTGAAAAAGAGGACGTATGTATGGGTGCGGCCAATGGAGGACAGGAGAATGATTGACAAGTGACGCATTCCACTAAACTCCACCTGTTAGTATCAGCTGCGTACAAAAACTCCAGTCAGGAAATGAAAGCTGTTGCGCACCTCCTGAATGTAACTTTTGCATTGCATTGAGGATAGCAGAATTCTGTGAATCGAATTATTCATTTGTATCCAATAATTTACTAATATTTTTGACACTGAAGAAAACCCTCTCCTGACCTTTTTTATTGATAACGCATAGAATTGACTAGATATTCCAACAAGTCCAGAAATAGTAGACCATCTGGGAACTTTTAGCATACTTGTTCATTGTTTTTTGGGGTGCCTTGCCTTGACACATTTCTGTTGTGGTCTGAGCTATTTGCAGAGCATTTCTATATTTGCATATGTTGTGGGAATTTGGGGGGCAGCACGGGGGTTAAGTGGTTGGCACAGACGTCTGTGGGTTTCCTTTGGGTGATCCAATGCAAGTCCAAACACATGCATATAGGTCAACTGAAGAAACTAAATTGGCCGTAGTGTATGAATGGGAGTGTGTGTGTGGGTGCTTTCCAGCACTGAGGGTTGTGGCTGGAAGGGCATCCGCTATGCAAAACTATTGCCAGAGTAATTAGTGGTTCATTTCACAGTGGCGATTGCTGATAAACAGGAAATAAGTCGAAGGAAAGTGAGCGAGTGAGAATTTGGGTGCTGTAAAATTGATGATTTTTTAGTTAGTGTTTTTCCATTTGCATGTGTTTTCTTATTTTTGTTTGAGTGTTTGAGCTCTCTCGGCCACCGTAGAAATGAACTGAAATGAAATATTTGGGAAAAAGCACACTGTGGGTTTGATACAGTACCAGAGCAGTGACCGTAGGGAAGTTCTTGGCCATCTCACGCAGCAATGTTCCTGTTCGGACATCCCAAAGTTCCAGAGGTTTATCTCTGAACACCACCACCAGGTACTGCCTGAAGAAGACCACCAACACATACGGTTACAACACCTTATTTTAGATCAAATGTGAATATTTATTTATTTTGATTGTCACTTTTTTTAACAGCATGCCACATCAGGGCTATTTTCATGTTTATCTGAGAATAAATCACAAAAGATATACAGCGGGGAAAAGAAGTATTCAGCACCTCACCATTTTTCTCAGAAAACATATTTCTAAAGGAGCTGTTGACTTGAAATTTTCCCCGGATGTTGGTAACAACCAAAGAAATCCATATATGCAAAGAAAACAAGTTGAACACATGAAGAAAGGGCAGCTGAAATCTCTCAGTAGTTCTTCAGCAACCCTCTGCCCTTCCTCAGTGTAAATGAATATCAGCTGCTTCAGTCCAACACCTACATTAGCAGGAGGATGAAGATGAAACCAGGGTGGACATTTCAGCAAGACAATATTCCAAAACTCAGCCAAGAGACTCTCGAATGCTTTCAGAGAAAGAAAATAAAGCTGTAGAATGGCCCAGCCAATCACCTGACTTCAATCCAATAAAAATGCTAATTAAAGCTCAGATTTGATAGACAAGACCCACAGAACCATCAAGATTTTGACACTCTGTTGAAGTCTGTAAGAAACTCACACCTAACCAATGTATTGTTTGGGTTTTTATTAAAATCTGGTTCCATGTTAACAGCTCCTTTACAAATATTATTCCCAGGAAAAAAACGTGAAGTGTTCAATACTTATTTTCCCCGCTGTACAATTAACAAAAAGCAATAATAGAATAACTTCAGCTCTATAATAGACTAAAATACAGGCCTCTATCAAAAAACATGGTCTAAAAGCGCACAGTTCTGGTGCACTTAGGGCATTTCCGAATCTACCTTTGCTAATTTAAAGATGGAAAAAACGGCACACCCGGTGCATGGTCTAAAAGGGGCATCCTAAATGAGGTAAGGGTGTGTTTTAGGCGTAATGTGCAATGTAAACTAATCAGAGAGTCTCATCTCCGATTCCCTTTAAGAACAAATTGCAATCTCGCCATGGTGGACTCGTTATTTACATGGTGGGCTTTCTAAGCAGAAAAAACACTTCACCAGCAAGTAAACAAGAAAAGGGAAGAGTGCAAACCATCTACAGAATCAGCCGGATTCACCAAACCCCCCTGAGGTGAAGTTTAATCCTTTAATTTGTAATATTCAAAGATGTTTGTGTGCTACTGTGCATCCCTGTGTGTGTAATAAGCAAGGTGCACACGAGTTTTGGACCCGGCTATCACTAAAGCCTAGTTCACACTACAGGATTTTAAGCATCAGCAGATTGCTGTGCAGTTCACACTACATGACTTGATTTTGTGTCTTTTAATCACTGTGGTGTTCACACTATGCGACCCTACGTAAATGATCCACAGAAGGGGGGTCACACACTACATGATCTGACAACAACTTGTTCGCCAACAGTTCAGTCAAGTTACCAAACCACAGCCAATGAAATTTTGAGGGAGGAGTCGTCAGAAAAAGCTGAACACTATTGGCTGCTTGTGTGCTGATTACATCACTGACAGCGTTTCAAGCTTTCAAGGGAGCATTTAAAAACATCATCAGTCAGCTGATGCATCAGCGGATCAATCACTCATCTGCAAAGTTCAAGTGGAAAGATACACAGTGAGTTTTTAATTTTAGTAATTTTATAACTCTTTGAAATAAAACTAACATATCTATAACACCCTGAGGTTTTCTAAATATCTGTGTATTTCTTTCTAACATTGTTATTTTTTTTAAATTACAAAACAGTAAAGAACTGAGCATTTCTACCTTTAATTACCATATTGGTCAAAATGACTGCATGCATATCTGCTACTTTTTGCTGTGACCTTACAGTATATATGCATGCATTTCTTTACCTCGCAACTTCCTGCTAAAATAAACAAAACTTTCTGATAGCAAAAACATACATTTACTTCAGAAATATCTTTCAAAACAGCATATTCTGTGCCGTGAAATAGCTCCTGTTTGAAAGTGAAAATGAAAACAAGGCTCAGACCTTTGCATGTTCTAGTATCTTAACTACATATTTATAGGCTGCATTACCAAAAACAATAATATTTTAGAGTAATGCGGTCATAAAATATGATGACAGACATTCAAAGCTTAATTTTAATATCGCAATAGAAGTTTTGAATGTAAATATGGTGTAAGAAAGGTCAGAATGAGCATTATGGTAATTCTAATAGTTACAGAATTCTAGTTCCACTGTTAATATAGCCTACTCTCGTGTCTGTGTTAACAGAATAAAGCGAGTGCATCGATGCCCATTCTGGCCAATCACAGACGTTTCTGTTCAGCTCCTGAACACACAGCCATTCAGCTCATGCTGATATGCTCTCTCATTGGCTGCAGCTCGTCACTACATCTGACCGCATGTGGGGTCGAGTCAGCCGACTGCTCTGGAATATTCAGCATGCTAAATATTGGATTTCCGTCTGCGAGGTGTCGGCGACGCTTCAGCGAGCCTCTTCGACTCGTTGTTCAATAGTTCGCACATAAAGCTGCCGAGCGCCATGCACCCGCAGATTTTTCCCCGATCTGTTGGCGAGCTCGTTAACTTCCAAATCGGGCTCAAATCTGGCTTAAAATCCTGTAGTGTGAACTAGGCATAATGCACACTTTAAATAATAATAACACAAACAAACAAACAAACCAAACAACCTGCTCTATTGACTTCAGAACATTTTTAGTTGGTGAATGATGCTACTTCAGTTGCTTCCAAATAGCAACAGACTAAAAATGAGCCTTAACACACTTTCATTTCACACCAGCATGCCCAAATGCATTTGCTACCTAAACAAAATGTTGCAGGACGTAAAACTAAAACTAGGACAAAACACTTGTGTCGTTCCTAGGAGCACATTGTGTTGTGTTTGATAGGGCCCATTGTCTGTGATTTATTGTAAATGGGGAAGAGGTGTCTTCAGGGTAGGCTTCTAACCAGCACACACCGAGTTTTAAAAAATGACAAAGCTGATCGTTTTGAAACAATGGCAAACAATAAATAAAATCCCCTCTACTACAAGGTTAAACATCAGACACATCTCTCAGGATGTCCCAAGGTAAAGCCCTGCAATGAAAGAGAAAAGAAGTAGACAGAGCTGATGAAAACTGCTCCCTAGACGCAGTTCAGGAAATCATTTCTGAAAGTAGTGTGCGTGTGTGTGTGTGTGTGTGTGTGTGTGTGTTTGTCACCTCTAAATCACTGTTTAATCACTGTTAAGGGAAGCTACTGGGACTAAAGTGTTTAAGTGCTCACTCAGGAATATGTGTTACTCACTTCAGATGTGACACTTTAATCATTTCAATGGCTGGTTCATCGTTGCCACGCTCGCCGCGAAACGCAAAGCACCGCCCTGAGAGAGGAAGCACAAAGAAAACATTCATTAGCTGCAAAGTAAGTGCAAGCAAAGAATTTTAAAAGTATATAAATATATAATGAATGAACACATTTTTGGGCCTTAAATGTTTTCCTTGCTGTGGTAGATTGTGTCGCTACCTTCATTTTTATAGCACTTTTACAGTATATATATTTATACATATAAAGATATACTTTATACTGTATAAAGATTGGCTCAGTGGTTAGCACTGTCGCCTCACAGCCAGAAGGTCACTGGTTAAAGTCGCGGCTGGGCCAGTTGGCATTTCCGTGTGGAGTTTGCATATTCTCCCCATGTTGGCGTGGGTTTCCTCTGTGTGCTCCCGTTTCCCCCACAGTACAAACACATGCGCTATAGGTGAATTCAATAAACTAAATTGGCCGCAGTGTATGAGTGTGAATGTGAGAGTGTATGGGTGTTCCCCAGTACTGGGTTGCAGCTGGAAGGGCATCTGCTGTGTAAAACATATGCTGGATGAGATGGCGGTTCATTCTGCTGATGAATAAAAAGACTGTTAACAGTCATGTACATAAAATGCACCATCATGTTCAATGAACTTTAATACAATTCGCTGAATTCAATTATGGCAGCCTAATATTCAAGTGTGATTTCTAAAATATTGCTAACGTGCATTATTTGTCATAGTTCTTGTATAAGATTTAAATTGAAGGTTTCTTGAAGGTTTATTCTCTATTTCCACCTGGGGATACTCATCCCGAGGCCCTCAGACTATGCAGCGCCACTGATGCAATCCAAGACCAGCGACGAGATGATCCCAAGGTTTTCATAATCCTGGACCAGGCCGTATCCTGAGCAGCTGCTGTGGTGGTCATGGAGGAGTGGAGAGCATGTGACTGATTCCTGTGATGCTCCAGGGACAGACGCGTCTTCGCTGAGGTCCAGCATTCTCCAGCCTCCGGCGCCTAGACTGCAGCTCTGCACAAGACGTTTAGCCATAGGAGAAATGGTCGTGCCCAACGGAGCCTTTCTTCACTTTCGCCAATTGGTGAAGTTTTTTCCTCGCCGCTGCCGCCACTGGCTTGCATGGTTCGGGATCTGTAGAGCTGCGCATCGATGGATTTGCTCTTCAGTGTTTGGACTCTCAGTAGTGATTATTAACCCACACTGAACTGAGCTAAACTGAACTGAACTACACTGAAAACTGGACTGACACTGTTTCAATTCACTATTATCTTCTATGTGAAGCTGCTTTGACACAATCTACATTGTAAAAGCGCTATAGAAATAAAGGTGAATTGAATTGAATTCTAATTAACGCATTTCTTCATTTTTTTGTTCAGTTTTTGAAAGCAGCACAATACAGCTGTTGAAATAACACAATAAACTTTCAATTCAAGCACTTTCAAGGACCTATGTTTGTTTTAAAGTACTTTCCAGGCCTTGAACTCATATATTCAAGTACTTTCAAGAAGCGTGGGGAAATTTTGGAAGTATGGAATCGATTTCAAACTTTGGATGCCACTCTATTCTCAACCCATCAGAATCAAGGAATCGATTCCCAGCACTATCAATACCAGTCAGCTTCTCTGACAACATAATAGAAGGAATTTTTTTCTTGCTGGCTTTGAAAAGAGTCACTTTAGGTTGGGATAAAAACTCAACAAGTGGTACAAAATCCAAACACAATCATCTGGAAATCCAGACTCAGACTCGCCTATACAAATGAACACACTCCCAGATCAATGTTCCCTCTAAGCTGTGCGCACGCTGAATGAATAAAAGAACTAAAACGCTGTGCAGAGGACATACACAAAAAGCCATTTGACTGTACTCTACTAAATGAGGAATAATTGCAGTGCTCTGATCGCCTGCTATTAGTTTTAGCATCAATATAGACCTTTTATAACCAGCAAATCAAGCATGTGGCTATCTGTAGCGTTTTAGCTTAGAACGTGAGAGGTTTTACAGAAAGAGAATGGTGCGTACCAAATCAGTCGCTGTAGGGATGCTTTTTAATTGTGGAGCAAATAGCTCAATATTAGAGGCTGCACAAATTCAATACATGTGAAGGAGACAAAGAGAACATTGTCACGTTTTAAAGGGATAGTTCACCCAACCAAAAATTAAAAATGAACTCACCATTTACTTGAACTCAAGTGATTTGGAACTTTTATGAAGTAATTTTTCTTGTCAATGAAAAAAGAGCCGTTGACTTTAATAGTATTAAAAACACAAGGAACCTCAATGGCTGTTTTTAATAGCATTCATCAATATAATTTCCTTTGTGTTCAACAGAATTAAAAAACTCAAGTTTGGAATAAGTAAATGGAGAATAAATGACCAAATTGTCATTTTTGGGTGAACTATCCCTTTAAAAGTGGCTTGGATAGTGGAATTAAAGAATGATGTGCACAGTAGAGTGACAACACTTATTTTCATATATTACATATATTCATATTAGTGGTGTAACGGATCGCAAATCTCACAATTCTGATCACATTATGGTTTTTTTAGTCACAGATCGGACCATTTTTCAGATCAGCCAAAAAGACAAGACCAATGTATTTTGCTTTCCATTTATTACAAAAACAGCACTGCAAGAAACCTTTGGTTTCATAGAATAAAATGAAGAAATAATCAGCTGAATAAAAATAAATGGTAAAATATTCAGTGATGTGAAAAATTCACTGTTACTACTACTGTTGCTGATAACACTAGAAACACTAGAAATGTAGAAATCTGACATTATGATTTGTACAACCCACATTTATTTTTACTCTCATTTTCAATTTTAGTTTCATTGCTAGATGATCATTTCTGAAGAATTATTCAGTGGCATATTTTTCATGGCTGGTTGTCGCCACCTACTGGTTAAATAGTGAATTGCTGCCTACTAAAAACTTTCATTTTTGATCGTCAAGTTAAATGCATATGATGGTGATTTTAATCTTTACTTTAAACATCAGTGGTTTTATCTAAACTATATACTGTTATCCCAGTACTTCTGTGTTATTTGACTGTTTGTAAACTAAAGACTGAATTCTCTTTCTTGATTTTTGCGTTTTCAGATTTAAATGCAGCGATTCAAAGGAATAATAAACATATGCAAATCACCATCATTTATAATTTGTTGCGTGGTTGTTGCGATCCCGATCTTTTAATGATTAATCGTGCAGCTTACACTGAATGCGTTGAATCAGGCTGAACATGTAGTGACAGAAAACACCTTTAATAACCTAAGAAACCCACCACATCCCTAATAACCTACCACAACTTCTTCCGTCATCATTATATTTTACAGGAAAGCCTAAATGCTTTCATACATGTGATTTGAATGACGCCAGAGGTAATCTCTCTGTGATCGGTACACATTTAGGATTAATCTACGAGTAAAAAAAAAAAATGAATCCGTGCATCACATGTGTTCCAAACCATGGGTTGTGATCCGTACGAATCACGGATAAACCATGATCCGTTACCCCTAATTCATATTGGTCACATAGTTTTATTATACATTCATAAGCCTAATGAAGAACTGATCTCACAAGTGGATGTTCAGGGCTGTTTGCCATAAAATACACTGAAGATTATAATTAATACATTATGTGACTTCTTTTAATTTTTGATTGATTGATTGATTGATTGATTGACATTGATTGATTGACATTTCAAAGACGCATTATGGTTGTCCCAAACACCTCAGTGTAACTGCTACAGTATTTAGTGTGAATTTTTTTATTGTTATTTTCAATTATACCCATTCACAAACCCTATAACCCCCACACAGAACAGAACAAAACATAGCTGTCCATCACTTCAGTCCAAAATTACAAGTGTTGGAGAAATATATCAATGTTAATAATGAATAATAAAAAAAATAAATAAATAAATAAATAAAGATATATATATATATAAAAAAAATAATAATAATAAAATAAATAAATAAAAAATAAAGAGTGAATAAATAAATTTTAAAAATAAATTAATTAATTAAAATTATTTATACATATATATTTGTAGGGTATCACTTAATTTGGTCAACATAATCAATATCTGCTACAGTATTTAAAAATAAGGTATTAAACCATCTTATGTGAGATTTAAATGATTTTTGAAAAATGAATTCTTGGTAAAAGTGGTGCACCTGACATCACACTGCAAACATACTTTCTCAGACCGCAAAAATGTTAAAAGATTTATTTATGAAATTCGGAAATGTCCTGTTTTCAACAATATGATTGAATTTGACGGTGCTATCCGAGTTCAAGCACAAATCGAACCAAATAAGAAAAAGCACAGGTAAGTTAAATGTTGTGCAACTGTTTTCTGTGTACATGTCTGGTATAAAGATGTTGTTGTTTTTTTCAGGTGGCCAAAATAAACATCCAAGAGAAAAAAGCTTTGCTTGGATATTGAGAAAAAACCTAGATCACGGGTGTCCAAACTTAGTTCTGAGGGCCGGTGTCCTGCAAAGTGTAGTTCCAACTAGGCCTGGGCGGTAATATGGTATACCACGGGATCTAAAAATAGCAACGATATCAGTTTCAATACCATTATACCGTCATAAAAAAATGCACTTATATTGGAGACAAGGATTAAATATTAAATATAATTTATATAATGCCTAAAAATGCGTATGCGTGGTTGTCATCACGGGACAGCGCGGTGGAGAAAGAGAGAGGTGGGGAAAGATGGCGAGTCGAGTACCAAGTGACCTGGTCTCGAAAAAGAACACAACTTCTGCAGTTTGGCAGTATTTTGAGGTTTCGACCGAACAAGAAGGGAAAGGCGGTAAATACGGTAGAGGCAATTTGCAAAATTTACAACAAAAAGGTAAAAAGGAGATGGAAATACCTCAAACCTAAGGTTGCATATATGAAACTACCATCCACTAACTGCTGTGAGGATGGACCCGAGTTTACTCAGTGCAACAGTTTCAACGCCTCCCGATGCACTACCAACAACATCTAGGTCCACCGCCAGTATGTAGCCGATAATAATGGGGGTCTTTGGTAAAACAACAAAGCACAAATGGGACAGTGTCCATTGTTAAACCAGTACTAATGCAGTGACAAAATACTTAAGGAAATGGTCTCTTTCCACACATTGTAAAAAAAAAAATTACTTTACGGACATGGTAAAATTGAATTGATTTGAGTGCGCGTCTCTGCATGAAAACTGTTCTGGATGTTTATGTTAATTTAATTCTGCAGGATACCGGCCCTCCAGGACCGAGGACACCCCTGACTTAGAGGGAACAGTGGGGGTAATTATTACACGCCTGTCTACAAAACTTAATTCTGATTGATCAGAATTGGTCCAAGGTGTGTTATTCTCAAATAACAACCGCTAAATAACACAGGCTCATTTGGGAACTTGGAAAATCATAATGGCATTTGACATTTCTACTCTTCACAACTCCACAACAGTTTTGTACTGTACTGGAGCAAAATGAACGCACACGTGTCAAATCATTCTCGACAACGCTGTTTTCTTTGTCAACTTCAGCCATCTAAACACTCACTGCAGTAAACATCACCCAATTACTGCAAATGTCATATGCTGACTGGTTGTCATGAAACAGTGTCACACAAGAAAACTATCACCTTTGGCTTCATTTCATTGCCAAAATCACAGTACAACAACTTTAACAAAATACACAATCATCATGCATTTATCAAAGTAGTAAAATCCAGACTTTTAATCCCTTACACACAATTAGTGCTCATGAAAATATGAAATGGCGTTGGGTTTGGGATGAATTCTTTCAAATCTTTTGGGATCCAGAGCTAGAAAAAGCTGTTCTGATCCAAAGTTGAACATCTTTCAACTCTTAAAAGTTTTCAAAACACAAAGCGAACGAAGAAAGCCATTTTTTTAATCTCCTCAGAGACACGTTTGACATTAATGAGCCTGTCAGAGGAGGGTCAGAGCCTCTCAGGTGCTAATCTCATTAATATTCATGAGCTCTGTCAACGCCCTCGCTTACAGCCTTTCTAACGCAGAAGTTAAATCAATATTTGGTTGTGTGAATGCATCTGTAGGGATAAGCGGATCAAAATCCTTTATCAAAGCTTAACAAAAATTAACAAAATGAACATTTGTACAGTAAGACACAATATATATTTATTTATTATTTCTTTATTGGTAACACTTTACAATAAGGTGAATGTTTTTTCATGTTAATGTACTTTAACAAACCATGAACAACACATTACAGTGTTTACTAATCTTTGTTAATGGAAATACAGTTGTTCATTGTTAGTTCATGTTAACTGACAGCACATTAACTAATGCTAATAAGCACAACATTGAATGCTAATAATGCATTAGTAAATGTTGAACTATGATTAATAAATGCTGTACAAGTATTGCTCACTATTAGTTCATTTTAATAAATACATTAACTAATTAAACCTTATTGTAGAGTGTAGATTATTATTATTATTATATATACAGTATATATATATATATATATATATATATATATATATATATATATATATATATATATATATATATATATATATATAAATTAATAAATAATTATTTAAAATAATATTTCTGATCTGCTTAAAATGTTAACTACAGTATTTCAATGACAATCTAAAATCTAATTATATGAATTAATATATGTGTATACTGTTTATACACTCTCCGGCCACTTTATTAGGTACCCCTTATTAGTACCAGGTTGGACCTTTTTGCCTTCAGAACTGCCTTAATCCTTCATGGCATAGATTCAACAAGATACTGGAAATATTCCTCAGAGATTTTGCTCCATATTGACATGATCGCATCACGCAGTTGCTGCAGATTTGTCGGCTGCACATCCATGATGTGAATCTCCCGTTCCACCACATCCCAAAGGTGCTCTATTAAATTGAGCTCTGGTGATTGTGGAGGCCATTTGAGTACAGTGAACTCATTGTCATGTTCAAAAAACCAGTCTGAGGTGATTCACGCTTTATGACATGGTGGTTATCCTGCTGGAAGTAGCCATCAGAAGATGAGTACACTGTGGTCATGGTCAGCAACAATACTCAGGTAGGCTGTGGCGTTGACACGATGCTCAGTTAGTACTAATTGGTGCAAAGTGTGCCAATAAAATATTCCCCACACCATTACACCACCACCAGGATGGATCCATGCTTTCATGTTGTTGATGCCAAATTCTGAGCCGACCATTCGATTGCGGCAGTAGAAATGCAGACTCATCAGACCAGGAAACGTTTCTCCAATCTTCTCTTGTCCAGTTTTGGTGGGCCTGTGTGAATTGTAGCCTCAGTTTCCTGTTCTTAGCTGACAGGAGTGGCACCCAGTGTGGTCTTCTGCTGCTGTAGCCCATCCGCCTCAAGGTTGGACGTGTTGTGTGTTCAGAGATGCTCTTCTGCAGACCTCGGTTGTAACGAGTGCTTATTTGAGTTACTGTTGTCTTTCTATCAGCTGGAACCAGTCTGGCCATTCTCCTCTGACAACAACAAGGCATTTGTGCCCACAGAACTGCCGCTCACTGGATATTTTCTCTTTTTCGAACCATTCTCAACCCATCCAGAGACGGTTGTTAACCAAACACAGTATTTTACAGTAACAACCTTCTACATACATGATGTTTACATGTTGTGTTTACATGATGTTGTAATGTATTATTGTAGCAGAGTTTGCATCGAATAGGCTAAAAATTAAGGCAAAAAAAGAAGAAAACTCCTTATCATTCAAGAGGGTTATAAATAACTAAATGTCATCAAATAAATGCAGCATACAGACAGCTTGTCCCAAAACCTTCCTTTGCCAATTTAGTGTCTAGAATCTGAAGTCTGTCTTTTCAACATTCTCACTCTTCACTATTAACGGCACATTCTCCCTCCAGACTCTGCACCTCTCTGAATGAGCTGATGCCATATACAGTATCATGTGCTAAATAATAGGCACATCCGGATCTGGAGCTATTTTGTGTTCAACGATCCTTAATATGAATCTGTACAGCACATTCTGAAATGTCCCTGTGAACCATTTACACAACTTCTGCATCAACATAAAAGTGCATCCTACAGTCAAGCACAGTGTGTCCAAATGCACTGAATTCACCAACAAAATGCTTCTAAATATGTCTTTATACCTCAGAAAGGTAATTCATGCTATCAACAAACCATCAAGTAAGATTTTTAACTCAACAAACTACTAATTAGCTGCTTATTATCAGTTAGCAAAGTAGTTGGGTTGATATACTGGGTAGGATTAGAGATGTAGATTAAGATCATGCAGTATATGTGCTTCATCAATACTAATAAACAGCCAATATCTGACAATCATTGTTAATGAGTGATTGAATCAATGAGATTATTATTATTGTAAGAAAATCCTTTTTATAAATGGATTAGATTCAGTGATTCTAATGCTAATCATTTACACTTTTAATTGTAATGTACATCATGATTTACATTTTTTGGTCATACTTTATTTTAAGGTACAATTCTCACTATTAACAAATCATAACTATGACTTTTGCCTTAGTAAACTCCTAATTTGCTCCTTATTAATAGTTATTGAGGTAGTAGTTGTGTGGGTTTAGGTAGGAACGTAAATCATGCAGAATATAATAAACTAATACTAAAACTAATAAAACAGACAATACTTTAATAATAGGAAAGCAATAAGCCACTAGTTAAAAGTGAAAATTGGTATTTACACTAAAGTGTCCCCCATTTTTTTTTTTGATAAAAATGTACAAAAATCAATCTGTCTCTACACTACCTGACAAAAGTCTTGTCGCCTATCCAAGTTTTAGGAACAACAAATACTAACTTGACTTCTAGTTGATCATTTGGTATCAGAAGTGGCTTATATGAAAGGCAAAGGCCTCTAGATTACTCTTATTTTAGCTAAATAAAATATGATCATGCCTTGATTTATAATGATTTCATTAGGACAGTAAGGTCTGACTTTGCTTAGACTAAAGTCTCGTCACTGAACAGAAATAATGTACAGTATAGAATATAAAGTCATGCTGCAGTGGAGACAGAATGAATATTGTGTCTGACTCCATCATGAGCTTGGAGGACTGCATCATACATCTCTGCAATGACTCAAATCACTGATTAATAAAGTCATCTGGAATGGCAAAGAAAGCGTTCTTGCAGGACTCCCAGAGTTCATCAAGACTCTTTGGATTCATCTTCAATGCCTCCTCCTCCATCTTACCCCAGACATGCTCAATAATGTTCATGTCTGGTGACTGGGCTGGCCAATCCTGGAGCACCTTGACCTTCTTTGCTTTCAGGAGCTTTGATGTGGAGGCTGAAGTATGAGGAGCGCTATCCTGCTGGAGAATTGTCCCTCTCCTGTGGTTTGTAATGTAATGGGCAGCACAAATGTCTTGATTCCTCAGGCTGTTGATGTTGATCATCCACTCTGCAGATCTCTCGCACGCCCCCATACTGAATGAAACCCCAAATCATGATTTTTCCTTCACCAAACTTGACTGATTTCTGTGAGAATCTTGGCTCCATGCGGGTTCCAGTAGGTCTTCTGCAGTATGTGTGTTGATTGGGATGCAGCTCGACAGATTATTCATCTGAATAATCTACCATCTGCCACTTTTCCAAATGATCAACTAGAAGTCGAGTTATTATTTGTTGCTCTTACAACTGAGATCCACGACAAGACTTTTGTCAGGTAGCCCACAAATGAACATTTTCATCATCATATCAGTTTCTGTGTTTGCAAATCTGAAAATGTTTCCTTGTTTTTGATCAATAGTGTTTAGGATCGAACCCAGTATGCACACTTTAAAAATATTATAATATTAGAACTGAAAACCACAGCACTATACACATCTTATACAGATCTAATAACATGAAAAAGTTCCTGCTGCATACCTAAAGAATCTTATAGAAACAAAATGTCAATAGATCAAAATGAACCTTACATTTATTACTCATATAAACACGCACAAAGTGAAATGACGATGGTGAAGAGCTCATTGCATCCTAGTTTCTCTAATAACTTCGAATGTAAATAATTCACATGGATCAGATTGTACAGGAGACGATTATGAAGCTACAATTAAAGGAAGGCGGTTCATAAATCACGGACGTCCACCTAAAGCACATAAATACTCAAATACTGCAAAGCAATTAAAGGAAAGTCTGCAATAAGCCATTAAAGGGCCAGTGTGGGAGGATCGTTTATGTTATTTATGTCTACCATCACCGATGCACGACTTTCAGATTAGGGAATTTCCGGTAATATAACTCAAACATCCGCAGAACTATAAACACTGACACGTTTACAGCACTGAACAAATTCTCTGAAACAAGACTTCACGAAAAAATACTGCAAGCATGAACATTTAATGAAGGAAACGTAAGTGCTGAATATCAAAAGCAAGCTTGAGAATTGATCATTCTTTCAAAAGCAAAATGCAGGAGAAGAGTGCATTAATGTATTTTTAAATGTGTGTGTGTGTGTGTGTGTGTGTGTGTGTGTGTGTGTGTGTGTGTGTGTGTGTGTGTGTGTGTCCACCATTGTGCAGAATGAGAATGCCATTAAAGTAATTTTAAAAAAATCTCCCATTATCTGCCAAAGTAGAAAACCTTGAGCAGAGGGTGTGTGTGTGAATCCTATTTAAGAAGCAAAGTCAATGGCAGAGGCTTAAATCATCTGTTTTTAATGTCATGTACTGCATAAAATGCTTTTATTACTTAGAGTTTGTGTCTTGTTTCTAGTCCAAATATCTTAAAATTCTTAATTCAAGAAGCATTTCAGAAAAAAAAAAGTCAAAATTATGTGAGTTTCTTAGTTACTACATACTGCTGTCGTGAAAGTTTCGCCATATTTCAGAGCTGCAACATCACTGGAGTGCCCAAAAGCACAAGGTGTGCAATACTCAGAGACATGGCCAAGGTAAGAAAGGCTGAAAAACGACCACCACTGAACAAGACACACAAGCTGAAACGTCAAGACTGGGCCAAGAAATATCTCAAGACTGATTTTTCTAAGGTTTTATGGACTGATGAAATGAGAGTGAGTCTTGATGGGCCCGTGGCTGGATCGGTAAAGGGCAGAGAGCTCCAGTCCGACTCAGACGCCAGCAAGGTGGAGGTGGAGTACTGGTTTGGGCTGGTATCATCAAAGATGAGCTTGTGGGGCCTTTTCGGGTTGAGGATGGAGTCAAGCTCAACTCCCAGTCCTACTGCCAGTTTCTGGAAGACACCTTCAAGCAGTGGTAGAGGAAGAAGTCTGCATCCTTCAAGAAAAACATGATTTTCATGCAGGACAATGCTCCATCACACGCGTCCAAGTACTCCACAGCGTGGCTGGCAAGAAAGGATCTAAAAGAAGAAAAACTAATGACATGGCCTCCTTGTTCACCTGAGCTGAACCCCATAGAGAACCTGTGGTCCATTATCAAATGTGAGATTTACAAGGAGGGAAAACAGTACACCTCTCTGAACAGTGTCTGGGAGGCTGTGGTTGCTGCTGCACGCAATGTTGATGGTGAACAGATCAAAACACTGACAGAATCCATGGATGGCAGGCTTTTTAGTGTCCTTGCAAAGAAAGGTGGCTATATTGGTCACTGATTTGTTTTTGTTTTGTTTTTGAATGTCAGAAATGTATATTGGTGAATGTTGAGATGTTATATTGGTTTCACTGGTGAAAATAAATCATTGAAATGGGTATATATCTGTTTTTATTAAGTTGCCTAATAATTCTGCACAGTAATAGTCACCTGCACACACAGATATCTTCCTAAAATAGCTCAAACTAAAAACTAACTAAAAACTACCTCCAAAAATATTCAGCTTTGATATTAATGAGTTTTTTGGGTTCATTGAGAACATGGTTGTTGTTCAATAATAAAATTAATCCTCAAAAATACAACTTGCCTAATAATTCTGCACTCCCTTTATATATATATATATATATATATATATATATATATATATATATATATATATATATATATATATATATATATATATATATATATATATATATATATATATATATATATATATATATATATATACTGTCATTATGTTTTAACACATCTATAGTTATGCGGTGGCACAGAGTTAGACCTCTTTCTTGACTTCACACAGAAACAGCAACGCATGCGGAATGACATCACTTTGGCAAAGTAGAACACAGAAGCAGCCTGAAGCGGAAAACGTGAGTATGTCTGCGGTCTAGAGGTATTATAAAGCTGGTGCCATAGCAAACACTGAGATATGTAAACTTGGGATTGCCTGCCGGGAATTTTAAGTTGAGGTGCTATTTGTTTTTATATTCAATTTATTTTATATTTACTGTTGCACTAAAGTCCAAAAGTGAAGAATGTATGTTATTTAATACTTGAATGTTCAAGCTACCTCACAGAAGTGCTCTGTTTGTTAACACAGTTGTTTGATTGTTAAAATAAGATAAATTAAATTAAACATAAGGAACATCCTATTTTTTCACTCTTCTTTATTTTTTTTATGTATTATAGAAGTATCGGATCGAGTTTCGGTATCAGTAGATACTCAAAATCAAATGACTCGGACTTGAGGGCAAAAAAACCTGATCGGGACATCCCTAATGTACACACACACACATACACTGTGCTCTGTAGACTTTTAATGCTGAAAATTAACAAAGTGACTTTTATTGACATCTTAGTAGTTTAGAAAAATATAATATATATGAAATAATATAGCAAGAAACAAGTCTGTAAAATAAGTCTTGATATCATGGTGGCATTTTTATAGTACACACAAAATCAAAACTGCAGATCATGAATATTAAATATGAGCCTTTTATTCTCCCTCTGAGAAACAAACTACGCTTCACATCAGAGCGCTTCTCTAAATTGCATTTGTGTGTAACCGAATGACCACTGGCCACCAAAACATAAACAAAAGTGACCTTTATCTTGATTGTGTCCTCCGCGCTTGACTCTCTAATGACTGGAGCGTCTGATTCGCTCTGCAGACAGTCAAGTGTGTGGGATTGTGCAACTGCATACAGGTGTGTGTGTGACTGAGACAAAGTGTGCATGGGAAGACTGCTCTCATTAAGGTCCTGTTCTAATGAAGCCAATCAAACAAAAAGAGTGCAGACAGCAGCAACAGAACACTGATGATGCTCGGATTTACATGTCATAATTCATCAACACACACACACACAGATGACCCAGAAAACATTCGACAACCAGGAGGAGCTCCTCAAATAACAACATAGACTTGAAGTCAAAATTATCAGCCCTCCCATGAATTTCTTTTTCAAATATTTCCCAAATGATGTTTAAAGGTTCAAGGTTACTTTTTTGAGATGTTAACAGTGTTGAGCATCAGTTATCAGCACCTGTCAGCTTTAATTGTGAGGAAAACTGGATCATTTTTCTCAGCTAATTTCATCTTCTGGGTTTAAAATAATTTTTGGAGCGGGATCAAAATCGGTGACGTAGCGCAAAACTGCAAGTGGAGTGATGATGCGTTGGTTTCTCATTATTATTCATAGCTGAGTTTTCTTATCCTATGAGAGGAGCCTGCTTCGTTATTATTCATGAGCACACATGCTTTCCGAAGGCAAAGCAGAACTGCCAAGCTGAGAAACCCAATGACTGGGTGAGACACGGGCGGTATGTGTTTGCTTCCATGATCCACGGGGTTTGTTGCATGTTTTCCCTCGCGATGCTGTCCGGGCCGATACAGCAAAACTGTTAGTTTGCAGCAAGAATTTTGTTGGGAGAGCTGTACGAGAATTGGAGAATGGTGGACTTTGTCTTTTATCAGTGGAGTTCGTTACCATCAGGTTACCATTGAGCATACCTGTCAACATTGCGATGTGAAAATAAGGGACATGCCCACCATAATACTAATATGTTCATTTGGAGCTCTTTCGTTGTAAATAAACAGTTAAACAGTCAGTAATATGTTTTATTATTATTATTTACAAAAGAAAAAAAATAAAAAGTATACATTAGCAGCAAATGCATTAGCAGACAGTTCAGCTTATTAAAATTAATAGCTAATATAATGAAATATAATCAAGCTATCAAATCTCATTAGCCGTTTCTTCACTGTATAACCTACACATTCTGATTAAATAGCACCGAATGAATCTCTCATTTATTCAGATTTTTTTTCATTTGATTACATTAAATAACAGAGGTGTCACTTTAAAAATGCAACCATCTAACGTTATAAAGAAAGCATTCGATTGCTTTCCTAACTTTTTATGCTCATTTAGGACAAAATTAGTTGTGTTTGAAAAAAAAAAACCCACCAAGATCGACATCTTTAGATGTTATTATTATTATTATTATGTGTACATGTCTGTTTAACACGCACCCAAAACCCAGACTCTCGCTCCGCTTCAAATCGCATGTACAGAATTTGTTTGGGAAACAGCATCTATTTATCACTATCGAGCGCGTCAGCTGACAGTCACGCACCGCTATATGACTGTTTTAAGGATTGCATATGAAGGGGAGACGGCACCTGTAATAGAAAGGAAGGGAGTTGACCCGTTTTTATATTTATTTCAAAGTGTTTTCATGTCTAAATAAAACGAAAGCACAGAACAGACTCACATTTAAGAGCAAGGGGCGGCCCTTGGTGGTTCAGCAGTATGGGTTGCGTATAGGGATGATCGGCTCTTTAATGTTTATTGCCACCCTTCAGAGAAAGACTGAAAACACGGGAAAATACCTTTACGGGATGATAGCGGGATCTGTAAAATAAGGGAGAATCCCAGGAAAAACGGGAGGGTTGACAGGTATGCCATTGAGACACATCGCCTATCTGTGCTGCTGTGTTTGCACGTTTAAAATCCTCCAGGTTACCGGCAAAGTTAATGGTTGGAATAGACAGGGAAAGAGACTGCATTGCTATCCACTGTGTCTGCATTCTGACCCAGGGATTGAGGAGGAGAGAAGTCCTCCTCATTTAAAGTGTTTATATAAACATGATTATCTTCATGATGATATAACAAATTGTGGTTATGTTTATATGAAATTACGAATGACAAATGTAGCAGCACATTAAGTTACTTACTGTTTATTTCTTTGGATTTTAACTATGTAAACTATAAAATAATGGGTCTCCTCACGGTTTGTGAGCCGACTGACAGTTCGCTTCACTCTTTTTCCCCTGCACTGCCGGCCACGCCCACTCCTCCCTCTGCTCACAGCGCTGCTCCACGCCCATCATGGAGCATTTTTTGAAAAATACTGAGGTATACTTGAACTGAAAAAGGGGGGTTTCATGGCCCTTTAACAGAGCAAGAAATTTTTCACAGTATTTCCTATAATATTTTTTCTTCTGTCTTGTTTGTTTTATTTTTAGCTAGAAATAAAATCAGTTTTTAATTTATTTAAAATCATTTTAAGGTCAATATTATTAGCCCCCTTAAGCAATATTTGTTTTGGATTGTCAACAGAACAAACCGCTGTTATACAATGACTTGCCTAATTACCCTAACTTTACCCTAAATAACCTAGTTACACCTTTAAATGTCACTTTAAGCTGAATACTAGTATCTTAAAGAATATCTAGTCTAATGTTATGTGCTGTCATCATGGCAAAGATAAAAGAAATCAGTTATTACAGATGAGTTATTAAAACTATTATGTTTAGAAATGAAACAGAAACTGGGGAAAAAATATACAGGGGGCTAATAATTCAGGAGAATTCTGAATTCCTCTAACTTTCATGCTGACTTTAAAGCATCCACGTAGCTAAAAGTTAAAATGCACTAGCTGCAGCTTCAGCTGATTAATATGGATGGCATTGGCCTGGCAGTGTGCTGAATTCTGATGTTGTGTCATAAAACAGAAAAGACTCGGTGAGAGGTCAGAGATGTTTAAAAACACACCAGCACCTATAACATGCAAAAGGTGCGAGGACACGACCACTTGCATCTTTAATGTTTACTTAAATACGTATGTGATGTTTGCCTTGTTTTATTGCCTGAAATGAGGTGTGAGCTGATCTGATGATGAAATTATTTTGGAGCATAAATATTAATTTACTAAGCATGAATCAATTTGGTTCGTTTATTCATTTTCCTTTGGCTTTGTCCTTTTATTCATCAGGGGTCGCCACAGCGGAATGAACCGCCAACTTATCCAGCATACGTTTTACACAGATGGGTACCCTTCCAGCCGCAACCCAGTACTGAGGATCACCCATACACTCTCATTCACACACACTCATACACTATGGCCAATTTTAGCTTACCCAATTCACCTATAGCGCATGTGTTTGGACTGTGGGGGAAACCGGAGCACCCGGAGGAAACCCACGCCAACACGGAGAACATGCAAACTCCTCACAGAAATGCCAACTAGGCCAGCCGGGACTCGAATCAGGCGACAGTGCTATTACTATTGACAAATGGTTTAATAATTAAAAAAAATGACTGAATAACTGGAGTAAAAAAGGTCACACTCTACAATAAGGTTTTATTAGTTAATGCTAGTTAATGTATTGACAGATACTGTAATAAATGTATTTTTCATTGTTTATTCAGGTTAGTAAATCCATTAACTGATACAGCCTTATTGAAAAGTGTTACCAACATAAATCAATACATTTTTTATTCAAAATAATTTATTAAAATCTTTTAAAAAACACAGCATTCATACAGAGCGCCAAATAAAATGTACAAACAAGAAAAATCCATGCCTATTCACATGCACCAAACTGCAAAAAATAATAAACAAAAATAAACAAAATAAATACATAAATAAACAAACAATAACATAAAATAAACTAACTAAATAATTAAAACAATAATTAATTAATTAAATAAATATACATAAATAATTAAATAAATAAGATGTTAAATAAATACATAAATAAATAAAGTAAATAAATAATTAAATAAATAAACACATACGTAAATAAATACATAATTACATAAATACATAAATAAATAAAAACATAAATAAAGTAAATAACTAACTAAATAAATAAATACATAAATAAATAAATACATAAATAATAAAGTAAATAAAAAAATAAAAAAATACTTTAATGAATACAAAATAAATACATAAATAAATAAATACATAAATAAATAATTAAATGAATAAATAAATAAATAAATAAATACATAAATAAATAATTAAATGAATACATAAATAAATAAATACATAAATACATAAATAAATTATTAAATATACATAAATAAATGAATAAAATGAATAAACACATAAATAAATAAATAAATACATACATAAAAAATAAATACATGAATAAATACATAAATAAATAAGTAAATAAATACATAAATGCATAAAGTAAATAAATAAATAAATGAATAAATTAAAATGTGAAATGTATTGAGCACATATAATGAGACATAATCTGGATAATTTTAATCTGTAAATGTCATTCACACATGTATGTCCAAATCAATCACTGCTCAGTTTTTAGAGCCCAGAAAACAAGTTCACACGTGATGTATGATGAGTTAAGAGCTAGAAAAGTATGATAACTATAACTGTAAAATGAGTGATTTTAGCTCCAGATCGATTTTTTTTTCCAGCTGAAGAATGAAAAACATTTACAGGTATTTACAGGACACCTCTGCCGTTTCATTTACTTTTCTGTATGTCTTTTCATTCATATCCTGCAACAAACTGGTAGGAACACAAGAGCATAGTCATGGTTTTTCTACTCGCTCTGTGCTCTCTTGCTTGAAGCCATTCTCATTTGTTTGTCATCAAACGCCTGACAACTGATGTGTGCGTCCTGTCGCAAAATGTAGCGAAAAGTCCTACATAACGGTAATAGTTTGATTGCGGTGTTTAAATGTCTGTACTCCACTTCAATAACGCCACTAAAATAGCAATACTCCATGTCATCAGAAATCACTGTTTACATGCTAGACTCTTAATCAGAGTATTATCTTAGTCGTATTAAAATCGGAGTACTGATGTCCATGTAAATGTACTCAGTGTTTGTGCTTTACCTGTGCGTAAATCCACATGCTGCAGCTCATTCCTCACAAGGCCAAGGTTGTTGGGGACGGAGGTGGCGAAGGACAGAAAACTAGTCAAACTAATCCATTCAATTCCTCTGCAATAGACAAAAACAGAAGAAACGAAAATGAGAAGAGTTTGGAAACACCATGATAACTTCACACTATGAAGCAAAGAGTTTCTTAAGCATGAACTCTACATTAATAGACATTAGTAAGCAGTTTACTACAGCTGCAAACTGCTGTATTCTTGACTTACAAGCACGTATAATAATCATTACTTTGCATAATAATAAAAGCTTTATTAACACAAACACCTACAGTTTTGTGAGCTCAGCAAATGCGAGGACTATAAATCCCTTATAAATGACAATTACAAGCTTAGTTCTCTTCGAAACAGTAAAGGGAAATGACTGAGTGATTCATAACAAAAAATATTAATTTCAAAATACAAAAAATAAACTGTACAGTTTAATCGATTTATTTGTATGTGAAATTCACTTCACAACAGATGCATAATTGTGTCTTGATATGGAAGGCTGAAAAAGCTTGGTGAGTTTCACTAACTTCTCCAGGAGCTGCACCTCGATGACAGCCGCTAGAATAGCAAGCTCTTGATTGATTAACGTAATGGATTTTCGCCAAGCTGCAGATTCTAGTCAAATACCCAAAACGCTCAATGTCATTTGCTCGAATTGTGTCATTCGCGGTGCCTCATTCGTGCAAACCGTGCCACAGCATGTCTATTATATGTCTTTGCATAGACTAAACATGTCTCGCGATTAATGCTTCATTCACATCTGATGTGAAAAAATCATTGATTCAAACATCCAAAAATACACTCACCGGCCACTTTATTAGGTACACCTTACTTGTACCGGGTTGGACCCCCTTTTGCCTTCAGAACTGCCTTAATCCTTCATGGCATAGATTCAACAAGGTTAAATTCCTCAGAGATTTTGCTCCATATTGACATGATAGCATCACGCAGTTGCTGTAGATTTGTCGGCTGCACATCCATGATGTGAATCTCCAGTTTCACCACATTCCAAAGGTGCTCTATTGGGTTGAGTTCTAGTGACTGTGGAGGCCATTTGAGTACAGTGAACTCATTGTCATGTTCAAGAAACCAGTCTGAGATGATTCACGCTTTTTGACATGGAAGATGAAGTCATCAGAAGATGAGTACACTGTGGTCATAAAGGGATGGACTTGGTCAGCAACAATACTCAGATAGGCTGCGGTGATGACACGATGCTCAATTGGTACTAATGGACCAAGAAAATATCCCCCACACCATTACACCACCACCGGCAGCCTGAATCGTTGATACAAGGCAGGATGGATCCATGCTTTCATGTTGTTGATGCCAAATTCTGACTCGACCATCCGAATGTCGCAGCAGAAATGGAGACTCATCAGACCAGGCAACGTTTCTCCCATCTTCTCTTGTCCAGTTTTGGTGAGCCTGTGTGAATTGTAGCCTCAGTTTCCTGTTCTTAGCTGACAGGAGTGGCACCCGGTGTGGTCTTCTGCTGCTGTAGCCCATCCGCCTCAAGGTTGGACGTGTTGTGTGTTCAGAGATGCTCTTCTGCAGACCTCGGTTGTAACGAGTGCTTATTTGAGTTACTGTTGCCTTTCTATCAGCTGGAACTAGTCTGGCCATTCTCCTCTGGCATCAACAAGGCATTTGCGCCCACAGAACTTTCGCTCACTGGATATTTTCTCTTTTTCAGACCATTCTCTGTAAACCCTAGAGATGGTTGTGCGTGAAAATCCCAGTAGATCAGCAGTTTCTGAAATACTCAGACCAGCCCGTCTGACACCAACAACCATGCCACGTTCAAAGTCACTTAAATCCCCTTTCCTTCACATTCTGATGCTCGGTTTGAACTGCAGCAGATCATCTTGACCATGTCTACATGCCTAAATGCATTGAGTTGCTGCCATGTGATTGGCTGATTAAAAATTTGTGTTAATGAGCAGTTGGATAGGTGTACCTAATAAAGTGGCTGGTGAGTGTATATGTTTTTCATTATTTCAGGGGATCTTAATACTCTTATATCAATAGATGATTCAATTCATTGCTTTCTAAAAAAAATTAAGATGTTCAGAAACCAAAATTCCAAGAAAAACAAAAGCAACGAGTCTAGAAAAGTTTCGTGTTGATGAAATGAAGGCAGAGAGAGAATGATGGACTGTAATGAGAGCGCAGGGCCGTGTGTGTGAGTGTGTGTGTGTGTGTGTGTGTGTGTCCTGGCTGCAGGAACCAAGCACAGAGCACTAATGAGACACAAAATGGCCACATGATTAATTAGGCCTTTTCTCCCGGAAATATGCAGATGATATGGAAATGAGGAGCCTCTATGGATCGAGGGCACAGGGCCGGAGGGAAGTTTTAGACTTTGTGAATGTGTGGCACGATGAAAACTGAGTGTATGAGCGTGAAATGCAGATCTGAGTATCTGAGTGTTTGGAATACAGTTGAAGTCAGAATTATTAGCATCCCTGTACATTTTTCCCCAATTTCTGTTTAACGGAAATAAAATTTGTTCAACACATTTCTAAACATAATAGTTTTAATAACTCATTTCTAATAACTGATTTATTTTATCTTTGCCATGATGACAGTAAATAATATTAGACTAGATATTCTTTAAGACACTAGTATTCAGCTTAAAGTGACATTTAAAGGCTTAACTAGGTTAATTAGGGTAAAGTTAGAGTAATTAGGCAAGTCATTGTATAACAGTGGTTTGTTCTGGAGACAATCCAAAACACATATTGCTGAAGGGGGCTAATAATATTGACCTTAAAATGGTAAAAAAAAAAAAAAAAAAACTGCTTTTATTCTAGCCGAAATTAAACAAATAAGAGTTTCTCCAGAAGAAAAAATATTATAGGAAATACTGTGAAAAATTCCTGAATCTGTTAAACATCATTTGGGAAATATTTGAAAAAAAAAATCTCTCTCTCTCTCTCTATATATATATATAATTTTGACTTCAACTGTATATTTTGTAGGTGTAGGGGAAAATATTGATATCATAGTATTGTGATATTTTCTGCCACAATACTATGTTGATACACAGACGCCAATATTGATATATCTGCAATATTTTAATATATTGTTTGACTCAATAATAAAACCAATTTGTGATCCTGGAACACAAAACTAGTCTTACATTGTACAAGTATATTTGTAAGAATAGCCAACTATTCATACAGGTCAAAATTTGCATTTTTTTTCTTTTATACCCAAAATCATTTGAAAATAAAGCAAAGATTATGGTCCATTAAGGCAATTTATAAATGTCCTACCATAAACATGAAAACTTAATTTTTGGTTAGTAATATGCATTTCTAAGAAATTAATATAGACTACTTTTGTTGGTTAGCACTGTCGCCTCACAGCAAAAAGGTCGCTGGTTCGAGTCCCGGCTGGGCCAGTTGGCGTTTTTGTGTGGAGTTTGATTGTTCTCCCCATGTTTGCATGGGTTTCCTCCGGATGCTCTGGTTTCCCCCACAGTCCAAACATATGTGCTATAGGGGAATTGAATAAACTAAATTGGTCGTAGTGTGCGTGTGTGTGTCTGTGGATGTGAGAGTGTATGGGTGTTTCCCAGTATTTGGTAGCATATAGAAGGGCATCCACTGCCTAAAACATATGCTGGAATAGTTAGCGGTTCATTGCGCTGTGGTGACACCTGATAAATAAGGAACTAAGCCGAAGGAAAACGAATGAATGGAGAATATAGGGATATACTTATTGTGATAATATCATATTATTTTGGGACTGATATATTTTATATCCAGGATTACATTTTTTCCCCCACACAGTAAATGATGACAGGCCAGAGCAGTAATGCATATATATATATTATTATATATAACAGGTTTTAAACACATCAGTTTGACTAATTTTGTACTCATCGCTAATTCCAAAAATAATTTCATAGAAAGTAACTTGTGACTTTTGCCTTACTACCGCAATTGTATCATTTTTTTATTGCTTGACATTTGTTTGGTGAGTGTCTTTGTGGATGTTTTTGTAACAAACAAACCAATAAGCAAAACTTAGAGAAACATTTGACCCTTTTTTGGGGTCGGGTGGGGTGGGGATGGGGGGGGTAGGCTCATTTTATGACTCTACTGAAGTTAATAGTTGATCTTTACCATTTTTAATCTATTCAGCCGATCCCTGTGTCTGGTGGGAGCCCTTTTAGCTTAGCTTAGCATAAATCATTGAATCGGATTAGACCATTAGCATCTCGCTCAATTAAAAACTAATTGAGCGAGATATCTTTCGATAACTTTCTTATTTAGAGCTTGAATTGTCTGTAATCACATCATGTGCTAAGACCGCCTAAAAATTAACAGTTGCTATTTTCTAGATCAACAAGGCAAGGAACTACATTCTCATTCTGGCGTAATAATCATAGCCGTATTGATGCAGAAAATAAATTTCAATCGGTTTTAATACACAATGTAACCTAATCTAATTTAATCTAATCTGATCTAATGTAATCTAATTGTAGAATAATCAAGCTTTAAATAGGAAAACTATTGAAACTCTTTTTGACATTTTTTTTTTGAGCGAGATGCTAATGGTCTAATCCGATTCAATGATCTATGCTAAGCTAAGCTAAAAGTGCTCCTGTTAGACAAAGAGATCGACTGGACTGATTCAAAAACAGTTTAACTCTAGGGGACATAAAAAGTGGAGTGTTCCTTTAAATAAACTCAACTTTTATGCCTCATAATAGAGTAAGACATGCAACAATGAAAATAAAAGCTAAAACCTCTCAAAATAGCCAATCGCGTGGCTTTATTTCTCAAGGAAGTGCCTGGACGGAGACGAATGATAAACGGTGTTTGTTTTCTATCAGTTGCTTCACGTCATAATCGATTAAATCTGCTGCTTAATTAATCAGGGGGAAATGGCGTGTGCCTGGATAAAGAGAAGGATAATTACTGAAACGAGGGCAGCCTGAGTGTCACGGGGCAGTGAACCTGCCATTAGAAGCATTAACTTCATTTTATTAGTTTAGATGCAGGGCCGCTTCATCATCTCGAGATTGCTTTTGATGGTCCTCTTCTCGGTGAATCATAATGTAAGTTGGAAACACTGCAGCATTATGGTTTTATGAAATGCACGTTCACTGTGATCCTACATTAGTGCTAGACTTGAATGGGCTTTTAATGGCTGATGCAGTTTTAAAAAAGGCAGAGCTCTTATTGTTGGTGACTACAGCAGTAAATACACTTACCGGCCACTTTATTAGGTACACCTGTCCAACTGCTCGTTAACGCAAATTTCTAATCAGCCAATCACATGGCAGCATCTCAATGCATTTAGGCATGTAGACATGGTCAAGATGATCTGCTGCAGGTGATTTAAGTGGCATGGTTGTTGGTGCCAGACGGGCTGGTCTGAGTATTTCAGAAACGGCTGGTTTATTGGGATTTTCACGCACAACCATCTCTAGGGTTTACAGAGAATGGTCTGAAAAAGAGAAAATATCCAGTGAGTGAAAGTTCTGTGGGCGCAAATGCCTTGTTGATGCCAGAGGTCAGAGGAGAATGGCCAGACTGGTTCCAGCTGATAGAAAGGCAACAGTAACTCAAATAAGCACTCGTTACAACCGAGGTCTGAAGAAGAGCATCTCTGAACACACAACACGTCCAAACTTGAGGCGGATGGGCTACAGCAGCAGAAGATTACATCGGGTGCCACTCCTGTCAGCTAAGAACAGGAAACTGAGGCTACAATTCACACAGGCTCACCAAAACTGGACAATAGAAGATTGGAGAAACGTTGCCTGGTCTGATGAGTCTCCATTTCTGCTGCAACATTTGGATGGTAGAGTCAGAATTTGGCGTTAACAACATGACAGCATGGATCCATCCTGCCTTGTATCAACAGTTCAGGCTGCTGGTGGTGGTGTAATGGTGTGGGGGATATTTTCTTGGCACACTTTGGGTCCATTAGTACCAATTGAGCATCGTGTCAATGCCACAGCCTACCTGAGTATTGTTGCTGACCATGTCCATCCCTTTATGACCACAGTGTACCCATCTTCTGATGGCTACTTCCAGCAGGATAACTGTACTCAAATGGCCTCCACAATCACCAGATCTCAATCCAATAGAGCACCTTTGGGATGTGGTGGAACTGGAGATTCATACCATGGATGTGCAGCCGACAAATCTACAGCAACTGCGTGATGCGATCATGTCAATATGGAGCAAAATCTCTGAGGAATATTTCCAGTATCTTGCTGAATCTATGCCACAAAGGATAAAGGCAGATCTGAAGGCAAAAGGGGTCCAACTGGGTACAAGTAAGGTGTACCTACTAATGTGGCCGTTGAGTGTATATATACAGTTGAAGCCACAGTACTTTTAAGTGAACAGTGAACTATACATTATTTAGGACTGAACACCACTGCTCTACTGTAGGATATGATTCTGGTGCTACATCACGAATGGAGGTTTCCTACCTGACCTCGCAGGAATGGACACTGAGCTCCTTGTGCAGGAGGCCACTCGTCAAGTTGTACACCAGCACAGAGCCATTGCTTGTACCTAAAAACACACAAACAGGTTTGTTTTTGTGAATTGTTGGGACATTCCAAACGCTTCCATAGTTTTTATACTGCGCAAACTGTGTTTTCTAATGCCTTATCCCAACTCTATCTTTAAACTCAACCCTCACAAGAACCTGTACAGTTTTACTTTCTGATAAAAACTCTTTCTTTCTGATTTATAAGCTTTTTGAAAAATGGGGACATCAGCAATGTCCTCATAATTCATCTCCTTGTAATGTGTCACACCCATGACATTATGCACATTTGTGTCTGATCATAAAAAATGTCATAAAAATATGCACGCATGCGCATGCACGCACACACACACACACACGCAAACACAAACAGACACACATGGACAAACGTACACACGCACATGCACAGTCACATACGCACAGTCTCATGCACACGGATGGACACACATACACCGATGCGCACACATGGATGCACATGCACGGATGCGCACAATAGCATGCACAAACAAACAAACACACACGAACAAACGTACATACAAGGTCACACACACAACCACACGCATGCACGCACACAGAAGCACACACATGCACACACAAACAAACAAACACACAAAAGGTTACGCACACTCCCACACGCACATGGATGCACACACAAACAAACACACAAGCAAACACACACACAGGCACACATGGACACACGTGCATGCACACATGCACAGTCACGCACGTACACATACACACATGGATGCATGCACAGGGATGCACGGATGTGCATGAACGCACACACAAACACACACAGACACACATGGACAAATGTACACGCGCACATGCACGGTCACACGCGCATGTACACACACAAAACAAACACACACATGTACACACGCACAGTCACGCACATACGTACACACACACAGACAAAGGCACACGGACACACGCCCACAGACGCACACACGCCCACGGACGCACGCAGTTGGATAGCATGGACGCATTGCACAATGCTGCATGTACACGGACGGAGGCACACGGACACACGCCCACAAACGCACACACGCCCACAGACGGACGCACACAGCCGCACGCCCACAGATGCACACACACCCACGGCCGCACGCCCATGGAGGCACGCCCACGAATGCACGCACACGGCCGCACGCCCACAGATGCACACACACCCACGGCCGCACGCCCATGGACGCACGCCCACGGACGCACGCACACGGCCGCACGCCCACGAACGCACGCACACGGCCGCACGCCCACACGCCCACAGATGCACACACACCCACGGCCGCACGCCCATGGACGCACGCCCACAGACGCACGCACACGGCCGCACGCCCACAGATGCACACACACCCACGGCCGCACGCCCATGGAGGCACGCCCACGAACGCACGCACACGGCCGCACGCCCACAGATGCACACACACCCACGGCCGCACGCCCATGGACGCACGCCCACGGACGCACGCACACGGCCGCATGCCCACGGACGCACGCACACAGCCACACGCCCACAGATGCACACACACCCACGGCCGCACGCCCATGGACGCACGCCCACAGACGCACGCACACAGACGCAAGCACACAGACGCGCACGTGCCCGCACGCACACACACACACAAACACACACACTATAATCCAATAGCTAACATCACTCAATTATTCAAGTCAGTCTTGTTAAGCCATTAATAATAATGATCAGTTTTTGCTCTGTTTCCTGTCAACAGAGGTTTAATTACAAACATGTCATTATCATCATCATACAAATGTGCTATTCTTTGATTAAAAAAAACACACACTTTTTCATAAGTCATTTCTGATGATCTTTAATGATGGAAGTGTTCATGACAGAGCGTGCTCAGACTCAACACAACATCCCTCATCCCGACAGCAGAGCAGGAGAGCAGAGCTGATAGATGTGCTGCTGAGAGGAGAAATGAGGACGTCTGAAGGAACTGAAGTGTTTCAGAGCGTTTCGGTGATGGGACGGAGCCCAGGCGGCGTGACAGGAGAGGCCGAGGGAATGTTTCTCTCTGATTAGTTACCGTTAGCAGAAATGTGCTGATAACATTTACCAACGAATCATGATTCTGCTTCTTTTGATACTGCAGCAATATCAGCAACTTTTGCCCACTGAAAATGATCAGGGATTGATTAGGCTTTTTATCAGCTCATATTTTAACCATTTACTTTTTCAGCCCAAAAAATAAACCAAAACAAAAAAAAAAAAAAAACAGCATATTTACAACGCCATCTGCTGTTAAAAACTAGCCTAAAGCGCCATCTACTGTAAAAAACTAGCCTAGAGCGCCATCTGCTGTTAAAAACTAGCCTAGAGCGCCATCTGCTGTAAAAAACTAGCCTAGAGCGCCATCTGCTGTTAAAAACTAGCCTAGAGCGCCATCTACTGTTAAAAACTAGCCTAGAGCGCAACCTGCTGTTAAAAACTAGCCTAGAGCGCCATCTGCTGTTAAAAATTAACCTAGAGCGCCATCTGCTGTTAAAAACTAACCTAGAGCGCTATCTGCTGTTAAAAACTAACCTAGAGCGCCATCTACTGTTAAACACTAGCCTAGAGCTCCAGTTGTGGTTAAAAACTAGCCTAGAGCGCCATCTACTGTTAAAAACTAGCCTAGAGCGCCATCTGCTGTTAAAAACTAGCCTAGAGCACCATCTGCTGTTAAAAATTAACCTAGAGCGCCATCTGCTGTTAAAAACTAACCTAGAGCACTATCTGCTGTTAAAAACTAACCTAGAGCGCCATCTACTGTTAAACACTAGCCTAGACCTCCGGTTGTGGTTAAAAACTAGCCTAGAGCGCCATCTACTGTTAAAAACTAGCCTAGAGCGCCATCTGCTGTTAAAAACTAGCCTAGAGCACCATCTGCTGTTAAAAACTAGCCTAGAGCGCCATCTGCTCTTAAAAACTATCCTAGAGCGCCATCTAGAGCGCCATCTGCTGTTAAAAACTAACCTAGAGCGCTATCTGCTGTTAAAAACTAACCTAGAGTGCCATCTACTGTCAAAAACTAGCCTAGAGCTCCGGTCGGGGTTAAAAACTAGCCTAGAGAGTTGTATGTTGTTAAAAACTAGCCTAGAGCGCCATTTACAGTTAAAAACTAGCCTAGAGCACCAGTTGCGGTTAAAAATTAGCTGAAAGAGTCGTCTGATGTTACAAACTAGCCTAGAGCGCCATCTACTGTTAAAAACTAGCCTAGAACACCGGTTGTGGCTTAAAAACTAGCCTAGAGAGTCAACTGCTGTTATAAACTAGCCTAGAGCGCCATTTGTTGTTATAAACTAGCCTAGAACACCACCTGTTGTTTTAAACTAGCCTAGAGTGCCATCTACTGCTAAAAACTAGCCTAGAGAGTCAACTGCTGTTATAAACTAACCTAGAGCACCATCTGTTGTTATAAGCTAGCCTAGAGTGCCATCTGTTCTTATAAACTAGCCTAGAACGCCATCTAATTTTATAAACTAGCCTAGAACGCCATCTGTTGTTATTAACTAGTCTAGAGCGCCATCTGCTGTTATAAACTAGACTAGAGCGCCGTCTGCTATAAAAAACTAGTCTAGAGCGCTATCTGTTGTTTTAAACTAGACTAGAGCGCCATTTGCTGTTATAAACTATTCTAGAGTGCCATCTGTTGTTATAAACTAGCCTAGAGCGCCATCTGCTGTTATAAACTAGTCTAGAGCGCCATCTGTTGTTATAAACTAGCCTAGAGCCCCGTCTGCTTTCAAAAATTAGCCTAGAGCACAATCTTCTGCTTAAAACTGACTCTTAAAAATTTGCCTAAAGTGATGTCTTCTATTAAAAACTAGCCTAGAGCACGGTCTGTTGTTAAATACTAGCATATGCGCGACAATGAGCTAACAATGAGCTGGAAAAAAGCCTATGCTGTGGCAGTGTTCAGCACGTTGGTTTCACTCTCCCTCCAACCATAGTCAATGCGTGATATAAAAAGGCTTTCACACTAGACACGGAAAGCATTTCGCTATGAAACCCATTCATTTCAATAGCTTGAAACCTTTGCTCGAACAAGATTTTCCCCAGAATTTTCAAAGGAGATGACACAAACAAGCTAAACTAGCACTGGATACCTGGGGTAATTTTATTTTTACACTTTAACTTCCATGTATTTCTTTATCATGCTTTACCATGGTATAACTAGTTGCTTTCTAGACTTCTCCACAATGCCATCTGTAGCTTTAAATTGCACAATGGCTGTCTCTGTTTAATCATTCATTAGCTGAGAAAGAAATTGATTCTAAAATTGATCCCAATGGTAATTTCTCTATATCTTTACTGCTATAGCTGTGGTCTGCTGTAGTGACGTTTATTTATCGTGCTTGGTGTGAATGGGCCTTAATTCTTAACGCACTTGCTGCTGTGATGAACAACCAGTCCTTAAATAATAAAGAATTATTCACAGTATTGTGAAGAGCCAACAAAATATCTACTAAGGGAGCTACAAAACCTCATTACCACTGCACTGACTTTAATAAAGAGCCGCTGAGTGGAGAAAATTAGACCACCAATCATAGGGCTCAAATTACAATTCACAAGATCTGTGGACCCAATCGGGTTAAATCCCATTTGAAACATTTCTATAATGCAATATAACAGGTCTGCACATTCTTATACGAGCTCTAAAATATTTTCCATTTCTCTGTTTCTGAGCAACAGATGTAACTTAATTGGAGCTCTATTTTTAGGGCTAGATCAAATCGTGCATTAGTCTACAAATGGTCAAAGTTTTATATGTTTTGTTGAGTTTTAACATCCGTGCGAAGCTTTCAATGTTTGCAGGATATTTAATTAAGGGTTGATGTAGTTGGCTTTGCAGTGATGAATGACATTTGCATTCGATTTGATCAAAACGTTGCCATTTCAACTCATATGATTTCGTTCCCTTGGCTCATTCATTCTGCTGTCGAAAAATCAGGTCACGCTCACAGACTGGATGTGTTACTTATGTGAAAAAAACAAACTGTCTGCAATATGTGAATCCTGATAGACGACATGCTACACTGAGTCTGAGAATGGAATATTTATTGCTGAACTATAAAACCCTACCTACTGTCAAGCAGTGTGTGATATGCATGCTCAAATGATTTTTTTTATTCGTTTTAACAATGTGCAAACTGGGATTAGGTTTAGTCTGAAAAATGTTTTATTCTGATGTGTGTCGTGGCCTATAAAAAAAAATGAAGGCAAAAAATAATGAAAAAAGCATAAAAATTACAACATTACCACAAGCAAATATGGTGTTTTTAAGCATATATCAGCATATTTAGAGTGCTGTTACCGTGCTGTTACATCTGCTGTTATAAACTCGTATAGGGCACCATCAACTGTTAAAAACAAGCCTAGAATACCGTCTGCTGTTACAAACCTAGCGCCATCTGCTGTTACAAACTAGCCTAGAGCGCCATGTGCTGTTACAAACTAGCCTAGAGCGCCATCTGCTGTTACAAACTAGCCTAGAGTACCGTCTGCTGTTACAAACCTAGCGCCATCTGCTGTTAAAAACAAGCACAGAATGCTGTCTGCTGTTAAAAACTAGCATAGAGTGCCATCTGCTGATACAAACTAGCCTAGAGCATCGTCTGCTGCTAAAAACTAGCCTAAACTGCCGTCTGCTCTTAAAACTAGCCTAGAGCGCCATCTGTTGTTATAAGCTCGCCTAGAGCGCCATCTGCTGTTATAAACTAGCCTAGAGCACCATCTGCTGTTATAAACTAGCCTAAAGCACCATCTGTTGTTATAAACTAGCTTAAAGCGGCATCTGCTGTTAAAAACTAGCCTAGAGCACCATCTTCTGTAAAAAACTAGCTTAATGCACCATCTGCTGTTATAAACTAGCCGAGAGCGCCATCTGTTGTTATAAACTAGCCTAGAGCACCATCTGCTGTTATAAACTAGCCAAGAGCACCATCTGTTGTTATAAACTAGCCTAGAGCACCATCTGCTGTTATAAACTAGCCTAGAGGGCTATCTGCTTTTAAAAGTTAGCCTAGAGCGCCATCTGCTGTTATAAACTAGCCTAGAGTACAGTCTGCTGTTAAAAACTAGCCTAGAGCGCCATCTGTTCTTATAAATTAGCCTAGAGCGAATTCTGTTCTTATAAACTAGCCTAGAGCACCATCTGTTGTTATAAACTAGCCTAGAGCACCATCTGCTGTTATAAACTAGCCAAGAGCACCATCTGCTGTTATAAACTAGCCTAGAGTGCAGTCTGCTGTTAAAAACTAGTCTAGAGGGCTATCTGCTTTTAAAAGTTAGCCTAGAGCGCAATCTGCTGCTTAAAACTTGCTCTTAAAATTTAGCCTAAAGTGGTGTCTGCTGTTAAAAACTAGCCTAGAGCACGGTCTGTTGTTAAAAACTAGCATATGCGCTGACAATGAGCTAACAACGAGCTGGAAAAAGTCTATGCTGTGGCAGTGTCCAGCGCGTTGGTTTCACTCGCCCTCCAACAGTTGTCAATGCGTGATCTTTCACACAGGACATGGTAAGCATTGTGCTATGAAACCCATTCATTTCAATGGCTTGTGAGCAAAAAACTTTTGCACTAACAAAATTTTCCCTAGCAAGGAGGTAGCACAAACATGATAAAAGCCTAGAATGCTCTCTGCTGTTAAAAACTAGCATAGAGCGCCGTCTGTTGTTAAAAACTATCCTAGAATGCTGACTGCTGTTAAAAACTAGCATAAAGCGCTGTCTGCTGTTAAAAACTAGCCAAGAGCATTGTCTGCTGTTAAAAACTAGCCTAGCCATCGGCTGTTAAAACTACCTAGAGCACCGTCTGCTGCTAAAAACTAGCTTAAAGTGCTGTCTGCTCTTAAAACTAGCCTAGAGCGCCACCTGCTGTTAAAACTAGCCTAGAGCGCAACCTTCTGTTAAAACTAGCCTAGAGCGTCACCTGCTGCTAAAACTAGCCTAGAGCAGAATCTGCTGCTAAAAACTAACCTAGAGCACCATCTACTGTTAAAACAAGCCTAGAGCGTCGTTTGCTGTTAAAAACTATCCTAGAGCGCCTTCTGATGTTTAAAAACTATCCTAGAGCGCCATCTGCTGTAAAAAACTAGCCAAGAGCGCCACCTGCTGTTTAAAACTAGTCTAGAGCGCCGTCTGCTCTTAAAAACTAACCTAGAGCAACATCTGCTGTTAAAAATTAGCCTAGCCATCGGCTGGTAAAACTAGCCTAGAGCACCGTCTGCTGTTAAACTAGCCTAGAGCGCCACCTGCCGCTAAAAACTAGTCTAGAGCGCCGTCTGCTGTTAAAACTAGCCTAGAGTGCCATCTACTGTTTAAACAAGTCTAGAGCGCCGTCTGCTGTTTAAACAAGTCTAGAGCGCCGTCTGCTATTAAAACTAACCTAGTGCGCCACCTGCTGCTAAAATTAGCCTAGGGGAGAATCTGCTGTGAAAACTAGCTCAGGGCGCTGTTAAAGCTAGCCTAGAGTGCTGTCTCCTGGTAAAAACTAGCTTAGAGCACCGTCTCCTGTGAAAGAGTAGTCTAGAATGCCATCTGCTGTTAAAAACTAGTCTAGAACGCAGTCTGCTGTTAAAACTAGCCTAGAGCGCCATATACTGTTAAAAACTAGCCTAGAGCGCCATTTGCTGTTAAAAAGTACCTTAGAGCGCCGTAAAACTTGCCTTGAGCGTAAATAAATCATAGAATCAGTACTTTAGATTGAAAATGTCACAAGTTTTACACTGTTGTTCCAGCAGAATAGAATCACCTGACACTTGTTGCACATCACAGTCACAAAATAAACATGATAAACATGAAAACGGACTGTATTCGTTGCGGCAGGTATTTTTAAGACATGCTGTTACAAGCTCTACTATACTCCGGGTCGGTAAAAAAAAAAAGCATCCAAACTAAACTGATTCTGGGGTTGACATTCATGGCACAGACAAGCAGCACGCAAGACAAAGCCACTGTCAGGACTACAAATGTCTGTGGAGATTGTGTGTGTTTAAATGTCAGCTGTAGAGAACGGTGTGTGTGTGTTTGTCACTCACCCACGGCCAGTAAGGGCTGGTAGTGGTTGATGTTTTTGGTGGTGAGCGGAGGGCACATCCTCAGGGAGAAGGGAGGCAAAGGCAGGCCAGAGAGCAGCCCTGTCAAGAGGAACTTCAGATGTACTTCCTTCTGGTCTGCCAGGGGTCGCGGAGAGTCCACTCCAGGAATCAGACTGTGACCTGGACACATCACATCATTGATCCAACACCATCCACTTGTTAAGTCTGATGTCACATGAAGCGGCTCTATGAAACTGTATGGGGAGGCTCAACAAATGGTAATAAACATTTACAAAGCACTGTAATACTTTGGAAAATCAAAATCACAATATATACAGTGAATTCAGAATTATTAGCCCCCTTTTATTTTATTTTATTTTTTAAATATTTCCCAAATTATGTTTAATAGAGCAAGGAAATTTTCACAGTGTGTCTGATAATATTTTTCCTTCTGGAGAAAGTCTTATGTGTGTTATTTCGGCTAGAATAAAAGCAGTTTTTAATTTTTTAAAGATTATTTTAAGGTCAATATTATTAGCCCCTTTAAGCTATATTTTTTTTGATAGTCTACAGAACAAACCATCATTATACAATAACTTGCCTAATTATCCTAACCTGTCTAGTTAACTTAATTAACCTAGTTAAGCCTTTAAATGTCACTTTAAGCTGTATAGAGGTGTATTAAAAATATATATATAGTGAAATATAATTTACTGTCATCATGGCAAAGATAAAATAAATCAGTTATTAGAAATGAGTTATTAAAACTATTATGTGTAGAAATGTGTTGAAAAAATCTTCCCTCCATTAAACAGAAATTGGGAAAAAAAATAAACAGGGGTGCTAATAATTCTGACTTCAACTGTATATAACCATGGCTAATCTCAGATGGCCAGAAAGTGATTATTTCTTATAAATTGTTAAAATATTGATGCCTCTGATGTGATTGGTCATGCTAACTAGTGATGTAATATACCAAAAGTCCACAAAAACAGATCAAATCAGCAATGCGATTTGTTTTATAACATAATGGACCAAAGCAGCTAACATCTGGAAGTAAAAAATGCCGTTGCTGGAACTGATGAACTTCTTCAGACTCAAACTCCCTAATAAAGGATTGCAAGAATCTATTATACCCGGCTTGTGTTCGCCAACAAATCTCTTGAGCAAACCTGCAAAGTCTACGTTGCATTCAGGGTTATAGAGTGTCTGTGAAATATTGAGCTCTTATTCATTGTGGCTTCTTTGTAAAGGGAAACTGGGGAGCGTCAACAAAGATGATTTATTTATGCGGTGCTGTCTGAAGAATGGATTGATGTGGCATAATTTAAGAAAGCCTCCACTATAGTATAAACAAACTACAAAAAAAAAGATAATTATGATATTGTAACAATGTCATTGTAATTTGTTCTAATTAAAGCTACACCTGACTTTAATTGTTTTTTAATTGTATGTGATTTAATTGCAGCCAGTCTCATTTACATACAGCCTGCAAAATGGTAATAAAGTGAAAAGGACCATAACAATTATATCTTGTTTTTATTTAACTTAATCTTTTATTTAATTAAATATAATTTTATTTTTTATTTCATTTTGTTTTATTTTATATGATATTTTATTTTTTATATAATATTTTATTTTATATTTATTTTTTTGCTTTATTTTATTTTATTTTATTTTATTTTATTTTATTTCATCAAATGACATTTTATGTGTTTGATTTAAAATATCTGGTGTTGTTTACCTCGATGATGCATTGCTAACTTTTTTCTGCTAAATGTACAATGCATTAAAATAAATGTCTTGCAATAGTAAACTTTTAATTAAATATTTCTGTTATAAATTAATATTTTCAATAAACGAGGATAATTATTAACAATAACAATAATAAAAATAATAATAATAATAATAATAATAATAATATTAATAATAATAATATTAATAATAATAATAATAATAATAAACACTTTCATCTCTATATGCACTGGACACTTTCTTACAATCATTAAATAATATCTCTATATAAACATTGCACCATGTTTTTTATACTGGACATTATTTCTGTTCAGTGACAAGATTTTGTCTAAGCAAAGTCAGACCTTACTGTCCTAATTAAATCATTATAAATCAAGGCATGATCATATTTTATTTTGCTAAAATAAGCGTAATCTAGAGGCCTTTGCCTTTCATGTAAGACACTTCTGATACCAAATGATCAACAAGAAGTCAAGTTATTATATGTTGTTCCTAAAACTTGGATAGGCAACAAGACTTGTGAGGTAGAGTATGTCCAAACATGTAGCAGAATGACAATAAAGCTCAACTTGACTTGATATTCAGACAGAATCCCAAGTAAAACAAATAAAAGTAAAAAAAAAAAAAAAGTCAAATTATTATTATTATCTCGACAACTGCAAAAATAGCAGAGTTTTTGACACTCAAATCCATCAGTTCACATTCACTGCACTCAAAGAATGATCTTTGCTGTTTGTTCAAACTACTTATTTAAAACGAGCTGAATCAACACAATTCTTGAGATTTCGTTGGGACAACTTAATTGTTTTATGTTCAATCCAATTAAATTGATTAAAAACTAATAAGCCAATTTAATTCCTTCATGTCATCCCAACAAAAGTCAATTAAGTTAGCTTCATCGTTTTTACAAATTTAACTGGATTGAACATAAAACTATTAAGTTGTCCCAAAAAAAAACTTGTTTTATATAACTTGTATTATATAAGTAGTTTAAAGGGCCACGAAACCCCCGTCTCAGCAGGGTGTTTTCACACCTCTAGCTTGAAAAAAGTCAGGAAAGTGGGCGTGTCCAGCTCTGTTTAAGTGGGAGTGTCAGGGGAGGGAAAGAAGGTAGGTTTTGCATAATAATGGGAGTTTCCATTTGGCCACGTGCTGATTTTCACAGAGGCAAAACAAACACACAGACGCAGGGGAGAAACACAGTGACTGTGTTTACATGGACATCAGAAATCCAATTATTTGCCAAATTATTAATTGTCGACTTTAACTGCAGTTCAGCACTTTTACTTTCATTCAGGAACATTTCATGCATGCCCCTGTTACAAATGAGATATTGGATGTGAGGAACTGCTGAAAGAGTGTTGTTTTAAAAAAATTCGCACGTATTGGTTGAATCGCACTACAGTAGAGTTCGTTTTCCCTCTTGGTACAGTTCGGTTGGGCAGGTGTGAATGTAGCAATCGTACTCGAGTGGGCACCAAAAGCAGACCAAAAAAGCGTACCGAGATCTCCTTGAAGCTGCACTTCATTTTTGAACTCTATAGTTTGTCTAAAGTGATGTATACAAACTATATAGTATACTATGAGCAGGGATACAATCAGCCAGCGCAGTCGTCCCTCCATAGTCAAAAGCGACATTTTGTCTCTGCCGGTTTGTTTACTTCCGGAAGTTCCATTGGCATTTTCCCGCCTGTGAATTCTGACCAATCGATAAGCAGTTTAGGGAATATGTTCAACAACATCTGGCCAATGAGTGACGTGGATTTTGTCACATGAATGCATTTTGGTTTTTCAAACTGGTTCAGACCAAAGCAATCAGTGTGGTGTGAAAGCGACCCAAAGAGGGCAGAAAATGCTACAATGTATCATTTGTTGCCCTTGGTCCAGACCAAATGAACGAACCACAGATGTGAAAGCACCCTTAGATGCACTCTGTAGGTAGCGTCAGAAAGCCGTGTGTGTATAGACCAGGGATGGGCAAACTTGATCCTGGAGGGCCGGTGTCCCTGCAGACTTTTGCTCCAACCCTAATCAAACACACCTGCCTGCAGCTTTCTAGTGATCTTGAAGACACTGATTAGTGTGTTCAGGTGTGTTTGACTAGTGTTGGAGCAAAAGTCTGCAGGGACTTTTTGAGCCCTCAAGGATCACGTTTGCCCTTCCCTGGTATAGACTATCCTGTCACAAAATGCGGCGAAAATCCTACATGATGGTAATAGTTTGATAAAGGTGTTTACATGTTTACACTCGGAGAGCAGCATTTAAAGCGGATCTTTCTGCCCATAATATTGTGGTGATATTAACATCCTGTAAACTTCTATCTAAACTAAATCATTTTGACTAAGGGATGTCTTTAAACACTGAAAGAGCACTGCTGACGATACAAACTAACTTTGCCATCTGAATTAACAAACAAAGACCACTGATCGCACACACTTACCAAATCTGTAGAGACAGGACAATCAACACCAACTGGATTGTCTTTTTTAAAAGGAGACAAGCAGCAAATCCGGATTTCACCATTTCCAGATATGAAAAGCTCTCGGGTAAAAATGTTCCTTACAAACGCATTTCTGTCGCGTGCACTGTAATACCACACGCGAGTCCAGCTGCACTCTCATAGCGGGAAAATGCAAACAAAACTTTCATTGCAGCACATTTATAAACACAACACTGACGCCCCATGTATACAAACAATTCTTCTTCCACTTGTTTTGGCAACACAACGTGGCGTCTCTCTGCCGTCTGAACACTGTAATAGGTAACAGCTTCTTCGAAGCTATCATGCATATTAATGAAGTTACACAATAGAGCGCGCTGATTGGTTTGAACCAAGTCTTTGTCATGAATTAATGCTGCACACTCAGAGACGTCACGATGCACTCGCAGGTACAGACATCCACTCTTCATGCTGGAATACACACAAGTCTCTAATCGCCATGACGCAGCTTCAAAAATTTGTTTCAAACCGGAAGAACGAATTTGCTCAAAATAATGCAAAAACAAAGTAAAATATATGTGTCCTAATAGTGTTTGTAGCAGCGTGGGACACATATATGACTGTTAACATCTCAAAAATGTGTTTTGGTGTTTCGTGACCCTTTAAACAAGCTTATTTTTTTTGAGCGTGGAAAAGAGTACAATTTCACATGTTTTTGGAAAGTAAAAAAGGATTGACAAACCACCTGTAGAAAGACTTTTCTCTCCATATGCACCAGACACTTTTCTTTGCCTTTCTTTCTGTCCCACACACAGAAAGCAGCTCTTTAAAGCCGTTCAATACCAATGATTAAAGACCTAGCAAGAGATAAAGCAGCCCACAGACTATGAGTGTAATCAGCGACGGCCTTCTAGGAGGAAAAATAAGATGCGCAGATACTGTAAAGTCTTCTCATGGACAAAGACAGACTGAAGCTTCAGGGTCTTGGAAATATATCTCCAAATCAAAACCAATGACCGGGAGACTGAAGCTGGAGATGGTTTAAATGTGTTATTTTTAGGAGCCAGGAGAAAAAGAAATGGGATGTGTGTGAGAGTGTGTGGGTGGACGGCTATCTTACCAATCATTGAATTCAGAGAAAGATCCGGGATGCATTTCTGATTCTGACGTAAAGGCGTCCCGCAGAAATTCACCGCAGAATACAGAGGAGGCAAGCCGGAACTGAGGGAAAGAACACATACTGTGGGTGAATCAAATGAGATGTGCCTTTATGGGATATCATTTTGCTGTGTGCAACTATTACTATTTATTAAATAAAACAAGCATATCAACACTTTACAATAAGGTTGTATTGGTTAATGTTAGTTAATGCATTTATTAACATGAACAAATGATGAACATATACAGTTGAAATCAGAATTATTAGCCCCCCTTTGAATTTTCTTTTGCATTTTTAAATATTTCCCAAATGATGTTTAACAGAGCAAGGAAATTTTCACAGTATGTCTGATAATATTTTTTCTTCTGGAGAAAGTCTTATTTGTTTTATTTCAGCTAGAATAAAAGCAGTTTTTAATTTATTTAAAAGCCATTTTAAGGTCAAAATTATTAACCCCTTTAAGCTATATTTTTTTTAATAGTCTACAGATCAAACCATCGTTATACAATAACTTGCCTAATTACCCTAACCTGCCTAGTTAACTTAATTAACCTAGTTAAGCCTTTAAATGTCACTTTAAGCTGCATGGAAGTTTCTAAAAAAAGATCTAGTCAAATATTATTTACTGTCATCATGGCAAAGATAAAATAAATCAGTTATTAGAAATGAGTTATTAAAACTGTTATGATTAGAAATGTGTTGAAGAAATCTTCTCTACGTTAAACAAAAATTGGGGGGAAAAAATAAACAGGGGGGCTAAAAATTCTGACTACAACTGTATATTTATTACAGTATTAGTTCATGTTAGCTAATGAAAATACAGCTGTTCAATGTTAGTTCATTAGTTCATTCGTTAGCTAACTCACGGTGCATTTACTAATGTTAACAAGCATGGGTTTGAATGTTTATAATGCATTAGTATATGCTAAATTATGATTAATAAATGCAGTACAAGTATTGTTTGTAATTAGTTCATGTTAGTAATTACATTAATTAATTATTATTGTTGAAAGAGAAATGTAAAGTTGAAAGAGAACCATTGAGATACCACAAAGCACAATGATGCTTTTAAATGGCTTACAATATACACTCACTGGCCACTTTATTAGGTAGACCATACTAGTACTGGGTTGGACCCCCTTTTGCCTTCAGAACTGCCTTAATCCTTCGTGGCATAGATTCAACAAGGTACTGGAAATATTCCTCAGAGATTTTGCTCCATATTGACATGATAGCATCACACAGTTGCTGCAGATTTGTCGCCTGCACATCCATGATGTGAATCTCCAGTTCCACCACATCCCAAAGGTGCTCTATTGGATTGAAAACTGGTGACTGTGGAGGCCATTTGAGTACAGTGAACTCATTGTCATGTTCAAGAAATCAATCTGAGATGACTCACGCTTTATGACATGGCGCGTTATCCTGCTGGAGTAGCCATCAGAAGATGAGTACACTGTGGTCATAAAGGAATGAACTTGGTCAGCAACAATACTCAGGTAGGCTGAGTTATATATCCCCCACACCATTACACCACCACCACCACCACCACCAGCCTGAACTGTTGATACAAGGCAGGAAGGATCCATGCTTTCATGTTGTTGATGCCAAATTCTGACCCGACCATTCGAATGTGGCAGCAGAAATCGATACTCATCAGACCAGGCAACGTTTCTCCAATCTTCTATTGTATAATTTTTGTGAGCCTGTGTGAATTGTAGCCTCAGTTTCCTGTTCTTAGCTGACAGGAGTGGCACCTGGTGTGGACTTCTGCTGCTATAGCCCATCTGCCTCATTGTTGGACGTGTTGTGTGTTCAGAGATGCTCTTCTGCAGACCTCAGTTGTAACGAGTGCTTGTTTGAGTTACTGTTGCCTTTCTATCAGCTGGAACCAGTCTGGCCATTCTCCTCTGAACTCTGGCATCAACAAGGCATTTGTGCTCACAGAACTGTCTCACTGGATATTCTCTCTTTTCCTGACCATCCTCTGTAAACCCTAGTGATGGTTGTGCATGAAAATCCCAGTAGATCAGCAGTTTCTGAAATACTCCAGTCTGGCACAAACAACCATGCCATGTTCAAAGTCACTTAAATCCCCTTTCTTCCCAATTCTGATGCTCGGTTTGAACTGCAGCAGATCCTCTTGACCATGTCTACATGCCTAAATGCATTGAGGGGCTGCCATGTGATTGGCTGATTAGAAATTTGGGTTAACGAGCAGTTGGACAGGTGTACCTTATTAAGAGGTCGTGAGTGTATATATTCTTTGGCAATATGTATAATTTCTTGACATTGGAATGAAATATGACTTGGGTATGTTCCATTTCATAGCATTCATCTTTTTATTGTGCTTTTAGGGCGTGATTTGGCAATAAAAACATCTCATCAGATTTTATTGTGTTGTTTTATGTCAGCCTGTTTTATGTCAACTTTGGTTAATCTTCAATCAGAAAAGAACATGTTGGATATGCTAGATTAATAAGTGCCCCTAACAGTTGCTTAATGGAGAGAAGATTAGTTTTATTTTGGACACATTTTTCAACATAATAGTTTTAATAACTCATTTCTAATAACTGATTTCTTTGTCTTTGCTATGGTGACGGTGCATAATATTTTTATACTTATTTTTCCAAGATACTAGTATTCAGCTTAAAGTGACGTTTAAAGGCTTAACTAGGTTAATATATTAACTAGGCTTATATTATAGTAAGTTAGGTTAATTAGGAAACTTAATAAATAAATAAATAAATAAATCTTAAAGGTCTTCAGAAACATTTTTTTTTAATAATTATTTTTTTCGGGGTTTTCACCTTTAATGTATAGGACAGTAGAGATTTTTGACAGAAAAGCAGAGAGAGGGGAAGGATTGGCATAGGACCGCGAGGTGGGAATCGAACTCGGGTCGCCGTGAGTGCATGTGTCGACACACTAACCATTACACCACTAGCGCTGACTTCAGAAACATGTTTTGTTGTGCTGGTTGAAAATCTCTTCACATTCCAATAGTAATGATTAAAGTAAATGATCTAAATGTGTTTATATGTATTTTTATATTCTGGGTGAGGCATAAGACTAAAAAATGTGCATCCAATTAAATATTGTTAGGCCGATAATTCCAATAATTCTGATAAGTAGCCCAGTCTGTAAACAAATGAAGAGTTTAGATGCAAAAACCTCTAAATGCCGTCTAAGATTTTCGTCTAAAATTAGTATTTTTATCAGGATCCTGTGTGTATGTTCAGTAACATCACTTTTATGGCAAAGAATAAGTCCTTTTCCTGGTCTTTAAAGTAAAATATCTCAACATAAACAAAGGAGGCTGAGAAAAATCTTCATAATCGATGGAAATTTCACACGGCACTTAGAGGTTTTTGCATCTGAACTCTTCAAATGTAGATTTGTACAACTGCACACCTCTGTTCACGCAGATCCGTCATTTGCGTGTGCGTGCGTGCGCACCACGCGTTCATGTGCACACGAGACAATCACAGCCATAAAATCAAATGCTGAATCAAAACTTTCAAATCCTGAATCAATATTGGAGTTAGTTTTGCACGCTGGAGGAAGGACGACACCATGGCTGAAGTGTTTCTGTTAGACAGGTCATGTTCTGTTTTAAAACTATTTTAGTCACGCAGAGCTGATGTAGATTGTGTTGTTATGAATATGTTATATGCACAGAAGTGTTGTTCAGCCACTGAAATCTCCCGGTGAAAGATTGATGTGACTATTTTCAGTGTCATAAGATCCTTTTACAGCATCGGTAATGTAGATTTATATTTAGTTTAACAACAAAACATCAGTAAATAGCAATATTTCGCCTAGCCTGCTTTACTGAGCTGAAGATGGTTTTATGTTCACATCACATTGGGTCATTTTTGAACAATGACAGCCTGTGATGCGCTCCCTATATTGTTCAATATTCGGTCTGAAACAGCATGTAAGTATGGCTTAGAAATAAGTGTCATTCCTGCACGCCGCCGACCAACCACTAAGCATACAGTAGTGGCTTTGGGACAAAGCATGTGAGTGAGTGAGAGCAGCGATCCATGCGTGCATGAAATATTGCAAATTAACACAAGTTTTGCTTGCTACACAACTGGAAACCTGCTAGATATAATACAGTATTTGTTGGGAATTGTAGTATTATAAAGTACTATAAAGTTTTCTAACTGGCGAATGACATGATCTAGTGAGTCTCTGTCATCTTTAATGTGCGCATTCGTGTATTCAGGAGGCATGGCTTTGGACAGCAGGGGAGTGATTGTGTTTCAAAGATATTATGCTAACCGGTTAGCATTTTGGCAGATCACCTACTGCGCCTTTAAGAGGGGTAATAGAATTGTCCTTAAAATTGTTTTAAAAAAAAATCAAAACTGATTTTATTCTTGGCAAACTAAAAGAACTTTTATAGAAAATACTCTGAAAATTGTTAAACATCATTTGGGAAATACATGTAAATCAATACAAATTTCTCCCTTAAATTTGACATTACTTCTTAAAACAAGCTAATGTCTGCTTGTCTAGAAAATGCTCCTTGATTTAAATATTTTTAAATATTTAGACTAGAAACAAGACGAAAACTCTACACAGGAAAAGCATTTTTTGCAGTGTGGAAATTATGTTGGAATTGCTTTTATTTCTGGCACCATCACAATCAAAGTTGAATACGGAAATCAATTCAGATTAGTGATGCGTTTTTCTCCCACCCATAATTTGGATATATTTAAAGAACCGTACCTCAGGTTGGATGAAGATTTACTGGCATGAGCCTTGAGTTCCCACAGCATCACCCTTCCATCACTGACCACCAGCACGGCCTTGTTCTCATTGACAGGACAGATGACCACTCGATAGGGACGCACGGTCTTAGTCACGCGGATGGCATCACACTGGGAACGAAGATCGTACACCAACTCTTGGAAATTCTGCTCTGGATCAGTCACTGGAAAAACAGAAGAGCTCACGGGTTTAAAGGGGACCTATTATGCAAAAATCACTCTTAAAAGTGGTTTAAACAAAGTTGTGATGCAACAGTGTGTGAATATAACCAGCTTCTAATGGTAAAATTGTCTAATGGTCTGCAGAAACACTTTGATTTAATGTAAAAAAATTGTTGGGCGGCATGGAGGCTCAGTGGTTAGCACTGTCGCCTCATAGCAAGAAGGTTGTTGGTTCAAGTCCCGGCTGGGCCAGTTGGCATTTCTGTGTGGAGTTTGCATGTTCTCACCATGTTGGCGTGGGTTTCCTCCGGGTGCTCCGGTTTTCCCCACAGTCCAAACACATGCGCTATAGGGGAATTGGGTAAACAAAATTGGACGTAGTGTATGAGTATGTGTGAATGTGAGTGTGTATGGGGGTTTCCCAGTACTGGGTTGCAGCTGGAAGGGCATTCACTGCGTAAAACAAATGCTGGAATAGCTGGCGGTTCATTCCGCTGTGGAAACCTCTAATAAATAAGGGATTAAGCTGAAGAAAAATTAATTTATGAAAAAAAATCTTGTTAAAAATATAAAGCCTTTGCAATTTCGACATAACTATGTTCTTATCACACTCTGAACCCCAAAATAAAAAGATTTTCATGATTGTATTTTTTGTTTGTTTGTTAATTTAAGTAATTTGTGTTTATTCACTTTTGATGTTTTGCATGGGGTTTATTTTCATTTGTGTTATTTAGATGGAAGACTTTTATTTTGAAATTCATTAAATGTGCATAGTTTGAGTATATAGAAAATATTACAGTACAGAAGATTTATGGACTCAAAATAATTAAGCTTTTTGTTTAAATGGAGAACAATATATAATCAGATTTCTTGTTGTTGGTATTTCAGTGTTTCTTTCTGGTGAGTTTTTTTGTTTACTTCGTATAATCTTGAGTTATGCTTGTTTATTACTTTATTTGAATGATTTCATTATTTGATGTATGCTTCAAGGTTAACTTACAGCACGAGGCAAATTTATTAGCCCTCCTGTCAATTTTGAATTAGAACATTAACTTAATTAAAAATATATATTTCCCAATTGCTGTTAAATGAAGAGATTTTTTAAACATAGTTTTAATAAATTTATAATAACTAATTTCTATTGTCTTTGTCATGATGACAGTACATAATGTTACTAGTTATGTCAAGATACTAGTATTTAGCTTAAAGTGACATTTAAAGGTTTAACTAAGTTAATTAGGCTAATTAACCAAGTCATTGGACAACAGTGGTTTGTTTTGTAATCATTAAAAAAAAAAAGTATTAATAATTATTTTTAAAAACATTAAAACTTCTATTCCAGCCAAACTAAGGGTGCTTTCACACTTGGTTCAATTACCTGGACTGTACCAAAGTTCGATTGTCCCCCCTTGCCACCTTCTTGGTTGGTTTGTGTTTACACTAGCTGCGTCCGAAACCGCATAGTTCCATACTACATAGTATGCTAAAATCAGTATGCAAGCAGAGTAGTATGTCCGAATTCATAGAATTCAAAAATCAGTATGCGAGAAGTACCAGGATGACGTGCTACTTCCGGCGAGATTCTGGACTGTGCATCCCATGCACGCTGTGCTATCCCATGATACCCCACGAGAGAATTCATGGATGGTGGTGAAGCGACGCAACGGACGCAGGTAGGTCATGTGACCATGACAAAATGGCAGATGTAGTACGTCCGAATTCCATTCATACTTCTCACATTCACACCAGTGGTACGTTTAAATTCAAATGCAGTACCTACTGAGTAGTAGGCGGTTTCGGACGCAGCCACTGTCTTTTTTCCTTCTAACGCCCCATTCACACGAGGCTTCAGCTTCAATGCTTGACAGAGGGCATGTATGAAGTTGGGGCTGACGCGATCGTCATAGCAGCGTCAGCCAATGAAATTAGTCAGCAATAGGCCACTGTTGGAGCTGGTGTATTTGCATACAGCGATCTGATTGGCTGACGCTTCCGTCGGCGCTTTAAAAGTTGAGCATGCCCCAACTTCTGCAGCGAGCAACGCCTCTGAAGCGGCGCCGACGGATCCACAATGCAGTTTGGCATTGCCTGACGTCACCCATTCAAAGTGAATGGGAAGCGTTGAAGCTGATGCCCCGTGTGAATGGGGCGTAAACCCCGGTACGCTTGCGTTATCGAGCTGTTGTTTTGTTTATGGCTGTTGCTAGGTGACGGCCACAAAAGCAAAGTGCCAAAATGGAAAGACGTCCGCACATCGCGATCCTTCTGCGTTTACTGAATCTATTGGTTTTGGACATACAGAAAGCGATTCGTGTCTCTCTGCTGCAAGAATATTATAAACGTTCAGAACATCACAGAGTGTCTACAGAAGCTGTTTTTGGAGGAGATATTATAACTGTGTTTGCCCTGGCTGGCACACACACACACCAGGGTTCAACGCTAAGAATTTTTTCTACTGGTCCGATCGGGCCAGTGGTTCAGATTTTTACTTGCCCTGCCAAAATTTTCACTGGCCCCACCAAAAAAAAAAAAGACAGAAGTTAATAGCTATTTTTTGGCCACATATTTTAAATAATGTGTCAAAAGTAATGTCTGTGAATGTAAAATTTCAATATTTAAAAAATGATGAGCAAAATTCAAAGTGTTACAAAAACAAAAAGAGCAGTATGGAAAATGTGCAGGTATTTTATTGCGGTTCTAAATTATTTAACAAAAGGTGGCTGACATGTCAAACTGATGGCAAATTGTACAAAACATCACTTCGTTTTTTTTGTCGTGTTGTTCACACATAAATATCTGCTTCCAAGATATTAGAAACAGACTTTTTTTTTGCCTTATAATTTGATGTTGCTGCCATGTTGCCATTTCTTCGCTGTACTGGTTGTTACCAGGTTACGGAAAAAAATAGCATGCTCAAAACATCAAATCAGATAAGAAGAACTGAAAAGCAATATGGTGTTTACAACATCACAGAGAAGGTAGCAATTAAAGACTTAAAAGCACAAACTTAAAATGCACAGAATTGACAAATAGTCGCAGGCAAATTAAAATTTTGTGACAAGGCAGCACTGTCCCGATTGGGCCAGTAATGATCCTGTCTACTGTCCCAAGCGTCTCTCAGGCTGGCCCTGGGCCATCAGGCAGTCCTTACTGTTGAGCCCTGCACACGAACGAACATTATGAAACGAACATTATGAAAACGATAGTTTGTTGTACAGTTGGTAGTTCACTTCAGTTATTTGGTACGATTGCATTCATACCAGAAGTGAACCGGACTCCAGGCGGACTCGGGTACGGTTCACGGGTGCGCGCCGTTGAGTTTCGGAAGACACGTTCACACTAGCTAAACGTTCCGTACTCTGACGTCAAACAAACCCAGGTGCGAACCAAAAGTGCTAGTGTGAAAGCACCCTAAAAGAACTAAGGAAGAAAAAAATTCTATAGGAAATACTGTGAAATGTTTATTGTTCTGTTAAACATCACTTGAGAAATATATTTTTAAAAATAATAATAATAATAATAATAATTTTGGGCGAATAATTTTGCTTTCAACTGCATATGGTGTTTTGTCATTTCTTTGTACGAGTTCTTACAGTTGATTCTCACTGAGTTCTGTTGATATGCTGTGTTTTACAACAGTGACCTTATCAGTGACAAGTATTCAAGTAGTGTGTAAGTCATCTTTTGGAGAGTCTATCCCTTTATTAAGCCAGGGAGCAACCTATATAAAGAAACAAAGTCTGACTTGCCTGCTTCATTTGGTGAAGGTGTTGTGGAGCGACACACACGCAATGTGATGCAACCGTTCTCATGGAGGCAGTAAAGCGCATCTCTCTGAGCACAGGGGATCACCTACACACACAGACACAGACAAAAACACACAAAGTTTTCAATGTCTCCAGAGTCAAAAATTCAACATCATATAATTTACTCAAATATCCTGAAAAAAAATATAAAAACAGAGGAAGAGTAATATATAAAGCAAACAATTTTAAATAACTGCACTTTAATTTACTGATATTTATTAAAATTAGTAAATAAATTCAACTGTTACTTATTTCTACTGTTAGTCCCATTCATTAAAAAAAAAAAAAAACAGCACTCTAAAACTAAACTTGAATCGTCTTCATAGGATTTTAACACTCAAAGTTAGCAAAGTCTCCCTATATATTGTTTTTCCAATTGTGATGTATGTATTATCTAATTGAAAAGGCTTCTGAAACTTGGGGCTTGATTTGGTCTATGGGGATTTGATTGGATGGTTGTTGTTTGCTATTGGTGGACCTCATATGAGTGACACTTCAGTCCCGCCCTCACACCAATAGCCACCAATCAGAGAAGAGAATGGATGCAATTGAAAGGAGGTGAAGTTAATTGGACTAAAAATGATGAGCACAGATGAATTAAATAAATTTAAGATGAGCATGGATAAGTCATTTATGATAAATTTGGCAATATTCCAAGGAGGTTCGGGGATCTTAAAGAAATATATAAAAATAATAATAAAAATAACAGAAATACACCACTGCAATACACCACTTGGATATGAATAGGACTACTTTTTTTGTTGCTTCATATAATAATAATATTAATAATATTAATAATATTAATAATAATACAATTTTAAAAAATAATAACAATAATACAACACTAATAATCAAAATAATAATAATAATAATAATAATTTAAGTGTGACTATTATAATAATGCATTTTTATAATAATAATAATAATAATAATAATAATAATAATAATACAATTTAAAAAATAATAACACTTATTATAATAATAATAATAATAATAATAATAATAATAATAATAATTTAAGTGTGACTATTATAATAACGCATTTTTATAATAATAATAGTATAATTTTAAAAATAATAACAATAATAACACTAATAATAATAATAATAATAATAATAATAATAATAATAATAGTTTAAGTGTGACTATTATAACATATTAATACATAATATGCATAATAATAATAATAATAATAAAAATAATAATAATAATAACATAATAATAATACACCAACTCTAATAATAATAATAATAATAATAATAATAATAAATGTGATTATTATAATAATAATAATAACCACAACAAAATCAACAATAATTATTATTTCTAATATTGTTGTTATTATTATTATTATTATTATTATTATTATTATTATTATTATATTAAGAAATGATCATAATAATAAAAACAACAACAACAACAACAACAATATTAAAAAAGTGTGATTATTATTAGTATAACAACAACAACAACAACAACAACAACAACAACTATTATTTTTATTTCTTAATATTATTGATATTATTAAATATTATTAATATTAAATATATATTAAAAATTATTATTACTATTATTATTATTATATTAAGAAATTATAATAACAACAGCAACAAAAACATTATGAAAAAAATAATAATAAATAATAATATATTTGGAAAAAACATGAAGAATAAAAATTTTATCATTGTTTATGATGTGCAACTCATCATTCATTTCTGAGAGAACTATACTTTTAACTGTCAGTATGTATACTAAATATTATAAATAAAGGGGTTTTTTGGGAGAATTTTGGATCTGATAACAGATGAACTAGGGCAAATGTGTGAGTTTCTTGAGTGTGTGTGTTATTGGCTTATGCCAGGCTCCCACGGTCAGCCTAGATTCAGAGTACGAGGGCCTGCAGCTGCGCCATCAGTCATGCAAATTGCCTTCCTGACAAGTGCTTTATAACACTTAATGTGCCTGTGTGTGTGTGTATGTGAGAGAGCATGTTTCCCAGAACTCTGATTGAGAGAAGATCTGTAAGCTTTAAACACATTTTAATTCACAAACACAGATCTGAAGACCGTGGTATCATCTAATGCACATAGATGCTCAAAGAAAACATATAACTGGGTCATTCTGAAAACAAATGCTGCACACATAACATAGGCTACCTTATATGGTAAATGCATATAATTTTGTACATATAAATATATATATATATATATATATATATATATATATATATATATATATATATATATATATTTATTTATATATATATATATATATATATATATATATATATATATATATATATATATATATATATATATATATATATAAATAAATAAATATATATATATATATATATATATATAAATAAATATATATATATATATATATATATATATATATATATATATATATATATATATATAAATAAATAAATATATATATATATATATATATATATATATATATATATATATATATATATATATATATATATATATATATATATATATATATATATATATATATATTTATTTATATATATATTTACTCGCAAAATTGTCCACAAATTTCTGGGAATTACCGCCACAAAATCTGTCATTTTTAAAATCACAAAAAAAAAAAAAAATTCACAAAATAAATTGTGAAAAACTAGGGGGTCTGAATAATAATACTGAACCACTGTGATGATGGACTTTGGCTTAGGGATTTTAAAACGAGCAAAACATTTCAGATGTTTTCAGATGTTTTATAATGTGCTCACTTCACTAGTTTGTCCATTGATGCCATCCATCGCACACATTTTAATCATCACATGATCTGTTCAAACAAAATGACATGACTTTAATGATGTGTGGAATTTATTTGTTTCTTATTGAATAAAACATTTCTCCTACTCAGTTCGAAATTGATGCACATTTTGGCATTTCTATTAATCACTTCCTTAATGCGATATTCCAAAAATAGGAAATAGGTGGATATACAATATTGTTTTATATATATATGTTTGTTATTAATAAGTCAGTTATTGAAAACTGGGGCCAGATTCATGAAGATTTCCTAGTTTAAAAACAAATAAAAAATTACATGGGGTGTCAGAGTGGCGCAGTGGGTAGCATGATCGCCTCAGAGAAAGAAGGTTGCTGGATCGAGCCTCAGCCGTAGTCGATTTACATTTCTGTGTGAAGTTTGCGTGTTCTCCCAGTGTTTGCATGTGTTTCCTCCGGGTGCTCCGGTTTTCCCCACAAGTTCAAACACATGCACTATAGGGTCATTGGGAAGGCTAAATTGTCCGTAGTGTATATGTGTGAGTGAGTGTGTATGAATGTTTCCCAGAGATGGGTTGTGGCTGGAAGGGCATTCGCTGCGTAAAACATATGCTGGATAAGTTGGCGGTTCATTCTGCTGTGGCGACCTCAGATTAATAAAGGGACTAAGCCGAAAAGAAAATGAATGAATGAATGAATGAATGAATGGGATGTCACAGTATCACAGTGGGTGGCATGATCGCCTCACAGCAAGAAGGTTGCTGGTTTGAGTCTCTGCTGGGTCAGTTGGCGTTTCTGTGTGGAGTTTGCATGTTTTCCTCCGGGTGCTCCGGTTTCCCCCACAAGTCCAAACACATGCGCTATAGGGGATTTGGGAAGGCTAAATTGTCTACAGTGTATGTGTGTGAATCTACAGTCGAAAAGAAAATGAAAGAATTAATGAAAAATAATTTTTTGTTCTATAATGCATGACCACATGTGCCTTTATGTGTATTTCATGTTTCCCTTATGTGATGCAGATGCTTTTTTTAAGTACTACTGTAGCGATTTTCTGCATGTAAAGAAGCGCAACTTTCTAATCAGAGAATCCAAGTCAGAGAATCAATTCAGACGAAAAGCCCAAGAGCCAAAAACCAGACAGAGTGCTCTAGAAAGTCCTGGAAGCAGCAGCTACAGTTGTTGCAGAAAAAAACAATAGTCGATGCACTGCATCGCCATGAACGTTCCCCCCAGAAGACTCCATTATTGAAAAGCAGGCATGCTGAGGCTTTAATGAAGTTTGCCACATAAAATTTAGAAAAGCCTGCGACTTTCTGCAAGGATGTAGCCTGAAAAATCACACCATGCTGCAGGATTGGATCTTCATTTTACCATAAAAATACCATACAGTGGAGGAATGTACTGGAAATTGTTGATATGAATTTGTTGAATGAGACACAGGTAGAGCTTCTAACTGGAGAGCTAAATTTAAAGGTTTCCTATAAAGAAAATATGGATATAGCTAGGCATAGACAAAAATTTAAAGTTCAGTACATGGAAATGGCCATATCATGAGCCTCAAACACAATTGTTTCCTCGTTCTAATGTATATCGTTCATTTGCATGGCCCAGGCTGCTTTCGAGATTATAAAAATTATCATTTTTCTCCCTTATTTTTAAGTTTATATTAATCTTACCATGTATGCAGGACTCTTATTTTGAAAATGGGAGACACAGCATCAGTTTTTTATGCATTACTAAGCAACGACTCTTTGCAGCTTGTCAGAAGGCAAAATGCAGGATATACAGATTATAAATTTAGTCAGCACCACCTCGAAGAAGCATAAGGTGTGTTTAATTCAACACGATATCACTGCAGTTCGTAACTTTTTGATTAAGCAGCTAATTTGTATGAATTTGTACAATCTCATTCATACAATTTAGTACGATTTGCTCACCCCCCAATGATGGTTGGGTTTAGGGGTGGGCTTGGGTTGGGTGCCACGCCTCCTTTTTTAAATCGTACATATTCATACGACTGAACTGACAAAACGTAAAATAGTTATGTTTCCTCGTGAGATCAGGCTAGTTTATTTGTATATTTAGTTAATTTGTTGTGTTTACTGAGAAATTTGCCAGATGTGTTTGTAATTTGAGGTAACAAACACATGTAGACTGTTGAGTATTGTGTTTAATGCACATTTTAACGCATGTTTAAGCATCGTGTCTTAGCTGACTAAATGTGATTCTGTTAATGGGAACATGCGCAACATTCATTTCCCTAGTTGCCTAATGTATCCTATTTTCTTCTTTCTAAAAGCTACCTCTCGTCTGATCTGTCTTCCCCTGAAATGTGTGATGTTTGTGTATGGTCGGGGGGGTCCAATTTCGCTACATGTAAAAGTGTATGTGACAAATAAAGGCTTTTCATCATCATCATTATCACCATCATCATTTAATACAAAAAGTCAAGATAATTCCAACCCATAAGGAAATGGTCATACCGTGAGCCTCAAATACCATTGTCTTCTAGTTGTATATCATTCATTTGCATGGCCCAGGCTGTTTTGGGATTATAATAATGATCATTTTCCTCCCTTATTTTTAAGTTTTTATTAAACTTACTATGTATGTGGGACTTTTATTTTAAAAATGGGAGACACAGCAAAGCCAGCCGCATCAGTTTGTTTATGCAATGACTCTTTAGAGCTTGTCAGAAGGCAAAATGCAGGATATACAGATTATAAATTTAGTCAGCACCACCCCGAAGAAGCATAAGGTACTTTTATTTGTATATTTTGTTAATTTATTGTGTTTATTGGGGAATCTGCCTGATGCGTTTGTAGTTTGAGGAAACACTTCAGCTGTACTCCCAAACGCACCTGTATGAAGGGCACGCCGGAGCGCTCGATGGCCACTACACCAACAGTCTGACTGAGCTCCAGGTCCAGGATGAGGATCTCTCTGGGGTACAACAGCAGCATGTGGTTCCTCTTAGAAGGCAGATACGAGAGCTGGAGACAGTCATTAAGAGTCACTGCTTCAGCCCTGCACAAAAACACAGATCACATTTACAACATCAGCGTTACCTTCAACATTCAATCTTCAGATCTTTACATTTAGAAGTCACATCAATAGACATCTTTATCTATATTTAGGTGTTCAATTGTAATTGTTCTTGCATTGGAAAACAACTACGGCAACACAATATGAGAAAAAAAACAAGTTGCTGGCAAACTGCTGCCAGTTTGTTATTGTAGATTCTACAGAAAATTGTTAACAGTGTATACTGTATATACACATACCTCAAGGTTTCCGCTACATTCATTCTACCATGGCGGGGCGCCATGCCAAAATTCATCCCGCCACGGCTACATTACAGCTTCAAAATATTGTTGTTTTTTTAAAATTGCGGGTTATAATCGCACCAAAACATATTAAAAGGTAAGTGAATTACAACAGCGCAAGCTTTTCTGTAACCGTAGATGTGCTGCGAGTTATTTGTTTAACCCTTTAAGGTGACATGCTGACTGACTGACTGACAGGTGCGTGATGCGTGAGGCCAGCAAACACGACGTATAGCTTTCAGTTAGGATGAACACAGTTTCCATAATTATACTTTATTTATAGATAAAGGTCTATGGCTCTGCATACAACAAACAAAGACTTAATCTTGCTGGAGTTTATAGCCGTTTCACTTTACCTCAGGATGCATTAATGCCGCTCTGTAGGTCTCCTGGAGACGTTCATAAATATTCCTTTCAAATCTAATAAAGGTTGGAGACATATTCACTACATAAATGCGCTAAATTGCACTTGAGCAGCATATATTTGAGGGCATGGAAGAAGTTTTGTGCATGAACAGAGGAAATCCTAGCGCAAGCAAAAAGATCTGCATGCTCGTGTTACACAAATCCAATTTCGACTTGAAGCGTCACATTTGTCATTGAAATAACGCCAAAGGTAGTCGGTAGATCAAAAGACCTGCCGCCACAGCTGGAAAAAATCCTAGAGGAAACACTGTACCTATATTACGTAAAAGCAAACTTTTATTTTGGATGTGACTAATCTTTGCACAGCATTAAATACATTACTTTTTTTCCCCAACACCACTGGCTTTACTGACAAAATGCGCATGAAAGTTGCCACCAATTAACCACCCAGCGCTAATCCTCGAGATTGCTACAATAATTACAAAAACAAATTGTTCATAGGCTAGACACAATGGGTTTAGATAAACCCAATAAAAATGAGTACTGACTCGTTGATTGATTGAAATACAACACAAACACCATGAAGTACTTTTCAGCATATGATATTTCTGGTGAATCATGGGCATGGAACGATACCCAGTTTCAAGGTTTACCACGGTTTAGAAAAGTCAAGATTTTAACTGCTTAAATTTTCTTTTACAACGTTCCTATGGTATAGATACATTTTTACATGCTGCATTACAACTATTTTATTTTGTTTTTTAGCGCAATAGCATCTCCACATCAAGAGCTACTGGTCAGCCCACAATTCAGCAAACATCTGAAAAACACGTCGCTTATAAACCAACATCCAAGCATGCTATAGAGCTGAACAGTGCAGTGGCTTACTGTACACTACCTGGTAAAAGTTTGTTTTTTTATATATACTTTATTTTTATTTCTCTTTTTTTTAAGGAAGAAACAAGGAAAAAAAATACAAATAATACTGTAAATAATATGTGACTGGTCACATATTTCCGTACAGGTCACATTAACAAATACATATAGAAATCAGATTACACTGTGTAAAGGCATTAGTACAATCCATTTCTCCCAATATTGCAGGTATTTGTCCATTTGTAGTTTTAAAGAAAAAGTCATCCTCTCCATATTTTGAACATTAGATATGATATCCAACCATTCAGATTTTGTAGGGGGTTCCAGTTGTAGCCACTTTCGAGTCACAGTTTTCTTACTGGTTGTTAGAAGTATTTTTAATAAATACTTATCTTTTACCGTTAAGTTGGCTGCAATATTTCCCAGATAAATTGTTGTAAAGGAAAAGTCCACATCATCACCAAAAATATTTTGTATTACTTGCATTACATCCTGCCAGTATGACTGAATGGCCGGGCAACTCCAAAATATGTGAAAGTGGTTTGCCAAATCTTTTCCACATCTCCTCCAGCACTGTCCACTGCAGGCATGGGCCGGTATAAGATTCTGACGGTATGATAACCTTGGATAAAAATATCACGGTTTCACGGTATCACGGTATGGTGATTACTGCTCTAAAATATATCCTTTTTAAATGTCTGTATAAAAAACTAAAAGTTTTTTCCCCTTTGAACACAATATATTTTATTTTGAGAAACATTTATAATATATTGGAGCAGTAAAGGTGCCAGGCCAAATAATGAAAGTGAATCATTGACGTCTGCTGTCTTCGTTAGTTTCAAAAACACAGATTTATTTACAATTTAAAATGGCATCTTTGGATATCTTTTCTGCTGAAGATGCTGTTGTTAAAAAAAAAATGTAAATAAAAAAATCTTACACATACCTTAGGAACGGTATTAGAGAAAATTTTGGCAGTATGAAAACCTTGACTTTCTTAAACCACGATATACCTTGAAAACGGTTATCGTCCCATGCCTAGTCCATTGTCCTTCTCCCGTGTTTGCATGCATGTTAACGTGGGGGTTATAAAGTATCTAGTAAGATTCCTCAAGCAAAAATCTCTCCACATACCAGAGTACCTGGCAAAAGTCTTGTCGTCAATAGCCACGTTTCCATCCACCTGTTTTATGCGCATTTTGAATATGCGTATAAAAAAACGGTTGAAGGAAACGCCAAGATGCGCATCAATTTTGAAAATGCGCATAAACTTTTGCGCATAACTGAGTGGGATAAACTTTTTATTCGATAAGAAAAATGCACATAAACTGCGATGGAAACACTTTTACCGCACAAATTCCAGTATGTGCATTAAAAAAGGTCATGTGATTTTGTTATACTTGTTACATGTGATGATAAAAAATGTGTTAATGGATAAACCAGCAGGCTGAGCAAACTGTAAAACATCTGAAATGTTGTTTTGGTCATTCTAAAACGCTCTAACCATTTCAGTATTAGTGTTATTATGTTATTAATGACCTCCAGAATCAAGAGCATCTGTGCTCCGCGTCTGACGCCTTCAAACGCCACCGCGCATTCACTGCGTGTTAGGATTGCCTTCTGAGGCGCAAGTCATTTATTAAATTAAGAAAACACTCACGCAGTTTCTCCTACTGCAGCAAATTCAGATTTTACTGTTGATATTTACCGCCAGTTAGTCAGGAAGGACCTACTGGAACCCGCATGGAACCAAGATTCTCACAGAAATCAGTCAAGTTTGCTGAAGGAAAAATCATGGTTTGGGGTTACATTCAGTATGGGGGTGTGCGAGAGATCTGCAGAGTGGATGATCAACATCAACAGTCTGAGGTATCAAGACATTTGTGCTGCCCATTACATTACAAACCACAGGAGAGGGACAATTCTCCAGCAGGATAGCGCTCCTTCTCATACTTCAGCCTCCACATCAAAGCTCCTGAAAGCAAAGAAGGTCAAGGTGCTCCAGGAATGGCCAGCCCAGTCACCAGACATGAACATTATTGAGCATGTCTGGGGTAAGATGAAGGAGGAGGCATTGAAGATGAATCCAACGAATCTTGATGAACTCTGAGAGGCCTGCGAGAATGCTTTCTTTGCCATTCCAGATGACTTTATTAATAAGTGATTTGAGTCATTCAGAGATGTATGATGCAGTCCTCCAAGCTCATGATGGAGTCAGACACAATATTCATTCTGTTTCCACTGCAGCATGACTTTATATTCTATACTGGACATTATTTCTGTTCAGTGACAAGACTTTTGTCTAAGCAAAGTCAGACCTTACTGTCCTAATGAAATCATTAATCATCAAGGCATGATCATATTTTGTTTTGGTCAAATAAGTGTAATCTAGAGGCCTTTTCCTTTCATGTAAGCCACTTCTGATGCCAAATTATCAACTAGAAGTCAAGATATTATTTGTTGTTCCTAAAACTTGGATAGGCAACAAGACTTTTGTCAGGTAGTGTACTTCCAAAGAACAGAAAGATCCCAAAGATGCCTTTACAAGATGTAAAGAAATCTGAGTTTTTGAAACTAATGAAGACAGCAGAAGTCAATCATTTATTTGAATTATTTACCCTGACATGTTTACTGTGGGTGACGCAGTGGCGCAGTAGGTAGTGCTGTCGCCTCACAGCAAGAAGGTTGCTGCTTCGAGTCTCGGCTGGGTCAGTTGGCGTTTCTGTGTGGAGCTTGCATGTTCTCTCCCACAAGTCCAAAGACATGTGCTATAGGTGAATTGGGTAGGCTAAATTGTCTGTAGTGTATGTGCGTGAATGAGTGTGTGTGGGTGTTTCCTAGCGATGGATTGCAGCTGGAAGGGCATCCACTGCATAAAACATGTGCTTGATAAGTTGGCGGTTCATTCCGCTGTGGCGACCCCGGATTAATAAAGGGACTAAGCCGAAAAGAAAACGAATGAATGAATGTTTACCGTTACAATATATTATAAATGTTTCTTAAAATAAAATATATTGTGTTCAATGGGGGAAGAAAAATGTTGTTCTTTACCCAGACAGTTAAAAAGAATATTTTAGAGCAGTAATCACTATACTGTGAAACTGTGATATTTTATCCAAGGTTATCATAACATCAGAATCTTATACCAGCCCATGCCTAGTGAATCAAAAACAGTTAAAAAGAAGAAGAAGAAATGAATGGTTATGGAAAAAAGAAAAAGCCCAGATGTGAAACCTATTGAGATTCAGCACATGTAAGAGAGCCCTCAAACGTCTCACAACTCAAAGAATATCGCTCGGAGGACTGGTCAGAAAACCCACAGAGCCAATGACAGAAGGTGTTTCTCAAAACCGAGCACGTCAGGTTTAGACTTGCATCTCTGCTAGTTTGGACTTGGCAAGTTTGAGGAGCACGAACTCCAGAAGATGAGAAAACACAGTGTGGTTATTGTGTGAATGAAACAGAATTATAGTGTCACTCAGCTTCTTCTGGTTGTTACTGAAAAGGCGATTACACTTTACAATAAGGCTGTATATGTTAATGTACTTACTACAATGAACAAATAATGAACAACACATTTATTACAGTATTTATTCTTCTTTGTTCATGTTAGTTAATGGAAATAAAGTTGTTCATTGGTAGCTCATGTTAACACACGGTGCATTAACTAATGTTAATTATCAGTATTTCGCATTAGTAAATGTTGAACTACGGCTGCATTTACACTGCAGATCTTGATGGTCATTTCCATTTTGATGGTCAAGTCCCTGGTGTACGATGTCTGCATTTACACTGCACAAAGCGAAAGCTGACTGACAGCTGTGATAATAATTTCTCCATTCCTGTAATCTGTTCACAGGGTTTATTTTTTAACTCTTTTTGACAAGTTGTTTTACTTTAGTTTATGACAGAAAAGATCTTATTTTCTTTTAATCTAGCCTTTTTTAAATCAGTAGGCATCTTAATGTAATGTAAAGTGTGACCAAAAAGGCTCCTATCTTCATTTAATTCTTTCTTAACTCTTTTGTTTTTCACAACCATGCCTCTTTTTGTTAAATGTTATTGTAATATATGAACATATGAACATATATAAACATATATGAGATTTATCCCACAAGTAGCAGTGCGATATGGCTGTATATTCGTTGACTCGAGGCCGCAGGCTTAGTGCCTTAGTGTCCACCAGTGTCAATATACAGCCATATCGCACTGCTACTCATGTGATATTGTGTTTATACAACAGTATGATGGCATAATAGTGTATATAAAAAAGAAAATCAAACAGAGAGTCTAAAAAACCCTTTTTTAAGAGGAACTACTTTCTTCCGCCGTTCATTCACATCTGCAGCTGACGTCAGAACAGCAGAAACCGTTGCTCATTCACAAACGTCACATTATGCTGCATTCACACCAGAAGCGGAACGCGCAGATAAATCGAGCTATTCGCGCATAAATAGACGCGTGAACATTTGAGTTTACTCGCTTCATTTGCGCGTCAGACTCCGCTTCATTCGTGCGTCAAATTCACTTCAGAACAGACACGGATTCGCGTCATGAGCAGGGCTTCTGTCTGCCTGGTCACTGTAGCTTCGTTGCTAAATGGCTAAAATGGATTTTATTGAGAAAATAACTGTGTTTATGTGCTTTTATGAAGGCTGAAAAACAGCGTCGATACGTTTGTAGCAGTGTCTGAGTCCCCTAGATACTTTCAGAGGTGCACCCAGCTCTGTGAGCTCATAAACTCCTCCCGAAACTTAACCTGGATGATGGAGGCTTTTAGCGGTGCTTCTGACTGAGCAAAGCCCAGTTTGATAAACTGTTGTCGGTGTCGGCTGGAGGATTTCCCCCGGGACACCAACAACAGGTGCTACGTCACAATCATGGCCCCACAAGAGCAAGCTCCTGAATGGTTAAACGCTCAATTCGCGCCACACCATTCGCGCGTATTGTGCCATTCGCGCCGCGCCATTCACGCAATTTGCGCTGCGCCATTCGGCATATCGCGCCGCAGGATGTCTATTCGCGCGTTTGCATTGACTTAACATGTAAATCACTCGCGATTGACGCTTCTTCAGCATCTGTTGTGATCGCAGCATTAGAGCTAGTGTTTGAATGATGACAAAACAGGTGATTTTGCTCACATTTTATGAAATGTACTGATCACAGGGTTGGAGATTCTGATCATTACTCTTCCCAACATCAGCTTTTACCATATTTTGTTTTATGGGTACTGAAGTTTTTTTGTATGGCTATATAATCCCTTATATAATTATATTAATGCTGTAATTGTACATGTATAAATATGAATATAAATTGTAATTGTATAAAGGTCAAATGAAACACCATGTCTTATATTTTGGTTTTAAAAAAAAGTTGATCAAGCCAAAAGTTGTTTTTCCTCTTCATTTTTGATTATTATGAATATAGATATGATAAGTTCTCCCACTGAAAGCTAGCTCATAACAACCCTCACTTGGCCCATTTCTCCAAAATATCCACGCTAATGTTGTCTCTGGGGGAAGCGTAGATGAAACATAAACAAAAGCATGTATAAATTACACATGCTGAGATCCAGTTGCTTTCAAAATTCATGAATGATGGAAAAAAAGAAATGTAAAATTGTCTTTGGAGCAAAAAAATTAAATAAAACTGCAATAAAACAGCTTTTAAAAACATTAATCTTGCCTAGTCATATGTGGGACCATACTATTTTGACAAAATAATTCTCAGCAGCAACTGGCATCACTGGTTATTTCACTTTTGAGGACATCTGAGCCATTATGCAAGACACCAAAACCTATCAAAGTTCAAATTGAGAATCTTTAAACACCTCAAAATTTGGTCTGGGTGTCACAATTTAATTAAAAAAATTACACAAACAATGACAGATGTGTATACATGTGTGTTGTAATGGCAGAGGCAGTGAATTAAAGCTACTAATGTTCCAAACAATGTTCACTTTGTTTTGCTCAGTGTATTGGTATTCATTTTTATTTTGCATTTTATTTTATTTTTAGTTCAACTAACCCACCCTGAAGAGGTTTAAGGTCTCTTTAAATGTGTCTTTTAGCTAGTTTAACATATATATAGGTAAATTAGCAGCATATTTTTGTAACGAGGCAACAAACACACGTAGACTGCGGAGTATAAGTGTTTAAAGCACATTTATGCATTGTGTCATATCTCTTAGCTCTTCTTGTGATTTTTTGTAAAGAGAAAAAAATCCTAATAAATAAGCGTAATCTATATAGTGTCTTACATTACGTATATCTGTTAATTCTGTGTGTGTTTGTGTGTGTGTGTGTGTGTTACTTTAAATCATGTAATCTTTATTTAGACAAATCTATGAACCTGTATATGAGCATAATAGGATGCTTTCATGATAAGATAATGTTAACAGCACTATAATAAATAATTTGACAGTTTTGTTTTATATTTAGGGGGGGCACAGCAGGCACTGTCGCCTCCCAGCAAGAAGGTCACTGGTTCGAGTCCTGGCTGGGTCAGTTGGCATTTCTGTGTGGAGTTTGCGTGTTGGCATGTGCTTGCCCCACAGTTCAAACATATGAGTTATAGGGGAATTGAATAAAATAAATTGGCCGTAGTGTATGAATGTGCATGGGTGTTTTCCAGTACTGGGTTGCAACTGGAAGGGCATCCGCTTCGTAAAACATATGCCGGAATAGTTGGTGGATCATTCCGCAGTGGCGATCTCTAAAATAGAGATTAAGCCGAAGGAAAATGAATTAATGTTTTATATTTAAGTGCAGGAATTAGACTCATGAAAACTACATACTAGGTTTAGAGACACTTGCATCATGTCCAAGAAACCCAGCATCGCCTCAGGCTTATTTCTTTAATAATCCATCATGCACTTTCCTAAACGCTATCACCAAGAAAAGCATCATAATGTGTTGAAACCGCTTTAATTATTCATAACAAGCTACAGTGCACTGTCTATTCTCAAAGAATTCTAAATGCCTCTACTGATAGGTGGTGTCTGTGTATTTTTAGCTGTTGTTTAATCAGTTCACTTTGCCCACTCAGTTCCCACCAATTTTGTAAACAAGGACGATCGTCGTGGCAGCTTTGACTTTAGGTTTTAATGATGCCGTCGCTGTGGGAAGTGTGTATGTTGTTTCTTTTCTCTCGTTATGAAATGAAGCCTCATGTCTGTCCTCTGTTTGTAAGCTGAAGGCCACGCGAGCTCGAGGGCTCCATTCGGGCACACTTTCTTCTGTAGTGTGAAATTGAAAGACAAATTGGTTGCAAAAGTGTGTGTGTGTATGTGTGTAAGCAAGAGTGTTCTGAATGTGCACGCAGGAGAGTCTCGTTATGGAGGACCGGAGTTTCTAATAAGCTCTGAATTTCAGACTGTAGCAGCAGATCTGAGTCCCATGCTCCCTGCCGTCACTGACTTTCTGCTCTTTTACTTTCACAAAAAAAAATCCTTTAATCATGACTTTTTCTGTGCCGCACCTCCCTTGTTCTGGCATTTTAAGCCAGATCGTTTGAAAATGGCCATATAAATAAGTTGGCCGCTGCAATATTTGCTCCTGCATGCTGTCTAGGACTGCACATGAACTAATGTGGTGAATCAAATGTGAACCCTGTAAGATTTTACTGAATTAAAGGTGCCATAGAATGTATTGCTAAAATATCTTAAAAGTGAGCACAGAAATTCACTAGAAATTGTTTTACAGGTTCATTTACAACCATAGTTGTATAGTATAGTATAGTATAGTATAGTATAGTATAGTATAGTAAGTGCTTAATTTGTAAATTGCGAGGTCCCGGAACAGATCGGGGTAAAGGATCCGGCATGTTACCCGAGGATGGAGAGGTGGCACGCACGAAAGTGGAGAGCTTGGGGGGAGGGGGGTGGTTGGATGGCGGAGGGGTGTCGCAGACAAAGGACAAGGTGAAGAGCGGAGGGGGTCGCGGACGAAAGTGAAGAGGGTTGGGGAATCGCGGAAGAAAGTGAAAGTGAACAGCGGACGGGGGAGGAGGGTGGTTGAGGAGGGGGATCGGTAAAAGCAGGTGCCGGATCAGATTTCAGAGGTGCCGGATCCGGCGTGTTCAAATTAAGCCCTGACTATAGTATAGTATAGTATAGTATAGTATAGTATAGTATAGACTACCTGACAAAAGTCTTGTCACCTATCCAAGTTTTACAAACAACAAATAGTAACTTGACTTCTAGTTGATCATTTGGTATCAGAAGTGGCTTATATAAAAGGCAAAGGCCTCTAGATGATGCTTATTTTACCAAAATAAAATATGATCATGCCTTGATTTATAATGATTTAATTAGGACAGTAAGGTCTGACTTTGCTTAGACAAAAGTCTTGTCACTGAACAGAAATAATGTCCAGTATAGAATATAAAGTCATGCTGCAGTGGAAACAGAATGAATATTGTGTCTGACTCCATCATGAGCTTGGAGGACTGCATCATACATCTCTGCAATGACTCAAATCACGCATTAATAAAGTCATCTGGAATGGCAAAGAAAGCGTTCTTGCAGGACTCCCAGAGTTCATCAAAACTCTTTGGATTCATCTTCAATGCCTCCTCCTTCATCTTAGCCCAGACATGCTCAATAATGTTCATGTCTGGTGACTGGGCTGGCCATTCTTGGAGCACCTTGATATTCTTTGCTTTCAGGAGCTTTGATGTGAAGTATGAGGAGGAGCGCTATCCTGCTGAAGAATTGTCCCTCTCCTGTGGTTTGTAATGTAATGGGCAGCACAAATGTCTTGATACCTCAGGTTCTTGATGTTGATCATCCACTCTGCAGATCTCTCGCACGCCCCCATACTGAATGTAACCCCAAACCATGATATTTCCTTCACCAAACTTGACTGATTTCTGTGAGAATCTTGGCTCCATCCGGGTTCCAGTAGGTCTTCTGCAGTATTTGTGATGATTGGAATGCTGTTCAACAGATGATTCATCAGAAAAATCTACTTTCTGCCAATTTCTTGTAAAAAAAACAATTTCATAATACTTACAATTAAGAGACAATAATTCAGTCTAAGAGGAAAAAAGCATTCTAAATGTAATTCTAATTAAGAAAAAAACTAAAATGAGCTTAAAATAAAAAAAATATTTTTACATAAAAATTGTAAACATCTTAAATTAAATAAATATTTAATTTCTATTGTCAGGTTCCTGCAATGCTCATTTAGAGTGACGAGGAAATTGAAATTACTGGTAAAGTCTAGATCGGATATGCAGCCGGCCGGAAGTGCGATATGCACATTAATATAGCAGCATTTTTTATGACACTGTATAACAATAATTAATATTTTTACAGTGCTGTGAGGGTTGGGGTGGAGGTAGGCATTAATAAAATACAATAAATGGGAAATTTCATAAATAATATAAATAAATCTCGTTAACTTCCGGCCGCATCCATATCCGATTTAGCAACAACCAAAATTACTCGTGAGGCTGTTTTTTTTCTCCCTTATTTTTATGTAAATGAATGTTTAAGTAAAATATAGAGATTGAATGTGTTTCTGTGGTCTGCCCAGAAACACAGTCAAGCTGTGCTCAAAAAGAGAGGTTAAATGATAATTTCTGAATGACATTATTATATTAAATTGTTATATTATTAACTGTTATATTTTAAAATTATATTAAACACCTAGCTATTAGCTATTTCTCAAAAAACTAGATAAATCCTTTCTACAAACAAAAAACAGATCATAAGATACAATATAAAGCTTTACAAATCCAAATGAAGACATACAGCAATAATGCATTCTGGCCCTAAAGTTCAGCGTTTCCACGACAACAGTGACAGAGAGCAGCTTGTAATATCTGCGAGCAACTCTTCAACTGTTCATAACCATTAAAAGTGAATTAGCTGCTGTTTTCACACTGCAGCACAAATTAAAGCAGCAAATGGTGCTCACAGCTGAGGCACTTCCAACTGCTGTTTTAGAGGAGCAAATGAGTGAAGATCACCGTCAATTTCGCCCAGTTCTTGCTAGTTCTTGCTTACAAAAAGCAAAAGCATAAGCAGAGTTTTCTAAAGCAAGCAGAACTACTGCTGTTGTTCAAAATCAGGATTAGGGTTTGGGAGAAAAACTCAAATTACACAGCTTGTTCAAAAAAGGTGTGCTATTGTGCTTCACTGTGATCACATTTATGATAATTTTCCTGCTGATAAAATGATGAAATGGGCACACAATGGGCCCTATTTTAACAATCTAGGCGCAAAGTTCAAAGCGCATGGCGCAAAAGCATTAAGGGTGTGTCTGAATCCACTTTTTCTATTTTAAGGACAGAAAATTCCGCTTTGCGCCGTGGCACATGGTCTAACAGGGTTGAGCTTATTCTCTTTATGAGTTATAGGTGTGTTTTGAGAATAAACCAATCAGAGTCTCATCTCTCATTCCCTTTAATAGTCAGTTGCGTCGCACCATAGCGCATTTGCTATTTACATGGTGGACTTTGTAAGTAGAATAACTGAGCGCTTCACTAGCGAGAAAACAGTTAAACAGAGCATCTGCAGTGTGAGAATGATGCTGCGTTCACACCAGAAGCGGAACGCGCAGCTAAATCGCGCTATTCGCGTAAAAATAGACGGGTGAACATTTGAGTTTACTCGCTTCATTCGCGCGTCACACTCCGCTTCATTCGCGCATCAAACTCACTTCAGAACAGACGCGGATTCGCATCATGGGCAGGGCAGGTGACTGTAGCTTCGTTGCTAAATGGCTAACATGGATTTTATTGAGAAAATAACTGTGTTTATGTGCTTTATGAAGGCTGTAAAACAGCGTCGATACGTTTGTAGCTGTGTCTGAGTCCACTACATACTTTCAGAGGTGCACCCAGCTCTGTGAGCTCATAAACTCCTCCAGAAACTTAACCTGGATGACGGAGGCTTCCAGCGGTGCTTTTGACTGAGTCACTGTTGTCGGTGTCGGCTGGAGGATTTCCCCCGGACACAAGCAACAGGTGTTACGTCACAATCATGCCCCCACACGAGCAAGCTCCTGATTTTTTAACGCGGCGCGAATGTCCGCAGAAGTTCAGATTTTTAAACTCGAGCGATTCGCGCGATATGCGCGTTAAGCGTGTCAAACGCGCAAAATGCTCAATTCGCGCCCACGCCATTTGCGCGTATCGCGCCATCCGCGCCACGCCATTCGCGCAATTCGCGTCATTCACGTGTATCGCGCCGCAGGATGCCTATTCGCGCCTTTGCATTGACTTAACATGTAAATCACTCGCGCTTGACGCTTCTTCCGCGTCTGGTGTGAACGCAGCATGAGAGATGAGCCTCCTCATTCTTTACTTTCACTTTATGCACAGACATCCATTAACCTACATGATTAATTTAGTTTGTTAATTGGCAATGTTCAAAGGATGATATTGTGTAAGGTGTAAGTTGTTGATTCTTATGGTTGTTACACAGTTTGTTTGACAGAATGACATTTGATCACGTCTTCAGAAACAAGCATAAACGAGGTTCGTGATCTTGTTCCCAAGTGCTTGGGCAAGCTAGAAAACTGCATTTATTTTGTTTGATTAGAACGTTTAATAACACAATTTAAGAGAGAGTGGTTGTTAAACTTCATTGGTGATTCCAATTATGAAATTCAATCGTACTGTTCAGCAAACAGTTTTGGAAAAATGTATGTTTCCCCATTTAAAGCGATAGGAATTTGGTTTCCAGTTGATTTTAAATGAGCGAAATTTACATAGGGACCTTTTTAACTTCATCCAAAACTCCTCCTGATCACATCAAAGTTTACTATATAAAAAGCCTAATTTTGAGCTTCTGGGTAAAAAGAAATCTATGATAAAAGCCATTTAAAATGCAGTTGTGTCTGTTATTCTTTCACTCATCATTTCATCTAAATGCTGCAGGACCAATGGAGAACTAATGAGATCTGAAGGGGGCCATTTTTTTTTTCCTTTTCGAGGATGGAAATCAATGCTGAGAATAAGCAGAATCAATCAGACTGCAGGAGGCGACGGGACGTGGGTTTGGGAAAGCCGGTAGCGAATAAGAGAGCCATGGTCTGAAGCTCCACTAAGACCTTCTATCATTCACAGAGACAGAGGGAGAGACAAGATCAATGGAGAATAAACCCACATGAAAAGCTCTCGCTGACATCACAGAGAAAAACAATGTGCACAAAAATAGATCATAAAGATGAATTAGAGAAATTCAACAAGGCAACCGACTGAAGGTCAGACAGACAAACATATAGAAAGACAGAGGGATAAAGATAGAAAGATGGATGGGTAAAAATAGAAAAATTAACTGGCAAGGGCAGAGGATGGATGGATGGATGGATGGATGGATGGATGGATGGATGGATGGATGGATGGATGGATGGATGGATGGATGGATGGATGGATGGATGGATGGATGGATGGATGGATGGATGGATGGATGGATGGATGGATGGATGGATGGATACAGATATGCATGGATACGGATATGGACGGATGCATGAATACAGATTTGCATGGATACGGATATGGATGGATGCATGGATATGGATGGAAGCATGGATACGGATATGGATAAATGGATGGATACAGATATGGATGGATGCATGTATACAGATATGGATGGATATGGATAAATGGATGGATAAGGATATGGATGGATGCATGGATACGGATATAGATAAATGGATAAATACAGATATAGATAAATGGATGGATACAGATATGGATGGATGCCTGGATACAGATAAGGATGGATACGAATATGGATAATACAAATATGGATGATACGAATATGGATGTATATGAATATGGATGGATACGGATATGGATGGATGGATGGATGGATGGATGGATGGATGGATGGACGGATGGATATGGATGGATGCATGGATACGAATATGGATGGATGCATAAATACAGATATGCAAGGATATGGATATGGATGGGTGAATGTATATGGATGGAAGCATGGATATGGATATGGATAAATGGATGGATACATGTATACAGATATGGATGGATATGGATAAATGGATGGATACATGTATACAGATATGGATGGATATGGATAAATGGATGGATACATGTATACAGATATGGATGGATATGGATAAATGGATGGATACATGTATACAGATATGGATGGATTTGGATATGGATAAATGGATGGATAAGGATATGGATGGATGCATGTATACAGATATGGATGGATACGGATATGGGTGGAAGCGTGGATACGGATATGGATAAATGGATGGATGCCTGGATACAGATATGGATGGATACGGAAATGGATGGATACGAATATGGATGGATACACATATAGATGGATAAGGATATGGATGGATGGATGTGATACTGTGAAAATTTCTTTGCTCTGTTAAACATCATTTGGGAAATATTTAAAAAAGAAAGAAAAAAATCACAGGGGAGGGGGGAGGGGGGCTAATAATTCTGACTTCAACTGTAAAAGAACAGACATTTGCCAAAAAAAAAAAATGCAAAATAGAATGAAAGCACGTAACAATGCATACATAAACTGTAAAGTAAGCAGATTTCACTTGACCTCATTAACTTTTAATGGCAGCAGTTTATAACTGCTGATCACCTAAAGTGATGTATTCTATATGCAGAAAGGCTTAAAGACATGCATAATGTGTCATTACTTTCTGGCTTCATAATTAAATGTAATTGAAATTGATTCCACATTGACAGAGATGTGTGCCACATTGTATACTGCCATTAATAGATTTCAAGTGTCGTTACACCATTAGTGAACTGCATGACCACCAAGTCACAAATCAAGTAATTTCTCTTGTTTTTCTAACCAAAAAAAAACCTGATAATTGTTGTGCAATAAGATTTATCATTACTAACTGACGTAAAACATGCCTGGGCTGTGCTTCTACAGCATTCCCTCACAGAACGAACAACCAGAAAGGAGAAATTGATGGATTTGTGCCGAATGGTAGCCTCATTGACCATAATGATCTATGGCACCTATAACTGTAAGTATGTCTGTATGCTTTTTATACAGTTTTTATTCTAAATTGCAGGATAAGTGCAATTAAAGTATAAAATGCAAAGTCAAAGTATAAACAGCAGAAGTGAATGAATAGATTTTCTCTACCAGCAAATATAAGCAAAACAAATGACACTAAATATAAATGCAGACACTTACGAGCTATAAATCCATCAATAATGACTAAATCACTGAGGAATATCCACAAGATCAATGTAAACATCGCTGAATTGTAGCTCTGACAGAGATATGAGAGTCTTAAATGACTGAAAAACAGCTGCGGGTGCAGTTTATGGATCACAAGTGCCCACAATATACTGTCTATAATCTCTGTTTTGTTCCGTTGATATGTGATCCAAATATCCATACCTTGAAACAGATGGAAATTTGACCGTATTGTGCTGCGTTTCTATGTGGATCCCAATGTAGCTGCCATTACTGGCCAATATCCAGGTCACGTGACTGAAAACTATTAATACTGCATTGTTCCATGCAAGATTCATGCAGTATATTGCATGACTTCCAACTCCAACTTCATGAATTCACACACACACAAAAAACTGTTGTGGTATGTGCTATAGACTTACGTGGGTTTCTCATTGGTGATGAGCACTTTGACCTTATTGAGGGCTTTTTTGGCACCGGTGGGTTGAGCCGCAGCAGGTTTGCTATGGGCAGGGCTGGAGTGAGGACTGGCGATGTAAACCTTCTTGCCTCCACTGCCCGGTGGCTTAGAATGTGAGAAATCTGTGATGAACACTATACCCTCGCTGGTCAACACTGTGGCACAGACAGATGGCAGAAATTACAGAAGCAAATTAGAACAAAATTACACCACATTACTTATTACGCAGTAATAATGACTTTCGTTTTGGATGCGAAACATTGTTTGGAACTAAACACAAATGCTGTCATGTATAAAAGAGTAATTCTGGCACAAAAGAAAATAAATAACTGTGACTAACAATCACAATTGAATGTTCATTTCTGAGAATTAAGATTTTTTCCTTACTACTTTTAATTGAAATGGCAGTAATTACTAGGGATGCCACAATTCTCAATACAATATTGAACCGTTCGGTACGACATCCACGGTTCAATACGCCCTTGTGAATTTTACATTTAAATAATTTATGTGCGTTTTATTTCTCTCCGAATTGACTGTTTGTGTGTGCCTGTAAGTCTACGAGCTGAGATGAGGAAACTCCTCCCCGCGAGTAAATCTCCAATCACTATGCTCTAAAGTTAGGGGGCGCTCCACCATCAATCCACACTTTAACATGGTGAGCTGCGGTGTATTGAGGCAGCAATAAGAGGAAGCGCCGGTGTCTTTCAAATCCGCGGTGTAGGGACATTTCGGTTCCAACATGACTGCACATCTGCGGCGCCATCACTCAGCAATATCACCGTCTAACGCCCCATTCACACGAGGCTTCAGCTTCAACGCTTGACAGAGGGTGTGTCTGAAGTTGGGGCTGACGCGATCGTCATAGCAGCGTCAGCCAATGAAATTAGTCAGCAATAGGCCACTGTTGGAGCTGGTGTATTTGCATACAGCGATCTGATTGGCTGACGCTTCCGTCGGCGCTTGAAAAGTTGAGCATGTCCCAACTTCTGCAGCGAGCAACGCCTCTGAAGCGGCGCCGACGGATCCACAATGCAGTTCGGCAACGCCTGACGTCACCCATTCAAAGTGAATGGGAAGCGTCGAAGCTGACGCCTCGTGTGAATGGGGCGTAAGGCAGGATAGCAGAGAAGGTAATAAAGTCCTCCAAAAAACAACAATCCCTCGCTGAATTCTTCCAGCAAACATACCCAACTGGTTCCGAAAGACGCATAAAAATAACAAAGGCAGCGTTAAGCTTAATTAAGATGATTTATTAATATTTGCTGAAGTACAAATATGTTTATTTAAAATGGTCAATTTATGTTTATTAACTTCACGTGCATGTTTATTTTTAAAGTGTAGGAATTTATGTGTTGCCCAGTTTGTACATGGACTACCACCAGCTGTGAGATTTCAGTGTTAATTTTTTTTATTATACACTACACTAGGAACTAGTGTACCTTTCTTGCTTTGAAGTAAAATAAAGGAGTATTGCAATAAATCATTTTTTATTTTTTTTTTGATTTCTCACTGTTCCTATTGCCTAAGCATAGAATAACAAAATAAAAAACACTTATGTGTCAAGCCATCAGAACCAAACTGAACCGAAAACCGTGTAAAAAACCGAGGTATGTATTGAACCGTAAGCTAACTGTATTGTTGCATCCCTAATAATTACAGTGGTAAAGTGGGTAAAAAAAACAAACACAAAGAAGTGTAATTGCCACATGTAAACGCAAAATTCCTAGAAAAACGCAAAATCAAAAAAAATCTATACTGTGATATAAATGATAAATTCTGAGGCAAAAGACAGAACTGCAAGATGTAAACTTATAATTGTTAAAAGGGAAAAAAAAAGTCAGAATCACAATTTGATTAAAAAAAAAGATGCATGCAAGATGCATTACTCTGAACCCAATAGGAAAACAGAATTGGGGGATATAAAAATTACAATTAAGAAAAAAGCCAGAATTGTAAAAATCTCAAAACTGCATAAAGGTTCTGTGTGATCAATTGCGATAAAAAAACTATTCAATTGCAATACATCTGTGCATTCCAGTTTACCATATTTATGGATATAATACAATACAAGTATCCAGTTTATGGGTATAATACAATAGACTACATACATGCCAGATTAGAGGGCTCAAAGGGGTCAAAAGAGAAGGACAGGATGTTCTCAGCGTAGCTCTTCTTCCACAGTTTGGTGCCTGTGTCTCCATTCCACAGAACGATATAGTTGGGAGGGTGAACGGCCAGAAGAAGATCACGAGAAGCATCCTGAGCCCACAACCAGTCCATATCTGATGCACAATTCATGAGAGGAGAGATTCACACATTATCGCTCATTACTCTTCTCAAAGGTTTACAGATTAAGCTTCTCAGTTATTACAGTAAACTAAAACTATTTTGTTAATTGAAATAATAAGACTAAATATACAGTTGAAGTCAAAATAATTAGCCTTCTGTAAATTAATATTTTTCGAATATCGCCCAAATGATGTTTAACACACCAAGGAATTTTTTAACAGCATTTCCTATATTTTTTCTTCTGAAGAAAGTTTTATTTGTTTTATTTCAGCTAGAATTAAAGCAGTTTTAAAAAAATTTTAAACCCATTTTAAAGTCAATATTATTAGCCCCCTTAAGCAACATATTTTTTTTTATTTTCTCCAGAACAAACCACTGTTATACAATGACTTGCCTAATTACCATAACTTTAACCTAATTAACCTAGTTAAGCCTTTAAATGACACTTTAAGCAGAATACTAGTATCTTGATGGTTTAATTGATGATGATCTTTTTCTTACCCTGAATGGGTTTGCTGTGCTCCTGGATCTCACAGTGTGCCATACCGCTCACCACATCCCACACGATGATCTTCCCTGCCGCATCCGCAGACGCCAGACGCAGGGAGTAGGGCGAGCTCAGACTGTGGTGGTAGTTTTCTCTGGACCATTTCACCTGATGCAGAGACACAACAACAACAACATCATCAAAACTACATTTCTTCAAAACATTTGCTTCAAGGTCTCCTGAGTGAGCAGGTGAAAATATGTTGCGTTGATCTTGAGACAATTTTTTTGTGGCTAGACTGTATGTGGCTGACTGCCTCAATGACATTATGAGTTGTAATTTTTATTTTGTATTAGTTAATTTTTTAGGATTAGGTTTTAAGATTTTTCCACTTTAATTTGGATAGAACAGCGGAGGTTACAGACAGAAAAGTATTGGGAGCAGAGAGAGGGGAAGGGTCGGCAAAGGACCTTGAGCCAGGAATCGAACTCAGGTCGCCATGAGCACCATGGTGCTATAGTGTATGTCAGCACACTTAACCACTAGGCTATTGGCGCTGACTTTTAACACAAGGGTTGGGCGATGTTGACCAATTTAGCATCGTACGATGTCTAATGTGAAACATCTTGATGGACGATGACATCGTCTTCATAGGCGGAGGTGAATAAATTATTTATGAATAATTAATTAATTTGGCGGAGGGGTGTCGCGGACGAAAGTGAGCGGCGCGGGGGTTGCTCGCGGACAAAAGTGAGCGGTGCTGAGATGTCGCGAACGAAAGTGAAGAGGGTTTGGGAGTCGCGGAACAAAGTGAAAATGAACAGTGGACAGGGGAGGAGGCCGGTTGAGGAGGGAGATCGGTAAAATGAAGTGCCGGACCCGGATCCGGCGTGTTCCGGCACAAATTAAGCCCTGGATAGAGACAAGATTAATTAAATATCTCGTTTAACAACTATAGTGAGACGCGATCCACTATCATCCTTGATAAACTGTCCGACGTACACTTTTCTCTGCAGCTCAGATCAGCGCATGGCAGTGTGTGTGTGGCTGTGTGTGTGTGGTCACGTGATGTGTGTTTTCAGTGGACGGAGGGCTGTTCAGAAATGCTAGATAAAACACCAGTGTGGACGTGGGTCATTTTCGTTCTAAAATGGCATTTTAAAAGTAAGCTGTATTAGTGTAAACGGGGCCTGAGTGTGTATTTTTCACGAGTGGGTTTGCGACGGGGGCGGGGCGATGGATCGCGATGCCGGCTCAGCATCGTGATGTCTATCGGCCATCGGCGATGGACGATGGCATCGTCTATCGGCCCAACCCTATTTAACACTACGGTTAAAGTAAAAAAAAAATTCTTAAAATAATGGTTATGAGTAATTATGACAGAAATTTTGAATGGCCCAGCCAGAGCCCTGACCAAAACCCAATTGAGCATCTCTGGAGAGATCTAAAAACGACTGTCCACCAAGGTTTACCATCCAACCTGACAGAACTGGAGAGGATCTGCAAGGAGGAATGGCAGAGGATCCCCAAATCCAGGTGTGAAAAACGTGTTGCATCTTTCCCAAAAAGATGCATAGTTGTATTAGATCAAAAGTGGGCTTCTCCCAAATACTGAGCAAAGGGTCTGAATACTTAGGTCCATGTTTTTCTTTTTTAATAAATATGCAAAAATGTCAACAATTCTGTGTTTTTTGGTCAATATGGGGTGCTGTGTGTACATTAATGAGGAAAGAATTTACTTAAATGAGTTTAGCAAATGGCTGCAATATAACAAAGAGTAAAAAATGTAAGGGGGGTCTGAATACTTTCTGTACACTTCCTGCAGAATAGTGGCCAGGTCACTACATGATGCTGGTGGAGGAAAACGTTTCCTGACTCGCTCCTCCAAAACACCTCAAAGTGGCTCAATAATATTTAGCTCTGGTCACTGTGTAGGCCATGGGAAATGTTCAACTTTACTTTCATGTTCATCAAACCACTCTGTCACCAGTCTTGCTGTGTGTATTGGTGCATTATCATCCTGATACACAAGACCACTTTCAGGATACAATGTTTTACCAATTGGGTGCATATAATCCTCCAGAATGGTTTGGTAGTTCTTGGCAGTGACAAGTCAAGTGGCAGTCAAGTATTGGGCCTTGGGAATGTCATGATATTGCAGCCCAAACCATCAATGATCACCCCCATGCTTCACTCTAGGCATGCAATAGTACGCTTCTTTGGGGCTTCTCCACACCGTAACTCTCTCGGATGTGGGAAAGACAGTGAAGGTGGACTCATCAGAGAACAATACATGTTTCACATTGTCCACAGTTCACAATTAAGTGAGTTTCTTCTTAAAACAAGCAATAATAGTAGTATTGGTCCTAGGGAATGCCATGATATTGCAGCCCAAATTATCACTGATCACCCCTGTGCACGCAACAGTCTGGGTGGTACACTTCTTTGGGGCTTTTCCACACCGTATCTCTCACGGATGTGGGAAAGACAGTGAAGGTGAACAATACATGTTTCACATTGTCCACAGTTCACAATTAAGTGAGTTCCTCCTTAAAACAAAAAATAATAGCAGTATTGGTCCTAGGGAATGCCATGATATTGCAGCCCAAACCATCACTGATCCACCCCATTGCATGCAACAGTCTGGGTGGTACGCTTCTTTGGGGCTTTTTCACACTGTTACTCTCTAGGATGTGGAAAAGACAGTGAAGGTGGACTCCTCAGAGAACAATACATGTTTCACATTGTCCACAGTTCAAAATTAAGTGAGTTTCTCCTTAATACAAGCAAAACAATAGTATTGGGCAATAGGGAATGCCATGATATTGCAGCCCAAACCATGAATGATCCACCCACATGCGTCCCTCTGTGCATGCAACAGTACGCTTCTTTGTGGCTTCTCCACACCATCACTCTCTCGGATGGGGGAAAGACAGTGAAGGTGGACTCATCAGAGAACAATTATTATTATTATTAATTACTGTGGTCTAAAACCAGGCAGCACTACTAATGATTCACCTCACACATTCACAGAAACTTATTTCTGCATTGCAAATACACCTGCATTTTTGCAGCTATGGTGCTGGTTACATGGTATAAAAGATTAAAGTGCGCAGCAGGGATGGACAACGAAAGCAGAGTGCAGGGCACCTACTGCTGGGTAATGCGGGCTTATTTACAGCCTATAACTACAGAGCCAAGCAGCCTCCAGCACACAGAGCTGCTTAAATAAACTGCAGCTACTAAACACTGCACCATAACACTGTAAAACCCACAGTAAAGTGACCACCCTCACACAGCCAGAAATATCGCAATGTGTGTACATGAGCACTGAGAAACAAACACTCGTAATGAAAATCAAATGCTCAATTCTGATTGTATTCAGTTGTTCTGTGTTTGTTGTGCAACTGAAACACCTGCGCAATGATCCGAGTTGTAACTAGAATTACATTACTCAAATAATTAGGCACATTAATAGAGTGATCCAGACTCCCAGGAGGTCTGCTTCTGGAAGTGCCTTTCAAATTATTTTTCTCCACAGGCATTTGTTTTAAAAATTGCTAAACATTTAATTCAGCCAACCAACAGCTCTGAGATTTGAAGCAAAACATTAAGAGAAAAGCTGAAAAAAACCCCAAAAAGAATCATGAATGTTTTTGATGACAACATTCTGGAATGAGTCGTATATTCAGACATGAACAAATAATAAAACTCGCCTTAATGCCTTCCAAAGTTTCTCGCCAAAGGAAGTGATATCACGAGGAGCACGCCACATGCTTTTTCGATCAGTGCTTTAGAGATTTGTTTTATTCGTTTTTATAACTGATGTAACCAGCCTGATCTCACAAGGAAACGTAAGTATTTTACGTTTTGTCAGTTTAGTGGATAATTCGTCGAGTTCAGTCGTACGAAAACGTACAATTTGAAAAAGGAGGCGTGGCACCCAACCCCACCCCTAACCCCAACTGTCATTGGCGGATGAGCAAATTGTAGTAAATTGTACGAATTGGATCGTATGAATTCATACGAATTAGCCACTAAATCAAAAATTTACGAATTGCCATGAGATTGCATTGGATGTAACAGTTGACTAAAATGTAGAGAAAAAAAACTACATTTTAAATAATAAAGAAAATGGCTGTTTCATGCAGGTGTTGAATATAAAAACTAATAATAAACAGTTAATTGTTGCTGTGCCTTTTGTTGCACATTTTTATCATTAGAAATTAAGGTAACACTTTATAATAACTGCACACTATGAATCATCTATTAAGCATTAGCAAATAGTTAATTCACTATCTGTTAAGCATTAACTCTACATTAATACTCGTTAGTGAGCAGTTTATACTGCAGATACTTATATACTTGACTTATAAGCACATTTATAATGTGCTTAATAATTGTATTTTCATACTTTATTACTTATTGATGGTTCATTATTAAATTCAGTATTGCATTATTTACGAACAATTTCTATTTAAGAGTAGTTGTTGGCTTTTAGAATCATTCAGAATGAGTTAGTAAATGACTAATAAACTATTCAAATCAACATTTATATATTTTATTATTCAGGCATATAGTAATGATTACTATGTATGTTAATACAGGGTTTCTACAGGTTTCATCAAGTCAAATATAAGACTTTTTAATACCTTTTTAAGACCATTATGAATGAAATTTCAGACTTGCACAAGCCTAAATGCTAAGGATTTTTCAGTTAAAACATAAAAAAAAAAAAACTATTAAAAACAAATGTTATTGTAAGGAAGATAATTAAACCACATGTTTATAAATAGAAATATGAATAGAGATGGTACATAGAGTTAATAAATAAAACTTTGCTGAATCTTTTATTGAGATGGAATGATAGTGATTGGATGGGTGTTGGCCCAATTGGGTAGCTTTACGTAGACATAGGAAAATTAAAACCTGTTTAAAATGATTTAAGACCTACAACACAATGTTTCAGTAAATTTAAGACATTTTAAGACTTTTTAAGACCCCGCGGATACCCTGTAATAATAATAATAATTCCTTACATTTATATAGCGCTTTTCTGGGCACTCAAAGCGCTTTACACATAGGGCGGGGGATCTCCTCATCCACCACCAGTGTGCAGCATCCACCTGGATGATGCGACGGCAGCCATATTGTGCCAGACCGCACAGCAGTTGATTGGTGGAGAGGAGACAGAGTGATGAAGCCAATTATGATATGTGGATGGTTAGGAGGCCATGATGGACAGAGGCCAGTGGGCAGATTTGGCCAGGATGCCGGGGTTAAACCCCTACTCTTTTTCGAAGGACATCCTGGGATTTTTAATGACCACAGAGAGTCAGGACCTCGATTTAACATCTCATCCGAAAGACAGCGCTCACTGAGCAGTATAGAGTCCCCGTCACTATACTGGGGCATTAGGACCCACACAGACCGCAGGTTGGGCGCCCCCTGCTGGTCTCACTAACACCACTTCCGGCAGCAACCTAGCTTTCCCATGTGGTCTCCCATCCAGGTACTGACCGGGCACAGCCCTGCTTAGCTTCAGTGGGCGACCATGTGAGAGTTGCAAAGAGCTAGCTGGCGGTAAATGGTTAATAAATGCTTTATTAACTCAACTTCATCCAGTTGTGTGACCTAATCTAAAGTGAGGACTATTTATGCTTTATAAATCCCTTATAAATGACAATGAAAGGCTCAGTATCAAATAAACGTTTGCAATCTTATCTAAAAAATAAATTACTGTAAACCTTAAACAGGAGTGTCAAAATACAATTAGGAATAAATACAATTAAATTCATTTGGATAAAGCAACAACAACATAACAATTTAGCAATATATTACGATACAGCATTTCAAAGTTATTTAACAATGTTTAAACTGTACAGTAATTTTATTTTAGTTAAGACTGCAAAGATTTATTGTTAAATTGATACAGTTTCATTTGTGTATCTTCAAATGAATAGAAATGAAGACTTTTTTTATCTTGGTGGTTTGCCATCTCTATGTTGGAGGAAAGTCCTTACCCCCGGTGGAGGAGTTCAAGTATCATTTTGTTCATGAGTGAGGGAAGGAAGGAACATTAGATTGATAGATGGATTGATGCAGCGGTAGCAGTAATGCAGTTGATGTACCAGTCTGTTGTGGTAAAGAAGGAGCTGAGACAAATAGCAAAGCTCTCGATTTACCGGTCAATCTATGCTCCTACTCTCACCTATGGTCATGACCCAAAGGACAAGATCTTGGATACAAGCGGCCGAAATGAGTTTCCTTCGCAGGGTAGCAGGGCGCACCCTTATAGATAGGGTGAGGAGCTATGTCACCCGGGAGGAGCTGAAGTAGAGTCGCTGCTCCTCCACATCGAGAGAAGTCAGCTGAGTTGGCTCTGGCATCTGCTTCGGGGATTCTATCTAGGAAGGTTTTCAAGGCATGTCCCACCGGGAGGAGGCCTCGGGGAAGACCCAGGACATACTGGAGGGACTATGTCTCTCGGCTGACCTGGGAACGCCTCGGGATCCCCCCGGAGGAGTTGGAGGAAGTGTCTGGGGAGAGGGAAGTCTGGGGTTCTCTCCTAAGACTGCTGCCCCTGCGACCCGGCCCCGGAAAAGCAGTAGAAAATGAATGAATGAATGAATGAAAAGAGTATAACTGAGCCTTTAATTGTCATTTCTTAGGGATTTGTAAAGCATAAATAGTCCTCACTAGATTAGGTCACAAAGCTGGATGAGTTAATAAAGCATTTATAAACATACAAATTAACCATATGCCTGAATAATAAAATATATGAATGTTAATTTGAACAGTTTAATAATCATTTACTTATGCCCTCTGAATAATCTTAAAATAGCACCAACTATTCTTAAATAACTGCTTTGTAAATAATGCAATACTTAATTAAAGAAAAAATAATAATTATCAAAGTATGAAAATACAATTGTTAAGCAAATTACAGTGTAAATGTGCTTGTAAGTCAAGAATACAGCATTTGTAGCTGTATTTATAAACTGTTTACTAATGTAGAGTTAATGCTTAACATCTAATGAATTAACTATTTGCTAATGCTTAATAATTGATTCATAGTGTGTAGTTGATATAGTGTTACTGAAATTAATAATTAAAGCTGAATATACAACACAAATCGTGCTCAGATTTGCTGTATGAACCAATCAACAATAGCCCAGAAAATCAGAGCCAGACTGCGGATTTTTGGCAAATTTCAAAGAAAATCAAGCAGTTTATGATGGTCACAGACTCTGATTTCTCTTCCAACTCAGCATTTCTTTTGGGAGCGAAACTACTACTGTGCTCATCTCCAGCACATTCATGCACATCTAGGCGTGTTTATGTGAGGGCTTCCAGCATTTGGAAACATTTGAAAAGTTTGATCTGCAGTCATTTACTCTCTAATGCCCGGTTTCTCTCTATAACCAATTACAAAGTAAAAAATCCTATGAAATATTTTTTTTTTAGATGCTAGCATCAGGCCCTGTCTACATGAACACAATTCACAATGGGTATTTTCAAAACTGCACTTTTTTTCTACACGGTTTCGCTGTTTGTCCACACAAAAACAGAATACAGTGGTCCCTCGTTATTCACAGGAGTTACGTTCTAAAAATAACCCGCAATAGGTGAAATTCGCGCAGTGGTCACCTTTATTTTTTACAATTATTATAGATGTTTTAGGGATGTAAAACCCCTCACTACATATACACTTTTGTCAGACAGGCAATAACATTTTCACATTTTTCTCTCTTGTTTAAACACTCTCAAAGTTCAAACTTTCATAGAAAAATAAGTCCAGTATCATAGAATGAAACCAAAGATCAAAACCTGTTGTCAGACGCAAACATTCATCGCTGTCAGCAAAAGCTTCATAAAGCTTGTCGCCGCAATAGCCTAGTGGTTAGCGCACCGACATATGGTGCAGTAGCATGTCAGGGCGGCCCGAGTTCGAACCCCGGCTCAAGGACATTTCCTTAACCCCCCCCTCTCTCTCCAACTTTGCTTCCTGTCTCAGTACTGTCCTATCTAATAATGCCAAAAATAAATCTTAAAAAAACAAAAAAAGCATGTCAAAAAAAAAACTGGCAAAACAGCAAGGCTGCACAAGGTGAACCGCGTTATAGCGAGGGACCACTGTATACTAAACAGAAAACTTTCTGAAAACTCTAGCCAGGGTGGAGAGTTTCTGAAACTCTAGGTACAGTGTGGTCGTGTGCAAACTACAACCAGAGTTTTTGTCTCTTGCTGTCAACATGCGCGCTGTTTTCTCCTTTTTGATTGGCCAACATGGCTGTGTTCACACCAAACAGAAGATGTGAACAAGGCAAATTCCACATTGACTTGTATGCAATATACTTCCAAAAATACTTAATTCCCTGTTTGGTGTGAACTCAGCATAAACGTGTCATTATCTTCAGCCCTTGCATTACGGTGCGTTTTTGTGTTGTCATATGGACAGTGAGGGAAAAATACCTGTGTACATGGTGTTACATGTTGTGTACTCCAGTATCTGACATGCCCCGCCCCTTTAAGACGCTTCTCATTTGATGCGCTTGAGCACAACCACTCTCACTGGCAGAGCGGTGCTAAAACAAAACGCTATTGGCCGTTTTTATAAAGGGAAGTGGCTACTAAATGTCCTGCCGTCTCTTCATGTTTCAGTTGAGATTACGTCAAACATTGAATGAAAAAAAATGCACATTTCACAGCACTTCACGGGATCTTTAAGTGTGATGCCCAATGTATTAATATCACTGCACATGGATAAAGAGACATGCACAACTCTTTTTCAATCCATCGAGGTCAAACATGAGCAAAAATGAACAGATTGCATGGAGAGCTGCTTCATAGTAGAAACGGAAATTTCTACTACTAATTCTAATGTTTAGAAAATCTAAAAAGATAGTATGTACGTGAGCATGACTATTTAAAAAGTGTCTCTCCCTTGCTGTACACAATCTTACTCACTGAAAAGCTGTCATGAATAATAAGGTAAAGCATCTTCTCATAGGAAATGAATATTCACAAATATTTATGAGACACCCACAGGTCATAAAGTAGATTACATCACTTGCTGTGACATCGACCTCAAAAAAGCAACATTATCCAGTTTTCTCTTACAAATGAATGAACCGATGCGAACGCTGAAACATAAACACTGCTAAACTTAAAAATAGGGCAGCACGGTGGCTCAGTGGTTAGCACTGTTCCCCCACAACAAGAAGGTCACTAGTTCGAGTCCCGGCTAGGCCAGTTGGCATTTCTGTGTGAAGTTTGCCTGTTCTCCCCGTGTTGGTGTGGGTTTCTTCCGGGTGCTCCGGTTTCCCCCACAGTCCAAACACATGCGCTATAGGGGAATTGAATAAACTAATTTGGCTGTAGTGTATGAGTGTGAATGAGTGTTTCCCAGTACTGGGTTGCAACTGGATGGGCATCCGATGCGTAAAACTTATGCTGGATAAGTTGGCGGTTCATTCTGCTGAGGCAACCCCTTTGTGAATAATGGGATGAAGGAAAATTAATAAATGAACTTAATAATTTAGTGTTTTTTGACACTTTAACCGTTAAATCGGACCGAGTGGTTGACCACGGTGGAAGTTTCATTATACGTTTACTTTTTTAAATGCTCTCTTCATCTCAGAGACATGAAATTCTGAAATTTTTCATAAATAATCCATCATAAAACACACAACAAAACTGGTCTTGATTCGGTTCTTCCAAAGGTGTGTGAAAAATAAAAATCACTGCTCAGCTTCCTTGGGGTCAGATTAAAAAAACTTTTTTGTTTAAGCAAATAAACAAAGAGAAAACTGAAGTCATTGCATTTGGGAGAAGAGATGAGGTTCTCAAGGTGAATGCATACCTTGGCACTAAGGGTCAAACAACAAAAAATAAGGTCAAGAATCTTGGTGTGACTCTGGAGTCAGATCTGAGTTTCAGTAGTCATGTCAAAGCAGTTAGTAAATCAGCATACTATCATCTCAAAAACATCGCAAGAATTAGATGCTTTGTTTCCAGTGAAGACTTAGAGAAACTTGTTCATGCTTTTATCAGCAGCAGGGTGGATTACTGTAACGGCCTCCTCACTGGCCTTCCCAAAAAGACAGTCAGACAGTTGCAGCTCATCCAGAACGCTACGGCCAGAATCTGGCCAGAACCAGCAAATCAGAGCACATCACACCTGTCCTCAGGTCTCTACACTGGCTCCCAGTTACATTCAGAATAGATTTTAAAGCATTATTTCTTGTTTATAAATCACTAAATGGCCTAGGACCTCAATACATTACAGATATGCTCACTGAATACAAACCTAACAGATCCCCCAGATCACTAGGTTCATTCATTCATTCTCTTTTCGGCTTAGTCCCTTTATTAACTTGGGTTGCCACAGCGGAATGAACCGCCAACTTATCCAGCATATGTTTTACGCAGCGGATGCCCTTGCAGCTGCAACCCATCACTGGGAAACACTCATACACTATGGACAATTTTAGCTTACCCAATTCACCTGTATCACATGTCTTTGGACTTGTGGAGGGAACCGGAGCACCCGGAGGAAACACACGTGCACGTGGGGAGAACATGCAAACTCCACACAGAAATGCCAACTGACCCAGCCGAGGCTCGAACCAGCGATCTTCTTGCTGTGAGGCGACAGCACTACCTACTGTGCCACCGGGTCGCCCATTAGGATCATATAAACTAGAAATTCCAAGAGTTCAGTCAAAGCAGGGTGAATCGACCTTCAGCTACAGCGCCCTCCGCTGATGGAATCAGCTTCCAGAAATGATCAGATGTGCTCCAACATTAGGCACATCCACATCAAGACTGAAAACACATCTGTTTAGCTGAGCCTTTACTGAATGAGCACTGTGCTACGGCCCGCAGATCACACTATTGTGTCTTTCTTTTCATTCTTTTATAAACTGTTTAAACACATTTTAATCTGTTTTTAATCACTTTAATTATTTGTTTTATTTTCTTATACACTTGTCTCTTTTATTCCTGTTTATGTAAAGCACTTTGAATTGCCATGGTGTATGAAATGTGCTATATAAATAAACTTGCCTTAAGATTCATTTGTCCAAAAAAGTAGTAAACCCAGTATATTTCTGGAATGATTTACATTTCTAGGCCTGGATCTAGAGCACAAATGGATATCGGAATAAACATTTTATTGCAAGCATTCTCTCTCTCTCTCTCTCTCTCTCTCTCACTCACTCACTCACTCACTCACTCACTCACTCTCTCACTCTCTCTCTCTCTCTCTCTCTCTCTCTCTCTCTCACTCACTCATTTGTGTTAGTTTTATTTACTATTTTATTTAAATGTCATCACACACACACTGAAGAGTTATTTTGCATTATAAGCGCACAAACTAAAAGATAAAGCAGCACACATATGAATGTTTTATAATAAACACTGCAATATACCATAAATAACAGGAGCTGTCAGTTTTGGTTGGGATGAAGGTGATTTTTTCATGTGTATATTTATTCTATTCTGTTTGGCATTGCATGGAATTACTTTTGCCTTTCTTATTGTGATATCTATGCTTACAGTGGAATCAAATTTATCTTCTCATTTTGTGAAATAAATAAGATTTTGGTCCCTTCTTCACCCATCCCTAATTCCCTCTTTTTCCAGGTCGGTAACCATGGGAACAGAGGTTGTGTGTAGGTTGCAAAGAAACCAACTTGGTTATTTAACTCGCAGAGCTTTTATGGGAACAAACAATAGTCAATGTTAAAGCCTTATGTTGTGATTTTTGCAACTACGGATGAATATACAGTTGAAATCAGAAGTTTACATACACTGTAAAAAAAGGCACATAACCATTTAAATAAAGTCAAATTGTTAATGTGACTAAACTTTTTCTCTTTGAGGTAAGTTAGGATTATCAAATTTGTTTCTGTTAAGCTTAATAGCAGAATAATGAGAGAGATATTTTTTAAGAAATTGTTATAACTTTTCTTGAAAGTCAAGTTTACATACACAAAGATTATTATGCCTCTGAAAAAGCTCAGATGATGGTGTCAAGGTTTTGGAAGTTTCTGATTGGCTAATTGACAACAATTGAGTTAACTGGAGGCACAAATGTAGAACAGTATTGAAGGAAAACCTCAAACACACTGCTTCCTTGTGTGACAACATGGGAAAATCAACAAACCAGAATCTACAAGAAAGCCAGATTACAATTTGCTAAATTACACTGAGAAAAAGAATAATGTTTGGAGACATGTCCTGTGGTCTGATGGAACTAAGATTGAACTGTTTGGCCATAATGACCAGTGTTACATTTGGAGGACAAAGGGGAAAGCTTACAAGCCTAGGAACACCATCCCAACTGTGAAGTATGGGGGTTGCAGCATCATGTTGTGAGGCTGTTTTGCTGCAGGAGGGACTGGTCCACTTCACAGCATAGATGGCATCATGAAGAAAGAACATTATGTCGAAATACTGAAGCAACATCTCAAGACATTAGCCAGGAAATTAAAACTTGGCCACAAATGGGTCTTCCAAACAGACCATGACCCTAAGCATACTGCCAAATGAGTTAAAATGTGCTTTAAGGACAACAGAGTGAAAGTTTTGGACTGGCCATCACAAAGCCCTAAGCTCAATCCTATAGAAAATTTGTGGGCAGAGTTGAAAAAGCTTGTGTGAGCAAGACAGCCTACAAATCTGACTCAGTGACACCAATTCTGTCAGGAGGAATGGGCCAAAATTCCTTCAAACTATTGTGAGAAGCTTGTGGAAGGATACCCAAAACATTTGACCAAAGTTATAGTTTAAAAGCAAACTAAAAAAAATACCAAGGAAATGTGTGTAAACTTTTGACTGTCTAGAAATTAATAAAAAATTCTAAAAAAAAAAATTATCTCATTATTCTGGCATTTAGCAAATGTAAATGATTTAGGTAATCCTAACGCACCTAAAGTAGTAAACGTTTAGTATGATTTACCATCAGACATTTTTTTTAAAAATGGTCATGGTCCTTTTTTTAGAGGGTATGTAAACTTCTGGTTTCAACTGTATATGAATAAGGGTGACTACTTCTTTGTGATGGACCCCCTTTTTACTTTTCTGGCTACCTCAGCAGCGGAAGCAGTCATAGATGGGTCACCTGAAACCCTGTGAACAAAATGAGGACCCCCTTTTCTTTTCCCTCCACCACACCACATGAAAACCTTAAAATATCATGCAATTCTGAGTGTGCCTCACACAGGTGAGTGGGCTTGATAAACCACCAGTAGAAAACACACTCTTTTGCCTGACATTTTAACCAACACTTTCACCAGTTTTGCACCAGACACATTCTTACAATCACTTCATAGCTCTAGAATAAAACACAAGAAAACCCATTTTGCATTTTTAAAGTGTGCCTCACACAGGTTCAACTGAGTTGAAGCCAATCTAATTGACTAAAACATCTATTATCAGCTGCTTTGACGCAATCTACACTGTAAAAAGAGCTATAGAAATAAAGATGAATTGACTGACTGTTAAACACGTCATTACCGTCTTGTGAAAGGGATCAATTATAGCAAATTAACCAAGCAGAGCACGAGTCTGAGCTGACCACTGCTTGTAACTAATGGAAAAACACAGGTGTAAATCTCACCTTGACTACATTGGCTTTGTGTCTCTCCAGGACCTGAATGGTCTGAGCTGTGTTTGGATCAATGATGAGGATACTGGAGTGACAGCCTTGAGCGATCAGACCCTGCCAACCCCTACAGAGAAAGAGAGAGAGAGAATTATTACAGATAATTACACCAAATCTTAAATCGCTAACAAATGCAGGAAAAATTGAGGCATATCCTGGGAGAGAAGTCAAGTCTGACATCAACAGCAGCCAGATATGAGCCTCTGTTATAAACACAGAGAGTCAGCCAGTGAACATTTTTGAAATAATAAAATTATTACATTAAATTTATATTATTAATAATATAATACAAATTACATTAAAAATATAATAAAAATACATTATAATAAATAATAAAATTATAATACATAAAAATTACATAAAAAAAAAAAATCAGTCATTATTTTTTCTTTAATATTAATAATAACATTAATTTTTCTTTTTCTTTAATAACCACTGACTTCCATAGTATAAAAAACAAATGCTATGGAAGTCAGTGGCTACAGGTTTCCAGAAAAGCAAGTATCTGAGACACAAATTCACCCAGTTTATACCCACATGTAACGGCATATAGGTAAATACTGTATTATTCACAAACAGAACTCTAAAGTAAACCAGACACAGACAAAATAACAGCACCAAGCCTGATCTGATAAAATCAGGCTTCACCGTCAGCAGTCACGGCTTCATTTCATCCAGTCACACTGAATTAAACTGACATCACATCCAATGCAATGGAGAAACACACAATACTATGAGGAGCACAGTATTGTAGAGCATAATGGATGTCACTGTTACATTTTTAAATATAACATTATTGACTCAAATGTATGACCAATGTGACCGATAAAATTGCTTGTGATGTTTGGAATTTATGGACAATTTGGCACAGTTGTTATCTGATAAAGTTATCTAAGCATTATAGTTACAGAAAAGAGAAAATTGTGACAGACCCATGCATATTTCAATCCTATCAAAAAACATGATTACATTTGTTTTTTTCTGCTTATTCTCACCAGTTTTATTTGTTTAATTAAAAGTTTAACAAAATGTTTTTAAAAAGTTAATTTAAAATAGTAATAAAAAAATAATAATTCAATTAGATATAATATAATTATATTAAAAATACATTTTATTTTAATCAAATATATTTAATTATATTAATTAATTATATCCAATTATATTATTTGTATTATTATTTTAAAATGTTTCACTTTTTAAAATGCATTTTGTTATATATAAAACTACTTTTTGTTATAATATGCATTAATTTAAAATGCAATAATTAGTGCTCCGTCACACAATTCTTTAGAAACTATTTCAATATTATGATTAAATATTTGATTATTATTAAATATCTGACCATTATTACCATTATTAGGATGATTTGATGAATAGAAAGTCAACAACAACAAAAACAGAATAAATCTAAAATAAAAAAAAATTGTATTTACTGTCACTTTTGATCAATTCAGCATTTTGCTGACTAAAAGTGTTCATTTATTCTATTTATTTACAATAAATAAATAAATAAATAAATGTTCCCAGACTGGTAAATCTCAATTATTTTCTTTCTCCTTCATTTTTGAATTTCTTTAGATCTCGGCATGATGTCTAGCTTTTGAGGATCTTTTGGTCTACTTTAATTTGTCAGGCAGGTCCTATTTAAGTGCAGTGTTTCCTCTAGGATTTTTCCCAGCTGTGGCGGCAGGCTTTTTTTTTTTTACACAGATCTGCCAGCTATTTCAAAGACAAATATTACACGCAGTATTACAAGTTGAAAACGCATTCATGTAATATGAGCATGTGAATCTCTTTGCTTGCGCGCCGTTTTCCTCTTCGTGCACAAAACTTCTTGCACGCACTCAAATTTACATGCTCAAGTGCAGATCTTCTCATGCGCTCTCCAGTAAGTGCTGCTGAAGTGCGATTTAGTGCGTTTATGTGCGTTTTCCGACATTAACGCGTCCTGAAGTAAAGTGAAACGGCTATAAACGCCAGAAAGATAAGTATACTTATGGAAACTGTGTTCATCTTAACTGAAAGCTACGCCGTGTTTGCTGGCGCCCCACGCATCACGCACCTGTCAGTCAGTCAGTCAGCATGTCACCTTTAAGGGTCGAACAAATAGCACACAGCACTACTACGGTTACAGAAATGTTTGCGCTGTTTTAATTCACTTACCTTTTAATATGTTTTGTTGCAATTATAACCTGCTATAAAAAAAACACGACTAAATGTTTTAAATGAAAAGTTGTAATGTAGCTGTGGTGGGATGAATTTTGGCGTGGCGGCCCGCCACGGATGAATGAATGTAGCGGAAACCTTGAAGTGCTTTCTTGATATTTCGAACAGGTGTGGCAGTAACCAGGTCTGCGTGTGGGTAGAGAAATTGAACTCAGGTGTGATAAACCAGAGATAAGTTATGTTTTAACAGGGGACAAGTGCTGCGTCCCAATTCGCATACTATCAGTCCTAAATACTATTTGAAAATAAAATTAGTGTGTCCCAAATCGTAGTATGTTAAATAGAGTATGTCAAAGGGTTCCGGATGGTTTACTATTTCCAGTAGAAATTCAAAGTGTAGAAGCGTCCATACTCCAACCACTAATATTGCCCACAATACATTGCGTGTTGGCCGTGAATTTGATTAGAACTACAAACTCGGGTAAAAAGTGTAAACAAACTACAAACATGACGAACACGCAGACCAACCGTCAAGTAGAGAGGCTTCGGTAAAGTTGTTTGAATGACTGTTAGTCAATAACTAGCCTACTGGAACATATTTAAACCATGTTTTCAATGTTATATTTCATCTGCAACAACAATACTGAACTTATTTAAAGATGTGTTTGGACATTGACGTCTGAATGCATAACTATCCAAAGACCTGAGAAGATTTCTCTGCATGAAAGACTGGCAAATGACAGATCATCCTGCTGCTGCTTCTCCAATAAGGTAGATAATTAAATATGAAAGAAATGTGGATGATGTGTTGAGAGGATTGACAGGGGATGCAACTAAGCAACACAACAATCTGTTAACGATGAAGTAGTATGTCCCAAAGCTTGCATAATCTTCTGTTACACACTCAAAAGTATAAACTTTTCCTTTACAAAAAAAGTACATACTTTTAGGGCATAGTATAAGTATGAAATGGCACTTCTCGTAAAAGAGTAGGGGTGTAACCCCGGTGTCCTGGCCAAATTCCCTCCTTAAGATTATGGCCTCCAAATCATCCCCACCCACTGAATTGGCTCTATCACTATAGCTGACCAGCCGACCTATAGCTGGTGTGTGGTGAGCGCATTGGCGCCATAGTCATGTGGCTGCCATTACATCATCCAAGTGGATGCTGCACACTGGTGGTGGAGTGGAGAGACTCCCCTCATGATTGTGAAGAGCTTTGGGTGTATGGCCATACACAATAAATGCGCTATATAAATACACATACATTACATTACATTATAAGTAGGTTAATTGGGACCCAGCAAGACACTGTTTTTACACAGGGCTATGTAAATTCATATTTTGTTGTTCCTCAATAATAAAAACCTTCATTTTAAAAACTGCATGATGTGTTTACTTGTGCTATCTTTGACTATTAATTAAATTAGTTTGATGATCTGAAAATTAAAGTGTGACAAACATGCAAACAGAAAAGAAATCAGCAAGGGGCAAACCCTTTTTCACATCACTATCTATAAATAAATTAACGATGGATGGATGGATCTTACTGTGTAATGGTAGTTTATCCACTTATTAGATATTCCAAAACAATATTAGGCAGCAAAATACATTTTTGACACTGATAATAATACAAAACATTACTTTTTTTTTAAAAGATTTATTTAGGCATTTTTGCCTTTATTTGACAGGACATTAAGTTGACCGGAAGTGAAATGGGAGAGAAAGATCAACGAGCCGGCATTCGAAGCTTTCACACCATATGTCAGCTCACTAACCACTGGGCTATGGTGCTGACTAGGTATGGGACGATAACCGTTTTCAAAGTATACTATATGTACTATTGGACCTACCCTGCTGAAAAAAACAGCTTAAACCAGCCTAAGCTGGTTGGCTGGTTTTAGCTGGTCGACCAGCCAGGTTTTAGAGGGGTTTTGGCCATTTCCAGCCTGGTCTTTGCTGGTCAGGCTGGAAAATGACCAGCTTAAACCAGCTAAAACGAGCTTGACCAGCCTGGTTTAAGCTGGACATGGCTGGTTTTGGCTGGTCAAGCTGGTTTTAGCTGGTATTTTCCAGCCTGACCAGCAAAGACCAGGCTGGAAATGGTTGGAAACCAGCCTGGAAATGGCCAAAACTCCTCTAAAACCAGGCTGGTCGACCAGCTAAAACCAGCCAACCATCTTAGCCTGGTTTAAGCAGGATTTTTCAGCAGGGTAGTGTCTGGAATAAAGAGAGTTATAATCCTTTGGCAGTTTTAATTATGAAGCAACAAAAAGAATGCATTATAATGGTAACCAGACTATAATACGTGTAAAACTGCAGTATTAACAACACTGTTAAATTAAGGTAAAGCTGGTTTTATAGCCGTCCCTATATTCTTCACCATGCTACTTTAAATATTCGGCCTAAAACGAATTTACAACATTAGCTCTATTTAATTGACTGTGAACAATGTTGTGCTTTGATAGTCACTGCTAATATGATTTCCCTATTTAGAATTTTCAAATAATAATTTTCTAAAATTATATTATTAAGGAGAAAGTCCAAATATGTGAATATAAAACTCAATTTACCTTAAACACTGTTAATTGTCACCCACTTACTGTACGATAAAACCCTAAACACTCCACATGTTAAGAAAATTGACTTGACAGCCAGATTAGCCAATATCGACGGCTTTATTTAATAATGGCTAACATTACACGCGTGCTGTTATAACTGTCAGAGTGTCTGTGTTATATGATGATTATATGTTGTTGACATCAATAATATCTGCAGAAGCTAAAGCTACTCACCAGTCCACTGCTGTCTTGTTCTGCAAATTAAGGGTTCCGGTCAGTGTCCGTGCGGCCAGTTTAATGTTGACAGTGTATGGAATCATGGTTGAAGCCATATATCAAAACTACATGAAAAGGTGGAATGTTTTGGGCTCGTTTTTAACGTAATGAATGATCGAGCTGTGTTTATTAGGAAGTGTTTGCAGTGCGTCCCATTATTGCTCCGTCCAGAAAAATGCTCCGTCAAATCTGTAGTTCCGCTCTGAGTGTCATTCTAGATGATTTTGTCGTATTTTTATTTTCATTTTGATTCAATGCCAATTTAACTAAAAGCAGTCAGTTTGTAATAAAAGTAAATTAAATAAAAAGTTTATATTTTTTACTTTTATAATTTACTTATACTATCAGCTTCTACTTCAGTTAGCTTAATTAGCCTACTCACATTATTTATCATCAGTCATTATTACATTTTCTTTTTATGTACTTAATTTTACGTGTATTTTCATTGGTGTTGAATGTGTAATTGTTGTTCCAACCAATATTATTTAGCCTAGGCCTATAGCATTTTTTAAACAGTACTTAGCTATCCCTGCTGAAAAACAAAAATGCTTAAACCAGCCTAGGCTGGTTGGCTGGTTTTAGCTGGTTGACCAGCCTGGTTTGAGAGGAGTTTTGGCCATTTTCAGGCTGGTTTCATCCATTTATGTTTGGGAAATGACCAGCTAAAACCGTCTTGACTAGCCTGGTTTAAGCTGGACATAGTTTTGGCTGGGCTCCCAGCCTGACTAAGCTGGTCAAGCTGGTTTTAGCTGGTCATTTACCAGCCTGACCATCTAAAACCAGGCTGAAAATGTCTGAAAGCAGCTTGGAAATGGTGAAAACCCCTTTAAAACCAAGCTGGTTGACCAGCTAACCAGCTTAGCCTGGTTTTAAAGCTGATTTTTTTCAGCAGGGATAGCCTAATAAACTAAAAACTTTAGACAAATTTCATCAAATATGAGACAAATTCTGATTTAATGAAGCTCTAAAAGGACAATAGTGTCAATATCTTAGCCAACTCATTCAAGCCTCTCACTTAATTATTGACAGTGCCAAATCTACAATATTTATGTAGCGAATCGAAAATCAATGAAATTGCGGTCTGTGTTGCAGGCACAAAACCAGACACTTTATCTCTGGGGCCCCCTGAATATATGGGCCCTTAGAATCGTCCTAACCCCTCGCTAAACACTCGCTCAGTTCAGGTCCAGTTCTTCTCTGGCCAGATGACAAAAAAAAAAAAAACGCAGTGTGATTTATGATTTCAGGGCACAAGTCAGATTTATGGCCTGATATTATATAATAACCATAATTATCTAAATGATTATAGATGCCCAGCTCATCGCTCTTCATAAAAAATGAACTGCTGTTAAATTTCAAACAGATCATTAATAATTTATGCCTCAATTACCATTTAATTTAATTATTATCATAGTATTTTTCATACCTAAAGTCATCTCTCAAAACCAACAAGGCTAAACGTGATCATTTACAAGTTTTATGAATGTCTTGATTAAATATTTAGCTGTACTTGTCAAATTTAGCTCAAAGTCCACTCACATAAATACAGTACATATTGCGTAAATGTTCATGCAACTAAATAATCTTCATGGAGTATTGAAAAATGACAGCAGGGCATCATTCAGAGAACATTTTATCGTATATACTTATGAAAGGATGACAAAATTCAATCAGTCTCCAAAACAAGCAACAAAATTACCTGATCCCATTCATTGTTAATGTACACCTGATTATAAGTGATTATAAGTGAAACAGGACAAGAGTAATTTGCCCTATGAGATGTTTAGATTGTTCAAGGATTAATATTTTATTAACATTTATTAAAAATAAATTGAAGGGCAGCATGGTGGCTCAGTGGTTAGCACTGTCGTCTTACAGCAAGAAGATCGCTGATTTGAGTCTGTTCTATAGAATTTGTTTTTCTCTACTATGAAAGTCATCAGGTGCCATCAACCAGCATTCTTCAAAATATCTTCTTTTGTCTTCAACAGAAAAAATACTCTCTTTAAGGCACTTTCAGCTTTGATTCAATTTAACCCATGTTTAACAGAACACTGGAACACATATAAGGCTAAATCTCAATTCTCTTTCTTCTCATGTTTCTACATCCATTTCTTGTCAGTGTCTTTGCCGTAACAGAGTGGTCGCCCCTGGTGAAGCAAATCAATAAGTCCAAAGAGCTGGCCTCTTTTTTCTCCCTTTGGTTTTTCATCTCGCAGGGTTTAGGTCTTAATAACTGTGTTAGCCTGAGGAGCCGGCTGCTGGTGTGTGATGAAAGCTCAGTAATGAGAACAGGGGGAAAACGAATCGTACATCAGATGGAGCTAGAAGTTAATTAGCCAATGGTTGATTCGCACTGACCACAGAATTTTTTCTCACCATGAAACACAACTTTAAGAAAAGCCACTTTTGAGTCTTCAGATATAGCCAACGTTTTTCAATTTAAAGGGTTTTCAATTGCTTTGATACAATTTATCACAAGAAATGCAATACATTGTTAAGACTCCCTCTTCAATCGCTGCTTTCAGAAACACAACCTTGGATCCAAAAGCATATAAAATAAAGTCAGATTAATTATTCCAAGTCACAATGACTTTGCTCCTTTTCATCTTGTAGCTTTTAAAGCAATGGGTTTACTCACTTTTTTAAGTAAAGTAGCTATTCGTTCACTCAGTCATTCATTGTCTTTTCGGCTTAGTCCCTTTGTTAATCCGGAGCCACAGTGGAATGAACTGCCAACTTATCCAGAATTTGTTTTACGCAGCGGATGGCCTTCCAGCTGCAACCCACAACTGGGAAACATCCATATACCCATTCAAACACACACACTACAGACAATTCAGCCTACCCAATTTACCTATACCACATGTCTTTTGACCTGTGGGGGAAACTGAAGCACCCGGAGGAAACCCACGCGAACTCGGGGAGAACATGCAAACTCCACACAGAAACGCCAACTGACACAGGCTCGAACGTGCTACCCACTGCGCCACCGTGCAGCCCCTAATCGCTTTTTTAATATATATATACTATATATATATACACATATATATATATAAATTATATATATATATATGTAAATTATGTAAATAAAGTCATCATGTAAATTAAGAGAAATTAAATTCCAAATTAAATAAAAACAACTCAACTGAATAGATTTTTTGTCCGTTTTTACACTCGAAAAATAAGCTAGATCACTGTTAAAGTAAGAGCAGCAGCCATGAGAGTTGAAAAAAAAATTAAATAAATAAAATAATAAATAAATAAACAAGCAAGCATGCATACAAACAAATAAATAAACAAGCAAACACATATATAAATAAATAAACAAGCTAGCAAGCAAGCATACCAGCAAACAAGCAAATAAATAAATAAGCGGATTGGATTCATTTGGTTTCCAGAGCATATTCATTATATGTCATTATACAACTTTGTGTCCTTGTAAACCACATAAACCTGTATGCACACACACAGAGAAATGAACTAGTGTGATGTGGCTGTAAAAATATGATATAACCGAGCCAGAAAACTCAACTAGCCGGTTCTAGGTATGTTATCTACAGTATATATTATTCAGGTCTGGACTCTGTGCAGGCCACTTCATGACTGTCCGTGTTTCATCAGGTTATATGATAAATATGATTTAAGCAGTGTGTTTGGACTCATTGTCATGCTGAAAAATACAACCATTACCAATCAGGTTCTATCCAGCAGGAGTAATATACATGATTAAAACCTTTAGCATTCAAAATCACATCATTTCAGGCAGTATTTTCCAACAGCGATGGAGGAAATGAGTTCAAACATAGAAACCCCAGCATGTTTCACTAAAGTCACTCATGCTTAATTTATCTCCAGCTCTGTCTTTCACGTGTCTTAAACAATTAGACTGAAAGACTATGAGGAAACTTTAGATTAGATAGATCAAAAGATCGGATGATAAGGAATGCATGCTGTTGAGTTGCACACTACCTGAGAAAGGATAAAACAAAACACACCAAACAAAGCTTTAATGTGTATTGGCAAGCAATCGTCAGGAGCTGCTTCATGAAATAATGATGATATGTTCAAGACTGAAAAAAAGCCAATGAATGAGATTGGATTCATTTGGATTCCAGTGCATAGTCATTAAATGTCATTATACAACTCTGTGTCCCTGTAAACCACATAAACCTATACCACACACACTCACAGAAATGAACTAGTGTGATGTGGCTGTAAAGATATGGCATAACCAAGCCAGAAAACTCAACTAATCGGTTCTAGGTATGATATCTATATATTATTCAGGTCTGGACTGTATGCAGGCCACTTCATGACTGTCCGTGTTTCATCAGGTTATACGATAAATATGATTTTAGCAGTGTGTTTGGACTCATTATCATGCTGAAAAATACAACCATTACCAATCAGGTCCTATCCAGCAGGAGTAATATACATGATTAAAACCTTTAGCATTCAAAATGACATCATTTCAGGCAGTATTTTCCGAAAGCGCTGGCAGAAGTGATGTTCAAACACAGGAACCCCATGTTTCACTGAAGTCCAAACGCGCTCATGTTTAATTTATCTCCGACTCTGACTTTCAAGTGTCTTAAACAATTAGCCCAAAAGTTGACTAGATATGAGCAAACTTCAGATTAGATAGATCAAAAGATCGGATGACAGGGAATGCATGCTGTTGAGCTGCACACTACCTGAGAAAGGATAAAACAAAACACACCAAACAAAGCTTTAATGTATATTGGCAAGGAATCGTCATATTGTCAGTGCATAGTCATTAAATGTCCTTATACAACTTTATGTCCCTGTAAACCACATAAACCTATACCACACACACTCACAGAAATGAACTAGTGTGATGTGGCTGTAAAGATATGGCATAACCAAGCCAGAAAACTCAACTAATCGGTTCTAGGTATGATATCTATATATTATTCAGGTCTGGACTGTATGCAGGCCACTTCATGACTGTCCGTGTTTCATCATGTTATATGATAAATATGATTTTAGCAGTGTGTTTGGACTCATTATAACCATTACCAATCAGGTTCTTTCCAGAACTCATGTTTAATTCATCTCCAGCTCTGTCTTTCACGTGTCTTAAACAATTAGACCAAAAGCTGACTAGATATGGGCAACCTTTAGATTTGATAGATCAAAAGATCTGATTATAAGGAATGCATGCTGTTGAGTTGCACGATACCTGAGAAAGGATAAAACAAAACACACCAAACAAAGCTTTAATGTGTATTGGCAAGGAATCGTCAGGAGCTGCTTCATGAAATAATGATGATATGTTCAAGACTGAAAAAAAGCTAATGAATGAGATTGGATTCATTTGGATTCCAGTGCATAGTCATTATATGTCATTATACAACTCTGTGTCCCTGTAAACCACATAAACCTATACCACACACACTTACAGAAATGAACTAGTGTGATGGGGCTGTAAAGATATGGCATAACCAAGCCAGAAAACTCAACTAATCAGTTCTAGGTATGATATCTATATATTATTCAGGTCTGGACTGTATGCAGGCCACTTCATGACTGTCCGTGTTTCATCAGGTTATATGATAAATATGATTTTAGCAGTGTGTTTGGACTCATTATCATGCTGAAAAATACAACCATTACCAATCAGGTCCTATCCAGCAGGAGTAATATACATGATTAAAACCTTTAGCCTTCAAAATCACATCATTTCAGGCATTATTTTCCGACAGCGCTGCCAGAAGTGATGTTCAAACACAGGAACCCCATGTTTCACTGAAGTCCAAAAGCACTCATGTTTAATTTATCTCCGACTCTGACTTTCAAGCGTCTTAAACAATTAGACCAAAACTTGACTAGATATGAGGAAACTTTAGATTAGATAGATCAAAAGATCAGATGACAGGGAATGCATGCTGTTGAGCTGCACACTACCTGAGAAAGGATAAAACAAAACACACCAAACAAAGCCTTAATGTATATTGGCAAGGAATCGTCATATGCAATCGTCAGTGCATAGTCATTAAATGTCATTATACAACTTTATGTCCCTGTAAACCACATAAACCTATACCACACACACTCACAGAAATGAACTAGTGTGATGTGGCTGTAAAGATATGGCATAACCAAGCCAGAAAACTCAACTAATCGGTTCTAGGTATGATATCTATATATTATTCAGGTCTGGACTCTATGCAGGCCACTTCATGACTGTCTGTGTTTCATCAGGTTATATGATAAATATGATTTTAGCAGTGTTTTTGGACTCATTATAACCATTACCAATCAGGTTCTTTCCAGAACTCATGTTTAATTCATCTCCAGCTCTGTCTTTCACGTGTCTTAAACAATTAGACCAAAAGCTGACTAGATATGGGCAACCTTCAGATTAGATAGATCAAAAGATCTGATTATAAGGAATGCATGCTGTTGTGTTGCACGATACCTTAGAAAGGATGAAACAAAACACACCAAACAAAGCTTTAATGTGTATTGGCAAGGAATCGTCAGGAGCTGCTTCATGAAATAATGATGATATGTTCAAGACTGAAAAAAAGCCAATGAATGAGATTGGATTCATTTGGATTCCAGTGCATAGTCATTATATGTCATTATACAACTCTGTGTCCCTGTAAACCACATAAACCTATACCACACACACTTACAGAAATGAACTAGTGTGATGGGGCTGTAAAGATATGGCATAACCAAGCCAGAAAACTCAACTAATCGGTTCTAGGTATGATATCTATATATTATTCAGGTCTGGACTCTATGCAGGCCACTTCATGACTGTCTGTGTTTCATCAGGTTATATGATAAATATGATTTTAGCAGTGTTTTTGGACTCATTATAACCATTACCAATCAGGTTCTTTCCAGAACTCATGTTTAATTCATCTCCAGCTCTGTCTTTCACGTGTCTTAAACAATTAGACCAAAAGCTGACTAGATATGGGCAACCTTTAGATTAGATAGATCAAAAGATCTGATTATAAGGAATGCATGCTGTTGAGTTGCACGATACCTTAGAAAGGATGAAACAAAACACACCAAACAAAGCTTTAATGTGTATTGGCAAGGAATCGTCAGGAGCTGCTTCATGAAATAATGATGATATGTTCAAGACTGAAAAAAAGCCAATGAATGAGATTGGATTCATTTGGATTCCAGTGCATAGTCATTATATGTCATTATACAACTCTGTGTCACATGTAAACCACATAAAGCTATACCACACACACTCACAGAAATGAACTAGTGTGATGTGGCTGTAAAGATATGGCATAACCAAGCCAGAAAACTCAACTAATCGGTTCTAGGTATGATATCTATATATTATTCAGGTCTGGACTGTATGCAGGCCACTTCATGACTGTCCGTGTTTCATCAGGTTATACGATAAATATGATTTTAGCAGTGTGTTTGGACTCATTATCATGCTGAAAAATACAACCATTTCCAATCAGGTTCTATCCAGCAGGAGTAATATACATGATTAAAACCTTTAGCCTTCAAAATCACATCATTTCAGGCATTATTTTCCGACAGCGCTGGCAGAAGTGATGTTCAAACACAGGAACCCCATGTTTCACTGAAGTCCAAACGCGCTCATGTTTAATTTATCTCCGACTCTGACTTTCAAGCGTCTGAAACAATTAGCCCAAAAGTTGACTAGATATGAGCAAACTTTAGATTAGATAGATCAAAAGATCGGATGACAGGGAATGCATGCTGTTGAGCTGCACACTACCTGAGAAAGGATAAAACAAAACACACCAAACAAAGCTTTAATGTATATTGGCAAGGAATCGTCATATGCAATCGTCAGTGCATATTCATTAAATGTCATTATACAACTTTTGTGTCCCTGTAAACCACATAAACCTATACCACACACACTCACAGAAATGAACTAGTGTGATGTGGCTGTAAAGATAGGGCATAACCAAGCCAGAAAACTCAACTAATCAGTACTAGGTATGATATCTATATATTATTCAGGTCTGGACTGTATGTAGGCCACTTCATGACTGTCCGTGTTTCATCAGGTTATATGACAAATATGATTTTAGCAGTGTTTTTGGACTCATTATAACCATTACCAATCAGGTTCTTTCCAGAACTCATGTTTAATTCATCTCCAGCTCTGTCTTTCACGTGTCTTAAACAATTAGACCAAAAGCTGACTAGATATGGGCAACCTTTAGATTAGATAGATCAAAAGATCTGATGATAAGGAATGCATGCTGTTGAGTTGCACGATACCTTAGAAAGGATGAAACAAAACACACCAAACAAAGCTTTAATGTGTATTGGCAAGGAATCGTCAGGAGCTGCTTCATGAAATAATGATGATATGTTCAAGACTGAAAATAGCCAATGAATGAGATTGGATTCATTTGGACTCCAGTGCATGTTCATTATGGGAAATGAAAGGGTAGATAAAACAGCCAAGCAAGCTTTGAAAAAAAGAAATTATTGACGTAGACGTCAAGCTTTCAAGATCAGAAGGGAAGGAGATTGTATGGTAAAGAATCATTAACGAATGGCCGGGATCAAGAAATAAAAAGGAAGACATCTATATTCATTACTGTGGAAAGCGGGGACAATTATGACTAAAGAATAGGACACAATAAACGAAACGGTGCACTTCATCTTGCAGGAAAGCATTCAAATGGATTTTGTGAACATTGTCAAATACTGTAGACTGTGGAGCATGTGCCTGCAAGCAGCATTTAATGGAGAAGGATTTGATGCAACAAATGGAAAAAAAAAATATGGTTAACAGGACAGAGAGCAATGCTGCCTTCACATCATTTCCTTATAAGACGTGCTTACAAGCTTATTGCTTTCAAGTGCATTATAGTTTAAAGAAATCATTGAGGACATGTTATTTTCTTGCCTATTTCTTAGGGAAATCTTATTACAGCTGAAATATGTTAAAGTTATGAGTAACATTCACTGCGCTATCGAGATTTATGCTCACAATAAAAATCAATAAGGAAAAATTAACAAGGTGCCAAGTCATAACCGTAAAGTCAGTTAAATGGATGCCTAGATGAGAAATAGGCTGATGAGGATAGAAAGGATGATGTTTATAACTCATGATAAGAGATTGTGAGCGCTCACTATAAAGATGAAATGGTCAAATAAAGAATATATTGACAGGCTGTGCGTTCTACTGCGCACTTACACTGGTGTATGAGTAAAGCATTTTATTTAACCAAAACATTAGCAGTTATGCAGCATTAGCAATATGTGGTAATGAATTATTATTTGTATTATAGAGCTAATAGGTTTGATTGAAGGTGAAGTTAAAGGCACAGTACGTGTTACGGTTCTTTAAGATGGAAACGCTAGGGTTACAGCAACATTTAAAATTTATGACGCTTTTGTGAATGGTGGTGGCAATGGAGCAGACAAACAACCAAATAATGCTTCAATAAGTGTTTATTTTTACAAGGTGAATAGATTATAAATAAAGTATATACAAAAAGAAAGGAATAAATAAATGGTTGTAATAAAAGAGGGAAGAGGAACAAAAGCGGCGCCAAAGAAAAGAAAATAATATAACAAAACACAACTAACTAGAAAACTCACAATCTCTAAACTATCTAATAAAAGAAAGAGAAAGAAAAGTCTTCAGCGTTTTCACGCCCTATCTAAACAAAGCATAAAACAAAACTTACAATGATTGGCGCACACTCCTAAACTAGTGTGTATAATACATTTGAATCTCCTATGTGTAGCAGTATGTAGGTCACGTGACATCTACCCTGTCCTCGAATCCCATTGATGTTGTGGATCTGGTGATGAGATAGAAAACGTAATTAGCACACTCTTTTAAAGATAGATTTTAGCACAAATGATTACAACACACATGGCACAAACTCTCAAACAATCCAGCAAAACAGTCAAACAACACAGCAAACACACAACATTGAGCATGCAAAAGCAAGCTAGCGTTCTGCCGTGCCGGCTTCCTTTTAAAGGGAGAAATCCGCTTGTGATTGGTCGCTGAGGATGACGTCATCGTAATGGTAATGATGATTGACATGTAGCGGAGCCAATGGAGAGCTGAAACTGGGCGGACCTAAAGAAAATGACAGGTAGAGAGAGAGAGAGAGAGAGAGAGAGAGAGAGAGAGAGAGAGCGAAAAAGAGCGCGGGAGAAAAACCAAAACAAAACACAGGCACAGATACTGAGCCGTAACAGTATGTAAATTCCACCACTAGAGGGTGCGTATTCACAACAAACAAAGGCATAGTCTGATGATGCCATGACTGAGTGTGCAATCATGGGAGTTGTCATCAACCGGTATGTGCGCCAGTGTGAGGAGGAGGGGCCGGGTGAAAAAAAAAATCTGTATTTTTGAACTGCAATACCTAGTTCAACCACTAGGTCAATCCTACATACTGCACCTTTAAGTAGTTCCAAACCCGTCTGCATTTCTTTTTTCTGTTGAACACAAAAGAAAACATTTTGAAGAAAACTGGTAAACATTGACAAATATTATGGAAGTTTCCAACATTCTTCAAAATATCTCCTTTTGTGTTCAACAGAAAAAAGAAACTCAAACGTGTTTGGAATAAGAAAATGGTGAGTAAATGACGACAGAATTGTCAGTTTTGGGTGAACTGACCATTTAAATAGGGTCAAATGCAGATTTGGGTAAACTAACCCCTCATAAGGAAATTATCATTCATTCATTCTTTTTCTATCAGAGTTCCTTTATTCATCAGGGGTTGACACAGCAGAATGAACCGCCAACTTATCCAGCATATGTTTTACACAGCGGATTCCCTTCCAGCTGCAACCCAGTACTGGGAAACAGCCATAAAACTCATTCACACACACTCATACACTACGGACAATTTAGTTTATTCAATTTCCCTATAGCACATGTGTTTGGACTGTGGGGGAAACCGGAGCACCCGGAGGAAACCCACACCAACACGAGGAGAACATGCAAACTCTACACAGAAATGCCAACTGGCCTAGGGACACGAACCAGTGTCCTTCTTGCTGTGAGGCGACAGTTTTAACCACTGAGCCACCATGTCACCATAAGGAAATTATATCTAAGTAAACAAACTCCACTACACCTCCTGCCATGAAGAACATTAGATTATAGTAGACATCCGCTATATGAGACAGAACCTGCCCCCCAGATACCTCCACAAAGCCTGCGCTCGGGTCTTCTTTTCCTCACTCTTCCTCATAGACACGATAGTGCTTTGGAGGTGATTTGTCCTGCTTGGTTTCAGAGCCACAGATTCAGCTTTTATTGCCATCTCCAGTGGTTGCCTTGGGCTGTTTTTCTCAGAATTGAAAAGGACTGAATTTTAAGCCCCTTGAAATGAATCTGTTGAAGAAACGCACACGTTTCACTGTTGCAGAGCTGTCATTTTAATGCATTAGATTTATTTGTAGTGCATGTCATATCAGTACATTTACTACCCCAATTTCTGTTTAATGGAAATAATTTTTTTATACACATTTCTAAACATAATAGAATAAAAAAAACGAATTTCTAATAACTGATTTCTTTTATCTTTTCCATGATGACAGCACATAATATTTGACTAGATATTTTCAAGACACTAGAAAAGTAGAAGTGAAGCACAGAGTCAAGTTTAAATTATTTTGTGAATTGGTTTCCACTTTGATAAAAATATATATTACAAACTCGATTAACCATTTTTAAGAAAACAGCATGTTTTACTAAAGCTTTTAGAGCTAGGGCGCCACCATCTTAAAATATCTCTGTGTCACCGGTTGGTTCCGTTCCCTCAGTTGAACAGATACAGTGGAAGTAAAGGACTGAACACGGAGACTGCAAAGCTTAATATAACCCAATGCGTGAAGTTGTGCATCCCAGAGCTGGTGCAAATACAAGCATCAGATGTGTGTCTAATATATGCAAAAATATTTAAACATTTTCTATTTTTCTTTTGTTAATACCTTTCGTTTGATGCACTCTCTCACACTGCTCCAGCGCTGCCTGATGAGGAGATTTACACTCAGACTGATGCAACGATTAAAATGAAATGATGACTTGACGCTTTACTCACGTCTGTGTGGATTATGTCAAGACATATTCCCTTTTCAAGTTGATCAATTTAATCTCTCAACATGTATGAAAGATATAAAAACCTGCCATGTGAAAGCCTGCACCGATCTTAGTTTGGTTTAAACACGAAAAGAGGCGAGGGGCTGTAGTAGTGAAAAGTTATTCTTTTGCAGTTATTCTCATTTTCTATTTAATTATGAGCTTTAAATACTCCATTTAGTCACATTTAAGCACTATTTTTAGCTGGATTAGCTTGTTGGATGGTCATCAAAACAGCACATTCAACTTTCCTCAGTCAGAATTTGGTCATTTGAATTAAAAACAATTAAAACATTACTTCACTTACGTCATATTCTGTGTGGTCTTAAAACCTTTGATGGGTTATTTCCACAATATGTGATGGCATTGCAGTCAAAATAGGATAAATGAGAAAATAGGGGCAAAAATTCCAGACCAATGGCAAATTCTGGACCTTTGTCCATTGTATTTGTTCAGCTGAGGGAATGGAACCAACCCCATGACGTCAGACACAGTATGGCAAGCCGTTTTGACTTTTATTCATTCTCAGGATATGTATTCTTGATAGCAACAATTTAATTCTTGATATCAACAATTCAGTTCTTGATATCAAAAAGGGTAATTGTTGATATCATAAATGTAATTGTTGATTTCATAATTGAAATTGTTGATATCAAGAAATGAATTTTCACTAGTTAAACATCACCATAGGCTTCCATTCAAATTGAATTGTTAAAATCAAGAATTGATTTCTTACTAGTAAAATGAAACTGTTGATATCAATAATTTAATTGTTGATATGAAACATGTAATTGTTGATATCAGGAACTAAATTGTTGATATCAAGAAATACTTTTCAACTAGTAAAGATTTTTTATATCAACAATTGGTTTGTCACTAGTGGCAAAGTTAATTTCTGATATCATAATTGTTAGTGAAATGAGTAATTTTAGAGATCATAAATTACTTGCCTAATTGCTGATATCTGCACAGCAAAAAAATCAGTGTACATTTAACTCAATTTGAGTTTAACTTAACACTCCTTGAGAGTACATATGTAAAATAACACTTTCTAAAGTGTGAAATGTGTACATTACTCTCAGAGTTCATTTTAACACAGTAAGAGTTTATTCTTACATCGAAATGGAGTGTGTGTTACCCTTCAAAGTGTTTCTATATTACCTTTTTTTCCTATATTATCAATTGGTGTCTGACAGATGATCAAATATGTTGAAAATAGTTTTAATTTATTAAATGTTCATTAATCTTTTCAGAAATAATTTAAAAACATTCAACTCTTTGCATTTTAAAATGCAACAAGACACGTTTCAAGTTTCAAGTAAATCATACTGGTTTGATCACTGTTTGTCTGAAAGAACCGGTTCAAGTAAAAAAACTGGACTTCCCATCACTAGTGGGAAATACACTGCATATTGGGTTGAAACACTGAAAAAAACTCTTAAATATACGCTCTTTCACACTTGTGGAATAAAATGTACTCTGGTTTTAACACTGAACAACCCCCAAAAAAATCACACTGCATATTTAACACTGGAATTTTTGCTCTAGGCAAAGGACTATCATGCCGCCCTCAACCCGAAAGTGAAAACAAAACTGACCAGTTCATAAAGTGGTGGTGGTGGGGAACTGTACGTTCACACTGAAAGTAGGGAGAGCGTCAAAGGTCGCTCTGGCCACCCTGGCAACGACACTGTCTGCGTTTAGCTCCGGCGGCGAGACCGTCAAAATTCGCTACATTGATCTCGTATTTAAAGGAGCCGTTGCAGCATATTAGCAAATCAGTTACACTCCCGCATAAAACATGTTTTCTAGCATGAAGATGTTGCACACTTCTTATCAAATTCATTTACTTACAGAAGATCTGGTTGCATGTGGTTTGACTTTGCTCCACTTATTTATCCAATGTGTCCATATGTCTGAAATATTCTGAAGCAGCAATACTGTTTTGTATTGTCGCATGAAATTCCCTCTTTTTTAAAGAAAAAAATATGTAACATGGATGCACATGAGTAACTCGCCAGTACTTTTTTAATGCATGTTACTGTAAGAAAAACATTGCAAACAATTGGAAATCCGGCGACTGTAATATTAAAACCCTTGGGAACAACTGTGGTCGGAACCAAAGTTCACAGTGACTGTGTTCTCTGACTCCTCTCAAGTGGTGGACTTCTACATTCTGATTGCTTACCGCCGAACTGCGTCACAGCTCATTACCATAAAGTTGACTTGATTTCAACTCTCCTCATCACCCACACCGACGAAGACGCGCCGCGCTGCTCCTCGCCGCTTATCGCCGCCGGCTCCCATTGAAAATGAATGACTTCCGGCTACTTTGATGCCGCTTTCGGTGTGAATGTACAGTAAAAGTCAGCACGTTGGGTTGGGCGGCGGGGCGTGTTTGCCGCCCTCACAATTATGCCGCCCTAGGCAGCCGCCTAGGTCGCCTCTATGAACGCGCCGGCCCTGATTCTTGATATCAACAGTTTAGTTTCTGATATCAGGAATGCAGATTGTTGATATTAACAATTAACTTGTTGATATCAAGAATTTAGTTTTTGTTATCAAAAAGGCATATCCTGTATGGCTATGACACAGTGATATTCCAAGATGGCGGTGCCCTAGCTCTAAAAATTAGTAGAACGTGCTGTTTTCTTTAAAATGGTTACATTAATCGAGTTTGTTTAATATATTAAAATCAAAGTGGAAACCAATTTACAAAATAATGTAAACTTGACTGACAGCTAAAGGCTTAACCATTAGAGGCTAGCATTAGAGGCTAGCTGTGTTATCCACACACATTATATAATTATATGCTCTGCATATTACACATTATTATTGTATGTGAGTTCCTGGATTATACTGTTTATCTCATAAAAGAGGAATCCTAGATATGTGTTTTCCGCACTTCCACAATATCGGACTCATCCAACCTTTCCAATGCATTATTAATGACAAGTGACAAACAAATAACTGAAGAAGCACTTTTTATTCAGTTTAGACTATCAGGAGTCAAGATGCTGCTTTAAAACAGTTTGGCATCTACATCATCCCAAGGCTCTTTTGAAAAGCTGTCATCCTTTATAGGCTGGCTTAACTTTATTCCGCTGACACCGACCTCTGTAATAAAAAGCTTTTCTCTAGAGCAGACCTTTCACCAAGGTCTACGCAAGGCGCACAAAACACTAAATAGAATGTTTTTCTGAGAAGATTTCTACGCAATGGATTTAAAGCGGACCTATTATACCAAAATCACTTTTAGAAGGGGTTTAAACACAGTTGTGTGGTAAAAGTGTGCGAATATAGCCAGCCTATGTATTAATTAAATGTATTAATCCTTTTATAATCACACTTGATATAAACAGTCTGCAGAAACACTTTGATTGGCATTTTCCCTTTGTACATGCCATCAGAGGAGATATATCCAGCTGCAGACCCGCAGACCCACACATGTTTCAGGATGCACAATCTAGGACACACGATCTAGGCAGGGGCGAACAATATTCATTCATTCATTCATTCATTTTCTTGTCGGCTTTGTCCCTTGCGGGGTCGCCACAGCTGAATGAACCACCAACTTATCCAGCACGATTTTACGCAGCGGATGCCCTTCCAGCCGCAACCCATCTCTGGGAACCTCCACACACACATTCACACTCATACACTATGGACAATTTAGCTTACCCAATTCACCTGTACTGCATGTCTTTGGACTGTGGGGGAAACCGGAGCACCCGGAGGAAACCCACGCAAACGCAGGGAGAACATGCAAACTCCACACAGAAACGCCAACTGACCCAGCCCAGCCGAGGTTCGAACCTGCGACCCAGCGACGTTCTTGCTGTGAGGCAACAGCGCTACCTACTGCGCCACTGCATTGCCGGGCGAACAATATATTAACGCAATCTCACGGCAATTCGTAACTTTTTGATTTAGTGGCTAATTCGTATGAATACGTACGATCTAATTCATACAAATTAGTACGATTTGCTCATCATCCAATGACGGTTGGGGTTAGGGGTGGGGTTAGGTTGCAACACCTCCTTTTTAAAATCGTACATTTTCGTACGACTGAACTTGTACGAATTAGCCACTAAACTGACAAAACGTAAAATACTTACGTTTCCTCGTGAGATCAGTCTTCTTTTTTTTCTTGTTTAACGACGACTAACTAGAAAAAACTAACGGAGCATTTTCATCACCTACTGTTTTTCACAAATATGCCGATCGAGCATTTCAGTCATTATTTCATTATTAAATCGTAATGATCATTGTAACGTGTGAGCAGTTTTGGTACTCAAATTATGTAAATAAAATTAATTAGTTAAAACACCTATGACTTTATTCACATATCCACATACACAAAGAAAACATAATAGACCCTAATTGTAGGATTAAGTGTAATAAACTAATTCAGGATCTTAATGTTGTCATACTTAGTTAAAATTGTTTTGTAGTAAAATATAAAAAACAAACAATAATGTGTCACATTAAAAATGAGTTACTATAGTTTATAATATAAAATTAATATAGTTATAAACTGATAAACTACTTAAACTTTTACTAAACTGTAGCAATATATATATATAAATTAATTATTAACAGATAATTTGTTTGTGTTACTATATTTGTTCCAACTATAATTACCACAAATTATCAGTACTTTATGGTTCAAAAACAATATATTACTTTCTATAAATGACAATAGTATTTATTCAATCGCTGGAGTAAAATATTAATATAGTGTTATACATTTATTAATGTGTAAGAGTCTAAATTATATGCATTTGTTTATATGGCAAAACATGTCTCCATAGAAAGTTCATACTGACTCCAAAGGCAGATACTGATTAGATCAGGGTGTGTGGACTTTAGGGGTTTTACGATGTGGTCACATGTTGATTGGTCAGTCTGAATGTCTCAGTATTTGGGCTTTGGTCATATGGTCAAGAAAGATACAAAATAGTTGGTAAAATTTGCTTTCTTTTCTTGCTCTGCGCTTTCCTGCGCTGCTCCTCTCCTCCTCTGGAGGCTATCTTCTCTGACTCTACTGCAATCAGGCTATCTTCGGGGCCTGCTCTCTTTGTCTCTCTTTCTCCCTCCCCGTCTCTCTCTTTCTTAGGTAACTTTATTTTACATTTAAGCTGGGTACAATTCATATCATGTTTTTATCATTTCATGATTTATTATTTTATACAGTTATTTGTAATTAATTCAGTTGTAATCATAGAGAATTATTGTCATTAAATAATTTCAAGAGTTCCCACTTAGATATCATTAGCGTTTATAGCAGGTTTGGCATGCTGTCCCGGGAGAGAACCCTGAGCTCGGAGATACTTGAGCCCAAGGCTCCCGCCCGGTCAATAAGCATATCAGGGGATTCGAGATCAGGTAGGTCTCGAAAGCTCCCCCTTAGAAAAGGGAGGAAAAGGAGGAGATGTGGTGGAAGGGGGAATTCTTCCAAAACAAAGATAGAGCAGTAGGGAGAAAACGATCCATTTATAGCAAGCTTGGATCACTCTGATTGGACAATTACTGATTACAGATGAGCAGCCAGTCGTGCTCAATCATATCACGTGCTCCTCTCGAAATTTGTTTATGAAACTTTACTTCATTTTCAAGTATTTGTGAATTGTTTTTGATTTAACATAAACACTACAAGTGTTTATTTAACATAAACACTTAATTGCTCCATATTGCAATACGATACAATCACATAATATCAACGCTCTCCCACATTTTTAGCTATTAATACTGCTCTTATTTCTGTTTTTGGAATAAGATTGCAGAAGAATGGTTTGACTTGAAATGTACAGTTTTTTACCATCCTGCTGATAACTTTTTAGTCGCTCGGCAGAACTACAGTTCGAACCGCTGTGGTTAAAACCCATTCTTACATATGTAAAAAGATTTGTATTACATATAAAGATGTATTATAGCCAGGGCTTAATTTGTGCCGGAACACGCAGTCCGGATCCGTCACCTTTGAAATCTGATCTGGCACCTCATTTTACCGATCCCAATCCTCAACCGTCCTTCACCCCCGCTGTTCACTTTCGCTTTCTTCCGCGACTCCCCAACCCTCTTCACTGTCGTCCGCGACACCCCCGCCCTGCTCACTTTCGTCCGCGACACCCATCCGCCATCCAGCATACCAACACCATCCCCCCTGTTTAATTTAGATCGTTTATATATGTCTGAAAAATATTCAGCAAAGCCAGCAGAATATTCATATTCGGCAAAGCCAGCAGATCATCTATGATGACTGGTAGAAAACTGTTGGTCTATTATATTGAATGGCGATCAGAAACAACGTTCCCCATTTGCCCATCTCGATCACCATATTTGTGAAATAGTATACACTATTGTCTACACTATTTATTAATAATATATATATAAAAATATATTGATGACAAGGTCCAAGGAGACGTTAATAACATTAACATCCATCGTAACCATAATGGTTCACCCCTGCCTAGGTCATGTGTCCTGGATTGTGTGTCCTGAACTGTGTGTGGGTCTGCAGCTGGATATTATTGCCATCAGAGGGGGAAAGCCCCACCCATTAGTGAGCATCTCTCCCTCGTTAGCATAAACAGCCCTAAGTGAGAAGCAGCCATCCGCCATTAGAGTTTTGAATCTCTTATTTAAATTTAAATCGTCAGTCACCAAAACTACGCAATATGGATCAAGGTCTAAAAGACTAAACCTCCACAAATATTCTTTAAATGCGTGAAGGATGAGTAAATGGGGATTTTTGGTTGAACGATCCCTTTAAGATACATTACCTGTTGTTTCTCGGAGTCCTTTCACTGACAGTTCTCTGTTTAAAATTTTTGGGGTTGAACAGTACAGAGGATTTCCCTTGGGCTATATACACACCGCCGCTGGGACTGGATAAAAGCACAACGTCTTAATTTTCTGAGAAGATTAAAGAAAGCAAGATTGCCTCAGAAACTACCTGTGAACTCTTATTGACGTGCAGCGGAGAGTGTACTGACATATTACTTTTCATCCTGGTACGGCAGTTGTACAAGAGGGGAACAGATTGCTCTGGAACGAGTTATCAATATTGCACAAGATATCATTGGTGGATAGAGCTACCATCAGTTCAGGACATTCATTTGTCCAGATATCAGAGCAGAACCTCCAAAATGATCAGATATTAGGGCTGCACGATATTCGAAAAAACTGATATTGTGATATACACTCACCGTCCACTTTATTAGGTACACCTGTCCAACTGCTCGTTAACGCAAATTTCTAATCAGCCAATCATATGGCAGCAACTCAATGCATTTAGGCATGTAGACATGGTCAAGATGATCTGCTGCAGTTCAAAGTGAGCATCAGAATTGGGAAGAAAGGGGATTTAAGTGACTTTGAACGTGGCATGGTTGTTGGTGCCAGACGAGCTGGTCTGAGTGTTTCAGAAGCTGCTGATCTACTGGGATTTTCACGCACAACCATCTCTATGGCAGTTCTGTGGGCGCAAATGCCTTGTTGATGCCAGAGGTCAGAGGAGAATGGCCAGACTGGTTCCAGCTGATAGAAAGACAACAGTAACTCAAATAAGCACTCGTTACAACCGAGGTCTGCAGAAGAGCATCTCTGAACACACAACACATCCAACCTTGAGGCGGATGGGCTACAGCAGCAGAAGACCACAGCCGGTGCGTCAGCTAAGAACAGGAAACTGAGGCTACAATTCACACAGGCTCACCAAAACTGGACAATAGAAGATTGGAGAAACGTTGCCTGGTCTGATGAGTCTCGATCTCTGCTGCCACATTCGGATGGTCGGGTCAGAATTTGGCATCAACAACATAAAAGCATAGATCCATCCTGCCTTGCATTAATGGTTCAGGCTGCTGGTGGTGGTGTAATGGTGTGGGGGATATTTCCTTGGCACACTTTGGGCCTATTAATACCATGTCAACGCCACAGCCTTCCTGAGTATTGATGCTGACCATGTCATAAACATATCACACATGTCACGCATAAAGCGTGAATCATCTCATACTGGTTTCTTGAACATGACAATGAGTTCACTGTCCTCAAATGGCCTCCACAGTCACTAGAGCTCAATCCAATAGAGCACCTTTGGGATGTGGTGGAAGGGGAGATTCGCATCAGGGATGTGCAGCCGACCAATCTGCAGCAACTGCGTGATGCTATCATGTCAATATGGAGCAAAATCTCTGAGGATCCAGTACCTTGTTGAATCTATGCCACGAAGGATTAAGGCAGTTCTGAAGGCTTAAGGTATTAAGTGTTGTGAAAAGGAACGGGAAAATTACAAACTGGTAAATGCTTTATTGTTTTAAAGCATTTTAAAATTGTTTTAACAAAAGCAAAACAAAAACAAACAAACAATAAAAATCATGAGGAACACGTTAAATAATGTTTGTTGAGTTATCTGCAATGAAATACAAGTCATGGTAAAGTTAGAAATCTCTTTCTTTTTTATTTGCGTTTCATACTGTCCCAACTTTTTCTGATTTGGGGTTGTACTGTACATCTAGCTCGTCCTGATTTTGCCAAGCACTAGTTGCCCTGAGACCAACATTTCTTATGATGACCCAGGAACAACAGCTCCATCAGTGTTGAAACAAAAAACAAGTATTACATGTTTTAATATTTTAGAAAAATAAGAAAACCTGAGAAAACACTAAACATTTATAACGGCGTCTGATAAATAGGTACTCTAAATCTGCAGAGATCTCAACTGGAATGATTAAACTGCATTTCTGCAGAGGCATACTCCTTGTGGAACTGCAAATAACTTTAGTGAGTAACTGCTTGTCAATTGCCAATTCTTTTCCAAAGGCACATTCAAGGACGTTTCAAACATTTCAAGAAGTATTTTCAAGCTTTTTCACATATAAGTTATTTTACATACATATTCTGACATATTTTAGCAAATTAAATATAACCTTCATAAGTCAGTACTGAAGACTTTGATGAAATTATTTATATTTTAACAAATTCTTTATTAAATGAGACAATGAGAACATTTATTATTTGTGTCGGTCATATCTTTGAGTCTTGTTCAAGATATCCAAAATCAACTTGAGTTGAGGCCATAAGTGCCCTTAAAAAAAATCATTTTTTTTTTGTCTGTCTTCTGCTTATCCCTTGGAACAGTGCTCAGACACATGGCATAAATAACACACTATGCAATCAATGAATGCTCTTTGAAAATAAAAATATCATTAACTTGAGTTGGCATTGTATCTTTATACTCTCAAGTCAAAAAAGTAGAAGAAATGACCATCAGAAAGTGCAAAAAGTCTACGATACACAACAGAACCGTACAAAAACAGTTTGCAGAAGAGCTTCCAATTCACATATGGGTTGTTCATTGACAGCTAAATCAGGTTTGGAAGCTTTAAAAACCCTACTGCTGTGTCCCAAATCACATAGCCTACTATTCTGGTACTATTTCAGGTAGACATTCAAAGTGTAGAACCATCCATACTCTAACCGCTAATATTGGATGTGTATTCGATTAGAACTACAAACTAAGGTAAAAAAAAATTGTAAACAAACTGTTTACTGTAAGCAACCATCAAGTAGAGAGGCTCAAATGACTATTAATTAATATCTATCCAACTGGAAAATATTTAAATGTTTAATGTTTTCTGTGTTAAGATCATACTTTATACCCCCGGTTTCACAAACAAGTTTTAAGGCTAGTCTTGGATTAAATTGCATGTTTGAGCTGTCTCAACTGAAAATAACTTGCAGTGAGATGTCTTAAAATATGTCAGTGTCACTTTTTGTTTACAGGTGCACACCAGTAATGTATTTTTCTAAGGCCGTTTTTATAAATGTGGCTTAAATAGCCTAATTTAACTAAGGTCTAGTCCTGGCTTAAGCTAAACCCTGTTTGTGAAACTGGGCCTATAAGTGCTAAACAGTTAATATCTTAATAATAGGAAGGCAATAAGCCAGTAGTAAATTCTAAGTTATTAATTAAATTAAGTATTTATAAGTTAAATTGGAAGTTATTACTTAAACTGCAAAATTCTACACAAGTAATGTGTGAAACAGAGCATGTATATTCCCTTTGTGCACTGTACAAAATGTTAAGTTCCACACTTAATCTGGAAACACAAACCGATTAAGTTGACTTAAAGAGCCCCTATTTTGCATTTAAAAAAGTCATATTTTGGTTTTGGGGGTCTCCAACAGCATGCTGATATGCATGCAAGGTCAATATGCGTTATTTATTCCTAATTATCCCAGAGACTCTCATATAAATCTTTCAGCGGAAAAATCGTTAATTTGATCCCAAACCCCTTCTTAGCGCGAAGCTAATCTGCGATGATTGTACCGATGACCCAGTATGTTGTGATTGGTAGACTGCATTCAGCACGAGACAGAAAGAAATGGCCACCACGGCTACAGAATGAAGTAGCAGAAAGTATGTGAGAGCCCAATGCAGGAATGCAATAAAGCAATGCAGTTAAACACCAGCATATTACTCTACTCTTAAACCTAGCCACAAGCAATAACAATGACACACGTTCAGTATTAATCCACACAGTGGCAAAAGTTGAACTATTTTGAAACTTGACCGCTCCACACGTGTGCAGGAACAGCTGATAGTGGCCATAGCAAAGGAAAACAGCAGAGGATCACCAGTTCAGAAACACATTTAAATCGGTAAAAGAAGAAGCATGCGTCAAGTTTTCAATGCGGATTTGGACGCGATATGTGAATAACCCCATACAGATTTAACCTGAGAGATGCAGCACAAGCACTGATATTATATATGATAGATACATGATTACAAGCCGTGCGGGGCCATTACAACTCATAACACACAATTAAACACATATTTTGCAAACTACGAGGCAACAATTTTATTTACACTTACATTTTATGATCCGGAGGAAGAAGAAACTGGTCCATTTGAACTGTAAAAGTCCCTGTCAAAGTCCCATAGCCTCTGCTGCTCCTTCGATAACAAACGGCCTGTGAATCCAACGCTGCAGTGTAGGTTATGGTATCAATCATCAGAAAAATGACAGGAACAAACACAGCACACGGTTGGCTATACTGTGGTACTGTTGTGAAAATAAACGTTAACCCTTTATTCCCCTCAGCCGAATCTCCATCTGTTAGTCATCGTAATCTTCAGTCATGATCAGTCCCGTGATCCCCCACGCTAGTGTGTGGAGGGAAAGCGCGTTCACATTTTACCAGAACTGGAACTACATATTTGGTGATGTACCGTTTCAACATCGATGTGATCAAAAAAAAGATCCAAACCGAACTCGATTCATTTATTCGACTCTTGAGGCGACTATTGCGCTAAAGAATCAATAGTTTTAAACATGCTGCACTTTTAGATTTAAACCCTCAGCTGGATGTTTTCATTCACTTAGTGCTGTGTAACGCACAAAGTAACGCAGGGTTATATGTAACACAGAGTTTTAAGGTGTGTGCTCAGGGTTAACCTTTGCATGCTTCTGTGGTTTTTAATAGATTCAAATGTGTTTATCCAATAAACAAATAAACATACTGTGCTATGTAGAATAAAACAAGAAATGAGCCAATTACTGAGGAAATACAGCTACTATTTAAAGTAAACAGAAATTAAATGAACGGTGTGAAATCTGCCTTTGTAAGCATGTTACAACTAACCCCCTGTCTGTTACAACTTGCCCCGCAGGTGGGGTAAATGGTAACATTTATACTCCTGGCACTTTTGGCAATACTGCACAGAAACCACAGGTCCGGTGATCATAATTTCAGTGCTTATTATCACAAAGGTATACACAGGAGACCCAAATGAAAGTAAAAACAAGATGATTTATTAAAAGAGTCACAACTGGTATAGATCTCACCAGCTATAACAGGGCAAGGATGCCTACAACCGAATACGACACGCCAACAGTGGTAAAGGTTCGTCCGTGAACCAACGTCGCAGTCTCTTATGGATATCTCACCAGATATCAAGGGAAGGGAATGGTAGCGCTATGGAGCAGCTCTCAAGGAAATCGTCGAGTTTACCCACAGTAAAGTTCATTAGAGAAGCGGATTTGGGGTGTAGTCTCTCACAGATAATGTTGTCTTCAGAGCAGGCAGTAGTAACAACATCAAAGAAACGGAGACAAGCATAAGGACCAAATGAAGCAGGTTATATCGGAGAGCCTCCACCAAATTGAGCGAGAGAGTCTAACAGAGAGCAGACACAGGAGTGAACAAACAACGGCCCGATGACACGAGATACAAAACACTGAACATTTAAAGGCGCGGTAACGCGCTGCAGCTGTGGCTAAATGATTAACAGCTGAGATGTATGAGTGGTAACAAGACACGTGACAACCCAGCTGATGAATGTAAACACACACATACACACACACCACGCGGTGAAAACCCAAAAAAACACACCCACTTCCCACACACACACACATGCAAGAAGAACAGATAGATCACAACCGTGACACTCATTTGTAGGAGAGGCTTGAGTGTTATTGGTAAAAAAAAAAATGGTTTGTCTAACCCCATTACTTTGTTCATTATTTGACCAAAACCAAAAAGTGTTACTTTGTCCCTGCTGAAAAATCCAGCTTAAACCAGCCTAAGCTAGTTGGCTGGCTTTAGCTGGTTGACCAGCCTGGTTTTAGAGGGGTTTTGGCCATTTCCAGGCTGGTTTCCAGCCATTTCCAGCCTGGTCTTAGCTGGTCAGGCTGGAAGTTGACCTGCTAAAACCAGCTTGACCAGCCAAAACCAGCCATGTCCAGCTTAAACCAGGCCGGTCAAGCTGGTTTTAGCTGGTTTAAGCTGGTCATTTTCCAGCCTGACCAGCTAAGACCAGGCTGGAAATGGCTGGAAACCAGCCTGGAAATGGCCAAAACCCCTCTAAAACCAGGCTGGTCGACCAGCTAAAACCAGCCAACCAGCTTAGGCTGGTTTAAGCTGGATTTTTCAGCAGGGGTGTCATGAAGATCATTTTCAAAAACCCATATAATAGGGGCTCTTTAAATATTTTAAGTGGATTGAACATAAAACAATTAAGTTGTCTCAAAAGAATCTTAAAAATGATGATGTGTCAGCTCATTTTAAATAAATAGTTTGAACAAGCAGCAGAATGTGTGCAAATCTGATGATTTTTGTATTCAGAGACCTGCAAATAGTTGAACAAACCTAAAGATAGAGGTGTTGCTACACAATACTTGACCCTCAGACCTCTGCACTTCGCAACAGCAGATGAAACAATCATGACCCGGAGAACATTCGCTTGTAACGCTCAACCTTCTGCCCTGCACTCCAGCTCTGAGGGCTTTTTATGCATTTTATTTCTCTCTCTCTCTCACACATATTCTCAGCCAACCGCAAGGAACAGCATAATCTTAGAGATAGTACTTGTTGGGGCAAGTGGACAAATCCTACCTTTTTTAATTAAAAATCGTGACCTATCTCATCACCTTGGGCATCCTTGAGTATATTGATATCTCTATCAGTGCTCATTTTACATAAGCTGCAATTAAATATTATAAAAAGTAGTAAAATAATTACTGACATACTCTCTCTCTCTCTCTCTCTCTCTCTCTCTCTCTCTCTCTCTGTATGTGTATATAGTTGACATTTAAAGGGGATTTAGAAAGAGTTTGTGCTGAGACAAGCAAGAAGGTCGCTGGTTCGAGTCCCGGCTGGGTCAGGTTGGCATTTCTGTGTGGAGTTTGCATGTTCTCGCCGTGTTGGCGTGGGTTTCCTCTGGGTGCTCTGGTTTCTCCCACAGTCCAAACACATGCGCAATAGAGGAATTGAGTAAACTAAATTGGCCATAGTCTATGAGAGTGTGTGTGTGTGTGTGTGTGTGTGTGTGTGTGTGTGTGTGTGTGTGTGTGTGTGTGTGTGTGTGTGTGTGTGTGTGTGTGTGTGTGTGTGTGTGTGTGTGTGTGTGAATGTGAGAGTGTATGGGTGTTTCCCAGAACTGGGTTGTGACTGGAAGGGCATCCGCTGTGTAAAACATATGGTGGAATAGTTGGCCGTTCATTCCGCTTTGGTAAATAAGGAACTAAGCTGAAAGAAAATGAATGAATGAATGAATAAATAGGTGCAAGGAAATGAAATCTACCTTTATCAAGAGGAATTACCAAAATACTAATGTTGTGGTATGTAAAAAATAAAATAATGATCAAAATGATGAATGAAATCGCAAACATTTGCTCTTAAATTAAGTTATAATTGCTTTAACATTAACGCCAAGAGTGCATGCTGAGTCAATATGTTGAGCACTGAGAGGGATGAGGCTTAACATAATTGTTAATTACACCTCTAATGAAAAATTTGCTCTGCTGAAAGGACTGAAAGGAAAAACAATCTAATAGAGAATTCAGATGTGAGAGACGGTGTTAAAAGCTTCTCGAGATATTCAGCGTTACACAACCCAGGCTCATTCTGAAACTTACCTCTATATATGCAAAATACGATGGGACCATCGCAACTGGCCCACCTTTACAGGTACTCTGCCCTGCACCAACTGTGGGCCAGTGGCATACTTCCCCCTCCTCTCATACTTCAGCACCAGTTAGGGACATACTGTATATAAGGGTTGATGGTTACAGCCGGTGATCAGATGGGCACCCCCCTTCCTTGGTGTTTCACCGATTTAAGCCCATGACACCTCAGGAGGGCTCGACAGCAGATCCAGCATCCTGGATCTACTCCTGCTGACCACCACCCAACTCTATGATACGGTTTGTCTTTCAGCAGGTTGGCTTTTCCACCGAACCTCCCTTTGTAGCCAAATCCAGCGTGATGTTACTTCAGCCTCTTGCGTGACCTTTCCTACCAGCCGTTTCCTGGCCATTCCTTCGATTCCCAGCAGTCCGAAGGCTCTCCAGAGTGACTGCCCCGCAAACCCCCTGCAACCCACCTCTACTGGTAAATTCCAGGCCCTCCATCCATTCTCCTGGCTCTCAAGTATGAGACTCTGATATTTTTTGAGCTTACGTTCATGGGCCTCCTCCATTCTTTCCTCCCAGGGTATTGTAAGTTCTATCAGCACCACCTGTTTAGTGCCTCTAGACCGGAGGACAATATCTGGTCTGAGGCTAGTGTGTGCTATTTCCTCTGGGTATTTCAGCTGCTTTTTAAGGTCTGCCCACATTTCCCAATCCTTTGCTGAGTTCAGAACCCCTCCTCTCCTTCGTCCTACTGCAGTGCTCTCTCCTGACCTAATAAACTGAATACACTGCCCATCAGAATGTTGTTTCACCTTCTTCCTTGCCTGCTCCAGTCATCCGCCAATGAGAGAGGATTTTATCATGCCGCCACCGAAATTTCCCGTCTGCCAAACTTGACTGGCATGCTGATAGGACATGCTCAAGATTTGCCTGCTTTCCACATAGTGAGCAGCTTGGCCTCTCTACCATCCCCCAGATGTGAAGGTTTGACGGAGTCGGCAGAACATCATAGACCGAACACAGCAGAAACTTTATGCGTTGCCCTTCCATGCTCCAAATATATATAATATACATTTCTGGAGAGCGCCAAATATGTTGCAGAAGCTACGTTTTTATGCAGTTTTTGTGAATCCACCAGAGGCCGCTGTGTACGCTTTGTCAAATCTCAGATTTCTCTCGCAAGTGCCATTCACGTATGCTCTTCTCGCGTAAATCCACCAGAGGCCACTGTCAACTGACTGACAGGCCGACCGACCTAAAAAAGGATCGGTGTCATACCGCCCTGTAGCGTTCATTTTAAAGACGAAATGCAGCCATACGTACTTCTGGCTACATATTTCGTGATCTCCAGAAATGTATATAGGGTACATTTTTAGAATGAGCCTGTGTTGCAATTACAGCTTGACAAACAGGTTAGAGGAATGAAAAGTATTTTGTCAAGTTGGATTTTAAAAGATGTACTGATTTAAATGTTACGTCCAGTCCAATTACAGCCATAACAACATCAAGAAACATGTCAAAAATGATTTGATGTCAATTGACTACCTTGATGTCAAAATGACATCTAACATTGGCATCCAAAAATCAATTATAGTACATTCATTTATTCATTTTCTTTTCGACTTGGTCCCTTTATTAATCTGAGGTCGCCACAGCGGAATGAACCGCCAACTTATCCAGCATATGTTTTACGCAGCGGATGCCCTTCCAGCCGCAACCCATGACTGGGAAACACCCATACACAGGGATCAATTTTTTTTTTTAGCCTACCCAATTCACCTGTACCGCATGTCTTTGGACTTGTGGGGGAAACCGGAGCACCCGGAGGAAACCCACTCGAACGCAGGGAGAACATGCAAACTCTACACAGAAATGCCAACTGACCCAGCCGAGGCTCGAACTAGAGACCTTCTTGCTGTGAGGCGACAGCACTATACTGAGCCACAGCGTCACCCTATATTATTTTGGTGGTTAAAAGAGCATCAATGTGTGGATGTCAAGGTTTCGACATCAAATCGATTAGCATTTTTGACGTTTTTTTGACAACAATGTCAATTTGATGTCGATGCTATCTGCTGGGTTACAAATGTAACCAAATACAGTATATATGCATAACTTTTACTTTTAACATTTAATTCTGAAAATTACTTATGTAGTCAGAAGTATGTATGGCTGCATTTCGTCCTTGAAGCGAATACTACGTGGGTGCGTAATCAGAATGAGCCTGGGTTGTTTATTTTTATTGGTGTCTTTATAAATTCCCAGACCCTTAACGATACAAAAATGTAATAAATACCCCAATTGTTCTGTTTTGCATATACAGTTGAAGTCAGAATTATTCACCCTCCTGTGAATTTTTGTTCTTGTTCAAAAATTTCCCAAATGATGTTTAACAGATTCAGGAATTTTCCCCAGTATTTCCTATAATGTTTTTTCTTCAGGAGAAAATTAAGAAAGCTTTATTTCGGCTAAAATAAAAGCAGTTTTTAAAACTTTTGAAACCATACTAGGGTCAGTATTATTAGCTCTTTTAAGCAACAATTTGTCTACAGCTGTGGTTCCCAAGGTGGTGGTATGTGGCGGGGCAATGACGAGGGGTTGTGTGGTGATTTCCAAAAATTTGATTAAACTATTAGAAATACCATGTTTTATTTAAAACTCACAGAAGATAGCTAATAGTTACATTAAATAAACAACAACAACTATTAGAAATACCATGTTTTATAACTCACAGAAGATAGCTAATAGTTACATTAAATAAACAACAACAACAACTATTAGTGTCAAGATCACCAGCGAGATCCTACTACTAGAGATCGCTGGTACACACACACATTCACGAGAACTACAATTCTACTGTTAGAAGGACTACATATTCAGTCATGCCACACACACACACACACACACACACACCTGATGCAAGTCACCACTGATTGCTAACCCTCAGCTGAAGCCACTCAAGGACTAACTCATTGCACTATATAGTTAGCACACAAACACACAAATGTTGCTGAGTTTTGTGAAACTGGCTGAAAACAGGTAACAGAATACAAGACTCGGCCCTGAAGTGAGTGTGCGCTGCTTATGTACTGTGTGTAATCAGTCCTTGACAAGCCTCCGGTGGTGTGTGTGCAATCAGTCAGGATGAGGAACATGTGTGTGTGATTGGAGTGCATGTATGGAGTTGTAGTTCATTAAATGGCAGAATTGTAGTCCTCGTGAATGTGTGTGTGTGTGTGTGTGTACCAGCGATCTCTAGTGGTAGGATCTCGCTGGTGATCATGACAATTAGAAATACCATGTTTTATTTAAAACTCACAGAAGATAGCTAATAGTTACATTAAATAAACAACAACAACTATTAGAAATACCATGTTTTATTTATAACTCCCAGAAAATAGCTAATAGGTACATTAAATAAATAACAACAACATACAAATAAAAATTCATCAGCCTTTTAATTTTTTGTGACCCCTGGGGAGTTTAGATTAACCACAGCAATAGCGTCAGCTGCAGCAGATTGATTTTACAGGGCCAGGTTAACCATTCTTACGATCTTTATGGCACACTTAAGCCGCGGTCACACTGGGCTTTCCTCTCCATAGACTTCCATTCATACGCACGCGAATGCGTCAGACCGGAAACGCAGGGTCATGCGTCGAGTTTCGCATTTAGCTGGGTGCAAAGTTCAAGCTTGGTGAACTCTGACCTGCGAAATCGCATCACTTGACTGCGTGAGACCAATCCAGGATCAAAACATGACCTCTCTGAACAGATATTTAAAACATGGTGCAATCGCTCGCTTTTTTTAATGCCTAATCATCTTGTTTAATCCCGCCACTTTTCGCAGCACCGTACGACAGAATTTCGCAAGCTCAAACTCTAGTGTGACCACGGCTTTATACTTAAAAAATAAGATATTCAAGGTTAATATTAAATTAAATTAATAAATGACTATATATATATATGGTTATTAGACTGTTGCATTTTAGTTTTGTCAATATACTCAAGTTTATATAGGCCTATAGTTGTGTGTGCAACGTTTTTATATTATTAACCACCTTCCAGAAAAATGAGGGTCGCAAGTCACTGATATTGTTAGTTTGGATGTTGCGGGCTAAAAAGTTTGGGAACCCCTGGTCTACAGAACAAACCACTGTTATACAATGACTTGCCTAATTACCCGAACTTGCCAAATTAATCTAGTTAAGCCTTTAAATGTCACTTTAAGCTGTATACTAGTATCTTGAAGAATATCTAGTCAAATATTATGTCCTGTCATCATGGCAAAGATAAAAGAAATCAGTTATTAGAAATGAGATATTCAAACTATTATGTTTAGAAATGTGTTGAAATAAATCTTCTATTCCTTAAACAGAAATTGAGGCTAATAATTATGTCCAACTGTATATATTAAAATAGAAAATGCAATAATTTAATGTCAGTGTATTCTTTCATATAGTTTGTCATATAGTTTTGTTGCATATCCAGACCTCCTGGAGGCTGTTTTGTTTATATCTTTCAACCAATATGTGCATGCCACCCTCTGGTACAGCAAGCCAGGTTATAACCCTGAAAGAATTTTAATGGTAGGCAGCGACTGCAGAAACATCCCACTCAGCACATGTGCTTTTAGGTCACACAATTTTTCCTCAGGTAAGCCGTTGGTTCAACTCAGGCTAATATATGGTCCATCTGGTCGCAGATGTCCCGGAAGAATTATCAGCTAATTATCTGTGCATGGCATAACCGTTGATAGCTGACTTCAGATTTATCCACGGCGCAGGCTGGCATATGGGGCCGCTGCAACAAGCAACATCCCTGCTTCATCAGACCGAGACGCTTTAATGTCCAATAATTCCACCGCCCCCAGGTGGAGAGAGCATCTGTTTTTCTCTGGGACTCAGCAGAGGAGATTCCAACACATATAGACTTTGATGGGACTGGGCAAAGACTCCGTCAAAGAAAGTCTGTTCCCTCTACGGTTCTATTTACCATGCTCCCAAGCTGATTTTTTAAAGCATCCAAGACCAAATCCTATCTATGGAGAATTGGTGAAAGACATGCCCAAAATTGAATTTTGGGATTGAAAATTGAACCTATCCAAGTTTTAGGAACAACAAATAATAACTTGACTTCTAGTTGATCATTTGGTATCAGAAGTGGCTTATATGAAAGGCAAAGACCTCTAGATTACGCTTATTTTACCCAAATAAAATATGATCATGCCTTGATTTATAATGATTTAATTAGGACAGTAAGGTCTGACTTTGCTTAGACAAAAGTCTTGTCACTGAACAGAAATAATGTCCAGTATAGAATATAAAGTCATGCTGCAGTGGAAACAGAATGAATATTGTGTCTGACTCCATCATGAGCTTGGAGGACTGCATCCATACATCTCTGAATGACTCAAATCACTTATTAATAAAGTCATCTGGAATGGCAAAGAAAGCGTTCTTGCAGGACTCCCAGAGTTCATCAAGATTCTTTGTATTCATCTTCAATGCCTCCTCCTCCATCTTACCCCAAACATACTCAACAATGTTCATGTCTGGTGACTGGGCTGGCCAATCCTGGAGCACCTTGACCTTCTTTGCTTTCAGGAGCTTTGATGTGGAGGCTGAAGTATGAGAAGGAGCGCTATCCTGCTGGAGAATTTGCCCTCTCCTGTGGTTTGTAATGTAATGGGCAGCACAAATGTCTTGATTCCTCAGGCTGTTGATGTTGATCATCCACTCTGCAGATCTCTCTCACGCCCCCATACTGAATGTAACCCCAAACCATGATTTTTCCTTCACCAAACTTGACTGATTTCAGTGAGAATCTTGGCTCCATGTGGGTTCCAGTAGGTCTTCTGCAGTAGTTGTGATGATTGGGATGCAGATCGACCTTCTGCCACTTTTTTAAATGATCAACTAGAAGTCAAGTTATTATTTGTTGCTCTTACAACTGAGATCAACAACAAGACTTTTGTCAGGTAGTGTACAGCGGGTAAAGTAACTACTAAACACATCATGATTTCTTGATTGACTTAAAATTGTTGTCGAATTCCGTGAGAGATGCATCATTGCTCTATCCTAACCCTCGATATCTGGTGAGATCTGTACCAGCTGTTATTTCTTTTTATCCCTGTTTAATAAATCAACTTGCATGCACTTGCATTTGGGTCTCCTGCGAGTTTGTGACAGAAACAGTGGCTCAGTTTAGTGGCTAATTCGTACGAATTCGTACGAGTTGAGTTGTACGATTTTAAAAAGGAGGCGTGGCACCCAACCCCACCCCTAAACCCAACCGTCATTGGGTGATGAGCAAATCGTACTAAATGGCATGAATAAGATCATACGAATTCATACGAATTAGCCACTAAATCAAAAGTTACGAATTGCCGTGAGATTGTGTTGGTTATTCATTCATTCATTTTCCTTCGGCTTAGTCCCTTATTTATCAGGGGTTGCCATGGCAGAATGTATCGCCAGCATATGTTTTACACAGCGGATGCCCATCCAGCTGCAACCCAGTACTGGAAAACACCCATACACACTCATTCACACACATACACTATGGCCAATTTAGTTTATTCAATTCACCTATACCGCATGTGTTTGGACTTTGGGGGAAACCGGAGCACCCGGAGGCAAACTCCACACAGAAATGCCAACTGGCTCAGGCGGGACTCAAACCAGTGAACTTCTTGCTGTGAGGTCACAGTGCTAACCACTGAGCCACTGTGTCGCCCCAATCATTCGATTATTTGAAAAGAATAATTAACAATCATTTCAAGATATGGCAATGTGTAAGTATTACAAGTATACATTCAGATGATTATTTTTAGTGTTTTAATTTGCTTTTAGTCATGCTTGAAGATAATAATGATTAATTCTGCATTAAATCTGGAGTGCCTAAAGTGCCCTTTGCAATTTATTACTCATACTCGACTTGATTAACAAATTTAGCCATTAACTTTTAGAAAACCAATGAAAAACTAAGCATTTGCTTTTGGAATACACTTAAGTGTTCGCCACACAACCCTCGGTGACCTTGACTGTAGCAGCTCATCTGATTCATTTAATGGCTATAATTAAGGCTGATGAACAGAAGCCAAATTAATGAATAGATTCTTGAGTGAAGCATTAATGCACAACAGAGCCATTAAGCCCAGCATTACACTTGAAGCAAGACGCTCGAATTTACCACGCTCCATAAAAGCTGCCTTGCTCTGCGTAAGTTTATCAAAATACACTTCGATCTGCTGTGTTCAACAGTGCTGCGACAACTAAAGTCGTGTTTTACAGGACAGCTTTTAAAATGGAGATGAAACATTCATGTCAGTGTACTTTGTACAGTGTACAGTGAAAACTTGCTCTGCCTAAAACCTGAACAAATAAATCTTTTATAACAAAATTATAAAGTCAAGCTCGAAATTAATCATACCACTAAACATTTGAGCCTCTAAACTGCCGTGCGTTTGTTTTGTTTAATTTGTAATTAAATTATTTTAAAGTGCGTCGGTTCTCTGCCTCTTTCTTTCTGGCGGCCAGGTGGCCGTTAACATTATTGCAGTGGTGCCGTAAACCCGGGAGAAGGAGGGACATGTTGTCCGTATGTCCTCGCTGCTGAGAGGGAGTGCCTGTGTTTGGGAGTTATCGAGGGGAGGAAAAACCCAACATAGGCTCATTCTGAAAATGTAGCCCTATATACATTTCTGGAGATTGCGAATTATGTAGCCAGAGGTACATATGGCTGCATTTTGTTTTCAAAACAAACGCTACGGCGTGGTATGACACCCTTCGTATGTACGTCATCGGACTTGAGACGCAGAGAGAAGATGACCACGACGACAGGGTTCGAGTCTGGTGAAGAACGGTTCCAGAAAGCAGGTAAAACAAAAACAAAAGCCAAAAAATAAAATAAACTAGTAAATAACAGCTAGGGTGAGAATGTGGTAAAATCTGAAAACGTGGTAAAAATCCGACGAGGGCTTTTCTGTTTCTGGATTGCTTTTGAAAATTGTTGGTTGGGTTAAGGGAAATGGGTGGGCAGGTCAATCAATAAAATTGGTTGGGTTTAGGGAAGGAGGAGGGTGGGTAAATCGATCGGTCAGTCATTCAGTCAGTCAAACAGTCAATCAACAGCGGCCTCTGGTGGATTTACGAAAGAACAGCAGGAGCAAATGGCACTTGCGAGAGAAATTTGAGATCTCAAAAAGCGCACACAGCGGCCCCTGGTGGATTCACGAAAACAAAACATGCAAAAAAACATGGCTCCTGGGACGTATATTTCGCGGTCTTCAGAAATGTATGTAGAGGTCATTTTCAGAATGAGTCTGGGTTGGAAAAATCCATTCGTCTGCCCCAAGGTGCTGTGGTGGTAAGAGGCGGTGATGAAGAGGTCTGCCTGCTGCTATCTCCCAGCATGGGGAGGAGCAGGGGACATGGGATTCACCACCGGCGGGGAAAGAGCCGTGAGAGCCAGCACGTCTGCCAAGAGCCAGAACCTGCTACCATCCACCGAAGCGGGAGCGGAGCAGGAGGGAAAAAAATTCCGCTACTGTAGCTGGAAGAGCCATCGCCGGTCACCAGAAGATGGACGGGTGGATAAATTCCACTGTAAGGCTCCTGGCATGTCGTCGTCGAATCTCTCAGTCGGTTGAGGACCGAGTGGCAATGGGGCAAAAATTTTTTTTCTCTGTCTCTCTTCAGTCTCTCCTCAGCTATCCAGCTCCTTTCTCTCAGCCCTATTCATTCTCAGGTTTTGCTAGTACTGAAGCGCTGGTCCTGAACACCTTCACTGTCTTTCCCACATCCGGGAGTTGTCGTGTGGAGAAAGCCCAAAGAAGCGTACCACCCAAACTGTTGCATGCATGGGGGTGGATCAGGAATGGTTTGGGCCACAATGTCATGGCATTCCCTAGGCTCAATACTATTATTTTGCTTGTTTTAAGGAGAAACTCACTTAATCGTGGACTATGGACAGTGTGAAACATGTATTGTTCTCTGATGACTCCACCTTCACTGTCTTTCCCACATCCGGGAGAGTTACTGTGTGGAGAAGCCCTAAAGAAGCGTACCACCCAGACTGTTGCATGCATGGAGGTGGATCAGTGATGGTTTGGATATTATCATTTTTTTTTTGTTTTAAGGAGAAACTCACTTAATTTGGACTTTTTTCTTTCTGAAAACAAAGCTAAAATTGTATAGAAAATGCTTGTTGATTTAAATATTGTTAGATATTTAGACTAGAAACAAAACAAAAACTCTAACATTCCTTTTCCTGGTGTATACAGAGCAGAAGCAGGACTTGCTTGTGGAGCATTGACACATAATGTTGGTTGATTAGCATCCTGTGTACCATAAATACTGATGAGTATTGTATCCAGGGCTTGACATTAACTTTTTTGATCACCAGCCACTGTGGCTAGTAGTTTTCCAACATAACTAGCCACTCGCCATTTTCACTAGCCACAATTGTATTGTTGGGAAAATATATTTTATACACATAAATATGACTTTGACATGCTAAAATTACTTGATTTAGATGTTGCGTTTTCTCCACATGCCTCATTCATTTCACTTTTTGTGTGCCGTGTATGAGCTTGCTAAATGTTCATGAGCAAATGGGTCATGGTTTCATAGTATTACAATTAGTTTTTATTTCACATCATTTTCAGAGCTCAAAATTAAATATTCACCAAATTTATCTCTGACCACATCAAACACAAACAATTAATTATTTCTTAGCCACAAATTTTGAATGTCAAAACAAGCATAATATAGCTGTTTACTATACTTTTTATTTAACAAAACATATGCACAGTAATCTGTCCTGGCTAAAGGTCCCAGATCACCAGTTAACTACACATAAATGGGGAGTTAATCTCATATTAAAGCAATGTTATTGTAATTAATGATAATTAAACCAAATTACGCAAAAGAAAGTAGGTAATAAACATACCGTGTGATAATGAAAGGATTATAACGCACGGTTAACGTTAGACCCATAAAAAATCTGTTCAAATAATGGTGAAAGCGAAAGCAACCGGTGCTGCTTACAAATCTGGAGCTCTTGAAAGCAGCAAGACTGTGGGTGCATATTCATCTCTTTTTGTTTAGTCTATTTGAAAGAGAACCGATCACATCAGCTGTGTTTCTAGACACAGTTGCTTCACGCAAGGGAACAAGAGCGCGCACGCGTTTTAAACAGTCGCGCGCATCACCTCAGCTGATCATCCTTTCATTCAGTATTCATCTGCTTTTTTATTGCTCACGCGAACGCATTTATTTGTGTCAGTCGTGTTGCTTCTCAATTCTAAGATCGACTTTGCATGCATATTGGACCATCCTTATTGTTGAACCCTGCTTTTATGAATTATTATCCGGGAAAATTATTTTTAACCAGCCAAAGTGGCTAGTGGGAGTGTCTGTCTTACCCGCCACCACTGAAATCTACCCGCATTTGGCGGGTTGGCGGGTGTTAATGTAAAGCCCTGATTGTATCATCCTTTGAGTCACTATTTTACATATTTTGTTCACATCCCAATTTTAAGCAAAACTATTTGTACAAAATTCCTGGCTGAAATGTATTTTTCCCTCAATGACAATTGTCATCTGGTGACTGTAAGACAGAGAAAACTTCACGTATGTGTTTTTATGGTGCAGCTTGAACTTTTACATGTTAAAGATGCAGGATAGTGTGATTTCACTGAGGAGGACATGTTCAGCCAATCAGAATTAAGGGATACGTTTACAGTTCAGACTTACAGCTAGGATTCTGTACTTCTACATGATTGTTATCCAACTGTTATTCCCCTCTGATTTTTGGACTAATTTACAGTAAGGGTTGGGTTTAGGGGTAGGGATTAGGTATTGATTACAGTTTCAAACAAAAATGACGTTCCAGGATCAACATAGATGTTAATCCATCATGGCATCCTACTTGGCAAAATCACGCCTAAAGATGCAATAGGAGAAAATTCTAGCATGATAGCACTGAAAGCCTGTGCTAGAGCTGCTATAAAGAGGCGACAGCAGACTTAGATATAAAGCTTAAGAAAACTCTCTGGTATTAAGGTCTGTCTTGGTGATAGAGACTACTGTTACTGTGCCATTACTGGATGTTAAATACAGTGATCATTTTATTTGATCCTTCATAAAAAAATAGCTGTCACTCATTCTGACCGGCTCCATATGGTTCAGTAACTGTAATGGAAAGTAGCAGATTGGATTGACAGGTTTGGCCTTTTTTGAGCTCTGCTTCTATCTGTCCCAAGTGGTTACAGTTGGCTGTGATGCTGGCTGACAAAACAGGCAGGATTGAGAGAAAGTAATGATTTGATAAGGCACATTGCCAAAAAAAAAAAACTCTTCAGGCATATAAATGTTTTGTGACTCTTTGGGATGGCAATTGGCAGTTCATTCAACTGTGGCGATCCATGATAAATTAGGGACTAAGTCAAAGGATAGTGAGAGAGTGGGATGGCACCACAAACCGAGTTTATTTTGTCAGGCACAGAATGAAAATATATGAAAATAGTATATATATATATTTTTGGCATACGTATTTGTAGGAGTTTCTCTATTTGGCATTCAATTAATGGGCAGAGAGTATTAAATAAAGCATGAAAGGTGATTTACAGAGGCTCACGGTTGTCACTTTATGTCTAAAAAAACATGTGTGTTGTTAGGGGATAACACATACCTGATTATTATTGGCAATGCTTGTTTGCAACCCAATATGTGCAGCTTTTTGCCTCTGCGTCGAACACCTTTGAAATAAACTGCTGCTGCTGTGTTCTTTCATTTGCAAGAAAAACCTGCAGAGTTTTACACTCGCATCTGAGCATTTGTGGGATTGTGCTCCCTCACTAATATGCCGTTTAATAAACTGTTCTGTTTTGAATATCTAATTATGTTGCCACAGTGAATATTACAGTGGTCGAGAGAGCGTAACGTGCTGCAATTAAAGAAAACCAACCCAGGCTCATTCTGAAAACGTACCTCTATAAACATTTCTGGAGAGCGCCAAATACATCCCAGGAGGCACTTTTTTTGCAGTTTTTGTTTTCATGAATCCACGAGAGGCCGCTGTGCACGCTTTTTCAGATTTCAAATTTCTCTCGCAAGTGTTATTCGCGCCTGTTGTTCTCGCGTAAGTACACCAGAGGCCACTGTGAACTGACTGTTTGACTGACTGAATAACTGACCCTCCTCTTTCCCTAAACCCAACCAACAGTATTTTAAAAAGCACAGATTGACCCGCACACCCACCGGTGTTTTAAAAATGAAATGCAGCCATACGTACTTCTGGCTACATACTTCGAGATCTCCAGAAACATATATGAGGGCTACATTTTCAGAATAAGCCTATGTTGAAGAAAACACATGCAATTACAAAAAACGGCAGCAAATTAAGAAAAGATCCACAGCGGTTTGACAGCACATGTGTTGCAAATCTACACAGTGCAAACACAAAAAAATGCACTGCATTTTCCCACAACACAAATTAAGAAAACACGCTGCATTTTCTCACAACACATGCAAACAGCTGGGAACACAACAGAAATGTTTTAAGGGGACCCAAAAACGTGACGGACCCGGCTGGGATTTGCCAATTGTGCCTTGACTTTTGCTTATTTTAACATCCTGATTAAACTATTCCCTTGTCTTTTGTATATTATTAGCCTCAATAACCATGGCTGCATCCAAAATTGCATACTTCCATACTATATAGTACACTAAAAACAGTATGAGAGTAGGCGAGTAGTATGTCCGAATTCTTAGAATTCGAAAAACAGTATGTCAGAAGTACCCAGATGACCTACTACGTCCGGCGAGATTCTGAAGTGCACATCAGATGGATGCTACACTATCCCATGATGCCCCAAGAGAGAATTCATGAATGGGAGTGAAGCGATTCAGCTGACATGGGTAGGTCACGTGATGATGACAAAATCGCGGATGAAGTATGTCCGAGTTCAATTCATACTACTAACATTCATACTGTATAGAACGTACTTTTCTAGCAACCGAGTAGTACATTTAAATTGAAAAGCAGTACCTACTGAGTAGTAGGCGAGTTTAGACGCAACCCATAACTTAAATAGCCAGGCCCATCACGTTTTTGGGTACCCTTGAAACATTTCTCTTGCGTTTCGTGCTATTTGCATGTGTTGTGAAAAGGGAAGTTTGTTCATTCATTCATTTTCTTTTCGGCTTAGGCCCTTTATTATTCTGTTGTCGCCACAGCGGAATGAACCGCCAACTTATCCAGCATATGTTTTTACGCAGCGGATGCCCTTCCAGCTGCAACCCATTACTGGGAAACATCCATACACACTCATTCACACACACACTCATACACTATGGTCAATTTTAGCCTACCCAGTTCACCTGTACCACGTCTTTGGACTTGTGGGGGAAACTGGAGCACCCGGAGGAAACCCACGCCAACATGGAGACAACATGCAAACTGACCCAGCCAAGGCTCGAACCAGCGACCTTCTTTCTGTGAGGCGAACGTTCAACCCACTACACCACCGCGTCGCCAAGTGAAGTTTATTTCTAAACTAATTTCGAGAGGATCACGTGTTTATGATTGACCACGGTTGGTCCCAGATCAGATGATTTACCAGTTGGATGAATCCTTACAGACTATAAATAACCAGAGTAAATAACCAACAATCACCCCTTCCACCCCTACTCCGCCCCCTTTACCAAATAGGGTACCAGAAGATCACTGGTTCAAGCCCATACTAGGCCAGTCGACTTTTCTTTGTGGTGTTTACATGTTCTCCCTGTGATGGCGTGGGTTTCCCCTGAGTTCCCTGGTTTCCTCTCACAGTCCAAAAACATCCGACATAAGTGAATTGACTAAACCAAATTGGCATAGTAGATGAGTTCTTAGCCAGGAGCTTATATATGCCTTTCAGTCAGTGGTTTATCTCTCCATGGCAAGCACAATAATCTGTCATAGGCCCTAACTAAACTAGGGGAGTTCTCGAGACCTACCTGAGCTCAAACTCCCCTCTCGCCCTTCAAAAAGTAAGGGAGCCCAGGGCTCGAGGATTTTCTGAGCTCAGGGCTCTCTCCCGGGACAGCATGCCAAACACGCTTTATAATCAATCATCAGCTAAGTGTGAACTCTTGAAATTGCAGCGTGTTTTCTTAATTTGTTTGCGTTGTAATAAAATGCAGTGTGGTTTTTTTCATGTGTTTGCATTGTGAACATTTGCAACATGTATGCTGCCAAACCGATAAGGATCTTTTCTTAATATGCTGCTGTTTCTTAAATTGCAGATTGTTAAACTCTCTCAGCCACCGTAGAGTATACAGTACATACACATCCTTGCCTGTTTATTACCGTGTTGATCCCCTTATTGTTCCCCACACTAATTCTCTCTATTCTCTGCATTGATCTACTTGTTGTTCTTCAAACTTAATCACAAAGACCATTTTGTTTCATCCACTATTCCTTCACCTGAGTGTTTTCCTTCTGTTCCTCCTCCCCTGAGTGCAAGGCTTACTTCGTGTCAGTAAAGAGCCCCTATTGAGTTCCTCCTCTGTCTTGGCTGACTGATTTTTTGTGTGACAGAAGATCGAGGGTTTCTCTCCACCCCAGGGACCAGCTGCTCTCCCTATACTGTCACCAAGATTGCTGTTCTCTAGAGGATAATGTGAAGGAATTCAGTTTTTGGTGCATTTTTAGATTGTGTTTGAGACTAACAGCTTTTGATCAATGTCTATGAGAGAGATGTGGTACAGTCCAAAAGCAAAAGAGCCCTTCCAGTTCACTCTATTACTTTTAAGATCAGCGGAACCAACGCTATCTCACGGGAATTCATAACATTTTGATTTAGTGGCTAATTTGTATGAATTCATGTGATCTCATTTGTACAATTTAGCACGATTTTGCTCAACTCCCAATGATGGTTGGGTTTAAGGGTGGGGTTTGGTGCCACGCCTCCTTTCTAAAATCTTTTATTTTCGTACGACTGAACTCCTACGAATTAGCCACTAAACTAACAAAACGTAAAATACTAACGTTTCATTGTGAGATCAAGCTGTCAGAACTCTTTAAAGGTACCCTATTATGGCCCTTTTTACAAGATGTAAAATAAGTCTCTGATGTCCCTAGAGTGTGTATGTGAAGTTTCAGCTGAAAATAACCTACTAATAATGTTTTATAACTCTTTTAAACGGACCATTTTAGGCTTTAAATTAAATTTGTCACTTCAAATTCAAATGAGATTGTGCTCCAAGCCCTCTATTATAAATAATCTACAGCAGGTGCGGTGTGAAAACTCCAACCCAGGCTCATTTTGATTATGTACCCCTGCATACATTTTTGGAGTGCACCAAATACGTCCCAGGAGCTACATTTTACTGAAGTTTTTGTTTTCGCGAATCCGCCAGAGGCTGCTGTGTACGTTTTTTGAGATCTCAAATTTCTCTCACGAGTGCCATTCACGCCTGCTTTTCTCATGTAAATCCACTAGAGGTCGCTGACAACTGACTGACCGATCGACTGACTTACACTCCTCCTTCCCTAAACCCAACCGATAGTGTTTTCAAAAGCACCGATTGACCCGCCCACCCACTTCCTTTTTTAAAATCACATTCTCACCCTGTTATTTACTTGTTTATATTACTTTTCACCTTTTGTTTTAGTTTTACCTGCTTTCTGGAACCATTCTTCACCGGACTTGAACCCCATCGTCAGTCAACCCCACACTGCATTTCAAGTTCGCCGATGTACGTGGCGAGCCACTGGACAAACTGGTAACAGCGGAAAAGCCGTCCACATGGAGGTAAGCGGTCAGCTGGTAAGCGCGAAAGGAACAGTGTCATACCGCCACGTTCATTTTAAAGACGAAATGCAGGCATACGTTCCTCTAGCTACATCATTCGTGATCTCCAGAAATGTATATTTGGCTACGTTTTCAGGATGTGCCTATGTTGGATCTTATTCTACATCCCTAATCCTACCCAATATCTACTCTAAACCCAAATACTACATTACTAATTAATAATAACCAGCTAATAAGTAGTTTATTGAGCTAAAAGTCTTAGTTAATGGTTCGTTAATGGTTTGTTAACAGCATGAATTGTACACTAAAATAAAGTGTGATCATATTGTGGCTAATTTAAAGATGAAATGCAGCCATACATTCCTCCAGCTACATAATTTGTGCTCTCCAGAAATGTATATAGGACTACGTTTTCAGAATGAGCCTATGTTGGAAAACTCAGTAGACAGCTGCTTCTCACTCAGGGCAGTCTATGCTAATGAAGGAGAGATGGTGACTAGTGGGCGGGGCTTTTCCCCTCTGATGACATGTACAAAAGGAGAATGTCAGTCAAAGTGTTCCTGCAGAGTTTTTATGGAGTGTGATTACAACAAAAATAAGAAGAAGAACCCTTCAGTTCTCTCATTTATTTTCAAGACCACTAGAACTCTTGAAACTTCAAGAGTCATGTCCGGCACAGAGAAATGTGAAGGAGGAAGAATGTGTTTAGAAGACTGTAAAACGTCTGTCGTGCCTGCAGTAGTCCGTAGTTGTTCAAATAGACAAAGGTTATAAACAAGGAAAACAATGAAATGGAAAGTCAATGGAAAATGTTCAGTAAGGCAGTGAAACAATACTTTGTGAGGCGCTGACAGTCAGTATTTGGGTGAGAGCGCTCTCTCCTGGTCTGGCTCTACATGAATATACACAACATAGTCTCATTCTGAAAACGTAGCCCTAGAGATACGTATGGCTGCATTTCGTGAAAATGAACGATACAGTGTGGTATGACGCCGTTACTTTTTGCGCTTACCAGCTGACCGCTTACCTCAATATGGACGGCTTTCCCGCTGTTACCAGTTTCTCCAGTGGCTCGCCATGTACGTCGGTGGACTTGAGATGCAGAGTGGAGTTGACCGTGGCAACGGGATTGGAGTCCAGCGAAGAACGGTTCCAGAAAATTGGTAAGACAAAAACAAAAGCCAAAAAATAAAATAAACAAGTAAATAAAAGGGTGATAATGTGGTAAAATCTGAAAACGTGGTAAAAATCAGGTGAGGGCTTTTCTTTTTCTGGATTTCTTTTTTAAACTTTGGGTTTAGAGAAGTGGGTGGGCGGGTCAATTGGCGCTTTTGAAAACACTATTGGTTGGGTTTAGGGAAGGAGGATGTTGGGTCAGTCGATCGGTCAGTCATTCAGTAAGTTAGTTAGTCAGTCAGTTGACAGCGGCTTCAGGTGGATTTGTGCAAGAACAGCAAGCGCGAATGGCACTCATAAGAAATTTTTTTAGCTTCTGGGGACATATTTGGGACCAGAAATGTATATAGCGGTACATTTCAGAATGAGCCTGGGTTGAATATACATATAATATAGAATATTTCTCAAGTGCTTTGTTGATTGGTTACAGCGCCTGTCATTTTCTGGGTATAAAACAGATGTGTTAATAAACTTGACAGCAACTACTTTATTATTATTCTCATTATTTACCCTCATTATGTCAAGTAGACCTGTATAAATGCAAAGGAAAAGCCAAGGGCTCATAATGTATTACTAATGAAGAAACGAATGCTAGTTGTCATAATGACAACCCATAAGGAACTCAATCTACAATCACAACTGTCTATGATGGTGTTTTCCTACATTATATGAATACTGAAGAATATCCTCGAGTGATCTAATGATGGGCTGAGGGCTCTCCGAGATCATTTCTGAGGTGCAATTTTACCTCATTTCTAGGTTATTCTCGGGGACATTATAAAATGTGAGCAATAGCAATTGCACTGCAGTCATTCAAATGTGGAGTGTTCCTTCGTGGCACTTCAGACAGAATAGGAAAAGCATGTCATTTCACTCCTAAATGGGGCCATCTTTGAAACAAACCAATTTGGTAATTGTGTTGATTGATATTGGGTAGAGAGGCTCTTTTGAAAGTCCCACAGCCAGGGCAGTGCAAAATGGCAGATTTTGGTCTGTAGGGAGGAAATGAATGTGGGTATTTTCCATTAAATGCACCGGCTTTTTTGGTGGTGGCTGTTTTACATTTGAACCAAAGGGAAATCTCAGGCTACATCAGACCAATATGTGCCTTTGTTTATTGTCATTAAACTACATATGTTGTGTAATTGGGTGTAATTACTTACAAACAGCGCTTGACATTAACTTTTTTGATCACCAGCCACAGTGGTAGTAGTTTTCCAACGTTGCTAGCCACTCTGCATTTTCACTAGCCACAATTGTGTTGTTGGGAAAATATATTTTATATGCATAAATATGACTTTGACATGCTAAAATGACTTGATTTAGATTTTGTGTTTTGTCCACATGCCTCCTCATTCATTTCACGTTTTGTGTGTTGTGTATGAGCAAATGGGTCATGGTTTCATAGTGTTATACTGCAAACAGTTTTTATTTTACATGACTTTTCAGAACTCAAAATTAAGGATTTACCAAATTTATCTCTGACCACACCAAACAATAATTATTTTTGCCCACAAATTTTAAATGTGTCAAAACAAGCTGAAGACTATACTTTTTATTTGACAAAACATTTCTTTAAAAAAAAAAAAGAAAGAAAAACAATTGACTTTTAAAAATAATTATTGTCATGTACCAAAAATATGCACAGTAATCTGTCCTCGCTAAAGGTCTCTCAGATCACCAGTTAACTATACATACATGGAGAGTTAATCTCATATTAAAGCAATGTTGTTGTAAAAATATGACAATTAAACTATTAACAAAAATAACCGTAGGCAAAAGAAAGCAGGTGAAAAACATACCGTGTGATAATGAAAGGATGATCACACGGTTAAGGCCAATTAATAATCTGTTCAAAGCGAAAGCAACCGGTGCTTCTTACAAAAAGACATAATTGGATCTCTTGAAAGCAGCAAGACTGGGTGCATTAACATAGCTTTTTGTCTGGTCTATAAGAAAGAGAACCAATCACAGTTGAGTTTCAGGCACGGTTGCTTCAAGCAAGAAAACAGGAGCGCGCACACGTTTTAGTCGCGTGCATCACATCAGCTGTTAGCGCGACTGATCGTCCTCTCATTAGTTATTCACCTGCTTTCTATTGCAATTATTTTTGTTAGTCGTGCTGTTTCTCGATTCTAAGATCACATTTGCACGCATATTGGGTCATCCTTATAGTCGAACCCTGCTTTTAAGAAAACCACAATTTAAAATTGTTTTCTACCAGCCAAAGTGGCTAGTGGGAGTGTCTGTCTTACCCGCCAAAGCTGAAATCTACCCGCATTTGGCGAGTGTTAATGTTAAGCCCTGCTTACAAAGTATTTAGTTACTGTAATTAGATTACTTTTTTCGGCAGACAAGGTAAAGAGATTACTTTTTAATTTCTATAACCCTACCCCTAAACCCAACCCTCACAGGAAACAATCTGCATTGTTACCTTTTCAAAATACTTCATTCTGTGTGATTTATGAGTCGCCTTCCTCATGGGGACCAAACAAAATGTCACAATGAGGTCAAAATTGACTGGTATTGCTACACTGTGGGGATGTTTGGTCTCCACAATGAAAGGAATACAAGGTACACACACACATTTCCTCCTCTGTATGGCTGCTTAAATCTATTCCCCAGCCAATGAAACTTTGCATTTGAATCGTCACATATTTTTGGAAACTCATTCCAACACTCAAAAAACTCCCTTCAAATCATTAATCAATATTTCATAACGATGGCACTTTCCAGCGGCAGACTCTTGATTCGGCAGGCCATTTCTGTGCAGTTCTCTTTTGTGAAGCCGGAATTATGTAGGTATGGGAAGTCATTGGACACACGAGCAGTGCGGTAATAGGATTGGCTGTGGACTAAAGGGATTACTTCAGCACCTCAACACTGCAAACTCCACACAGAGATGCTGGAGGCTGATTTGGCGTAGGGTTGTTTTGCTGGCTTCCCATGGCTTTAAGCGTTGTGGAAAGTGACTTGCAGTTGCTCAGGCGAGGTTAAGCTAAAACGATTCAGACTGGTGATTAGACTCGCTGGCGCATCACTGTCGTAGTGTGCGCTGCCTTTTATTTGCTGCATTTGTCTCTATTTCTTTGTTGTGGAAAAGTGAAAACCTCTCTTAGTGATCTACACTGCAAACAAACGTTATAATCTAATGTTAAACACCTGATAACCTGGTTAACAGTAAGTTTCCTTAATATTCGCCCTCCTGTGATTTTCCTTCTTCAAATATTTCCCAAATGATGTTTAACAGAGCAAGGAATTTTTCACAGTATTTCCTATAATATTTTTTCTTCTTGTTTGTTTTATTTCGGCTAGAATAAAAGCAGTTTTTAATTTTTTTAAAATCATTTTAAGGTCGATATTATTAGCCCCTTAAGCAATATTTATTTTGGATTGTCTCCAGAAACAAACCACTGTTATACAATGACTTGCCTAATTACCCTAACTTTACCCTAATTAACCTAGTTTAAGTCTTTAAATGTCACTTTAAGCTCAGGAGGGTGGGTCAGTCGATCGCTCAGTCAGTCAGTCATTCAGTAAGTCAGTTAGTCAGTCAACAGTGGCCTCTGGTGGATTTGCACAAGAACAGCAGGCGCGAATGGCACTAAACGTAGCTCCTTTGTCATCATGGCAAAGATAAAATAAATCAGTTATTAGAAATGAGTTGTTAAAACTATTATATTTAGAAATGTGTTAATAATTGGCTATTAATTCAGGAGGGCGAATAATTCTTCAACTGTATATGATGAATAACCATAAATTAACTTTTCTAGAATTCCCTGCATGACACTTCAATTTTTATGCCTTTTTGTTGACATTACTGTGGTTCTTTTTAGTTTTTATAACATCAGTGATGTACATTAGAGTTTTATGTTACATCTTATGTTGACAATGTTTATTGCATTACTGTAGAGTCATTTCTGTTACCGTGATTAGTAGTTGTGTGAATGCACCCGCTTCGAATGTTATCACTCGATTGAATGGGCTTAATCAGTGGTTATCTGATGATAGATATGGGCTAGTAGGGGCCTTCTGCACCTACTAGTAGGCTCAGAAGGCTGTTATCATCCATCCACATGGTTAATCAGCGAGAAGGCTCCAGATCTAGATCTGTTTCTACATTACTGTGACGGTTGAGTTTAGGGTTGGGGTAGGGGGAGACGTTAATAAAATACAATCAAGGGAATATGTAATAAATAATATAAATAATTCTCGTTTACTTCCGGCAGCAGCCGTATGGCATCTATGGCTGATTAACCATGTGGATGGATGATAACAGCCTTCTGAGCCTACCAGTAGGCACTTATATTTTCAGTTTGCAAATGCTTCAACTTGTTGGATTTGCCATCGTACTGACTCCTGCTCGTTGGTGTGTGTGAACACCCGCCCTACTCTGACTCCGATTGGCAAACGATGGAAATGTACTCTGAGTCAATCATCACGTTCTGAGTTACACCACGTTCACAGACACACCAATTGTCATCACTGGTTGGTTATGGTTACACACACTCACACACACACCCCACAGAAAGAGAGGTTCTGTGGCTAAGAGAGACGCTGCTCGCATGAAAACGCTTCAGTGTTCTCAATTATAGTAACGTGCATTTTATTGTTAGTAACGGTAACGGTGTTGTAATAGAGACCCGGTAATTAAATTAATTACTCGTTACTGAAAGAAGCATCGCCGTTAGTAAGATTGTTTATTCATAGCGCCGTTATTCCCATCACTGCTTGTAACTAGTTTCAATCACATTTTAAACACGCTGGCTTAAAAGATCTTAAAGATATAGGGAGAAAGGTAAAAAATGACTATCCCCAGCCTCCCTTACTCCAAACTCGCCGTGACACTGACTGGCGATAAATTTGTCTAGAAAGGTGTAAAATTTCCATATGACACCAATTTAATTGTGAACATAATGTTCCAGCCATATCTCTCCGGCAGTGGAATCTCATCCCATTACATCGGACCGTATTTCCCAGAGGCATCTGAAAGTCTAACTGTAGATGTGAGAGGACCATAGCTAGCTGCTCTCCCCTGACTTATGTGTAAGACGATTTATAGCTGGATAATGGGAATTACTGAAGTATAGGATATCAGACACATTGCATCTCTGAGTAGCAGAACAAGGTGAAGATCGACTACAAGCAGCACGCTAAATAAAACCCATACTTTTAGATGAATTGCTTAAAAAGATATGCATTCAACACCATGTGTAAATTAAAAATGTGTCACTGGTGATTTAATACAGCATCAAGAAAGAAAGAAAGAAAGAAAGAAAGAAAGAAAGAAAGAAAGAAAGAAAGAAAGAAAGAAAGAAAGAAAGAAAGAAAGAAAGAAAGCAGAATGAGGGATTTTTCTTTGTCACTAATACCCATAATCTGAATTTGGATACTGTAGGGATCATGATTTTTCAATACATGTACTGGATACATGGAACTGTGGTCATAAATGGATGAACATGATCAGAAACAGCTCAGGTAGGCATCTAAACATTGATAAATTTGTCCTGAAGGTGTGTATTGACAAGAATATTTGACAAGAATCACACTTCACAATATTATACATATTGAGATTTGATACTTGGAAATATATGCAAATCACATACTTGTATGACACAAGTTCATACTTTTTTTTTTTTTATAAAAAAAAATGTATATAATATATGCAAAATATATTTTTAAATATTGCAAAAATTGTCACTTATATATATTTTTTTCAGACATTGGAATTACAAATATGTACATGCAGTATATGTTCAAATATATTAGATATATTTATCTACTGTTTATGGACATCACCTTTATGAAAATGATACCATATATTTAAAATGAGAGAAAATTAAATATTTAATGAAGGGATCTGTCCAAAGATTTTATGAGACATGGCAACCTATGATCACATATTTTGATCACTATAAATGTATCAGGTTATTGATTTGTATTATCATGTACTGTAGGTAATTATTTATTTATTTTTTTACATTTGATATTGTAAAATTATAAATGTATACAACACTGTAAAGTAATTTTTTTATTTTTTTTAATTATTCTTATCTTTTTATTCTTTGTATTTATTTATTTATTTATTTATTTATTATTATTTTCCAGTGTGCTATATTTTTATTTATTCCTGTTGTAATTGTATTTTAATTTTAATTGTTAGTTAATTCATTTCGGCGGCAAGGTTCAAAAGAAAAGGGGGGGGGGGGGGTGTATATATATATATATATATATATATGTGTGTGTGTGTGTGTGTATATATATATATATATATATAGGCGTCAGGGTGGCGCAGACGGTTCATTCCACTGTGGCGACCCCTTATTAACATAGGCACTAAAAGAAAATGAATGTATATATATATATATATATATATATATATATATATATATATATATATACACACACACACACCTTGTATTGATGGTAATGCAATAATATCCACCTTTTATAAAGCAGCTTTTGAACAATAATTATTATTCTAAAAAGCAACAAATGTTGCAAAACGGAGGCAAATATACACACTATGAGTCTAATTTGACTTACTTTTAGGCTATTTGTAGATACATATAACGATTTAGCAAGAAAAGTGTGTTTTGAACACTTGTGCACTTGTACATCGTTGCAATTCTATAAAATACATGAACTGTTAATTAAATAAATATACATCTTTTTGATGCATTTTCCTTTAGAAATATCATGATATAATGTGGTTGATATATCACTGAATCGCGTGTGTTATGGAAAATATCATCATAATGTTGTATCAAGAGTTAACCTGTGATTCCCACTGCTTGATTTTGCATTATGGAATCCGGCTCATTCTATAGATGGTCTTGCTTTGACCTCGCAAACAAACAGATCTGTTTCCTTTCTAAGCCAGCACTCAGTTTTTCTAAAGAACACCATAACGAATGCACCAAGGCACCACCACAACTTGCTCTTAAGTTGTGGACACACTGCACTTTTCGCCCTATAGACTTCTATTATACTTCTTAATGCAGCAAACCAGAAACATAAGCTTGTGGGACAAGTTTCAGCTTGTTTAACTGCGTTCCAAAGTTTAATCTTGGTGAACTCTGACCTGTGAAATCGCAGATTGGTATTGAGACCAAGTGACGTCTCTGTACATAAATGTAATATGGAGCAGTCTCTTGCTTTATCAATGTCTAATCACCTCCTTTTATGCCAGAACTTTTCGCTGTGCTGTATGACAGAATTCTGCATGCTCATACTGTATCTTTAACGGCAATGGGAGATGAGACTCTGATTGGTTTAATGCACGTTATGCACCCAAAACACACCCATAAGTCATTAAGAGAATTTAAAAAACTCTTTTAGAGTATGCGCTGGGTGCACCAACTGTTTTTCCCATTCTTAAAATAGTAGAAGAGGATTCAGACACACACCTTAAGCATACCTACACTGTGAGATTTAAACCATATGCTTAGAGTATTAACACAACCCATTATATGTAGCTACAGAAAAAAATGTAGTTGAAAGCATTGTCACTTTAAGATATTTACTCCTCGACGCTTCACAGCTGCATGGAAGAATGCAGAAAAAGAGACCAGTGGCCTAGAAAAACAAACTATTTAGCTTTTTTTTTGGTAGATGGAGTATTAGGACACCACAACAGCGGCTTAATTAGCAATGAAAACCATTCTCTTTGAACATCAACATCTGCCTGGGCATGTGTGGGAAGCCAACATTTCTATCAAAGGTTTATGTGGGCATCTAACGCTCACTCGGAGGATAGTTTTGGGTTTCTTTATGCTGCGCTGGATGCCGGATCATCTCTCCCAGCACGACAAGCTGTCTGTGCGTTCACCAGGGAACCGGCAGGATGAGTGTGCTAAACGCCTCAGGGCATCCAAACAACAGACATTTATGCCTTTCTCATTCTAGACACATACAATTGTAGATAAATCGCTGAATATAATGTTAGGGTGTACAGTTTATTAGCCCCCCTGTATATAACGGAGAGATTTTATTCAACACATTTCTAAACATAATAGTTTTAATAACTCATTTCTAATAACTGATTTAACTAGGTTAATTAGGTTAAAGTAATTAGGCAAGTCATTGTAAAACAGTGGTTTGTTCTAGAGACAATGCAAAACAAATATTGCTTAAGGGGGCTAATAATATTGACCTTAAAATGGTTTTAAAAAATTTATTCTAGCTGAAATAAAACAAATAAGACTTTCTCTAGAAGAAAAAATATTATCAGACATACTGTGTAAATTTCCTGAATCTGTTAAACATCATTTGGGAAATGTTTGAAAATAAAACCAAAAAATTCACTGGAGGGCGAATCATTTTGACTTCGACTATATTGGATGACACACACATTATTGGACACATAGTCCATACTAATAAGCTAATAAGTTTGTTCTGACCTTAATTAATAATAATAATAATAATAATAATAATAATAATAATAATAATAATAAATAATAATAATAATAATAATAATAACAATAAAAATAATATTAATATTAATAATGATGATGATAACAATAATAATAATAATAATAATAATAATAATAATAATAATAATAATAATAATAATAATATTAATAATAAAAAATAAAAATATATAATAATAATAAAATAATAATAAAATAATAATAATAATAATAATATTAATAATAATAATAATAAATTATAATAATAAAAAATAAATAAAATAATAATTAAAAAAATAAATAAATAATAATTATAATAATAAAATAAAAATATATAATAATAATAATAATAATAATAATAAAATAATAATAACAATACTAATACTACTACTACTAATAATAATAATAATAAAATAAAAAATATATAATAATAATAAAATAATAATAAAATAATAATAATAATAATAATAAATAATTATAATAAAAAAATAAATAAAATAATAATAAAAAAAAAAAAATAATAGGGGCAATGCGGTGGCGAAGTGGGTAGCGCTGTCGCCTCACAGCAAGAAGGTCGCTGGTTTGAGCCTCAGCTGCATGTTCTCCCCATGTTCGTGTGGGTTTCCTTCGGGTGCTCCGGTTTCCCCTACAAGTCCAAACACATGCGCTATAGGGGAATTGGGTAAGCTGTGAGTTGGAATTTAATTGTCTGTAGTGTATAGCCAAAAAGAAAATGAATGAATAAATACATGAATGAATATTAATACTTTAAAGAAGCCATTTTAGTCTAACAGGGCTCGTCAGCTCATTAGTAGTGACTCCGAGACCTGAAATTTGTGTCAGAGAGAAAGAAAAAATGGATTTAAATGTGCTCTGCTGGGGGAGCTCCAGGAACAGAGTTGAGGACAACATCTGTGATTTAATAAATGAACATAGTTTGTGATGTAGTTATGCTTTTACATACAGGAAAAACAATAATAATACTTTCCAATACAGAAAAAATCTACATGCTGGAAACAAATGATTGAAATGTATGGATGTTTGGTGCTACAATTCTATGATGTATTTATCTAATTGTATTTTGTATTGATTTATTTCCATGTGTAGTTTGCAATGTGTATCGTTTGTTTGTCCAGGACACTCATAAAAAAGAGATTACAAATCTCAAGAGGTTTAAGGGGTAAAATAAAGGTTTAAATCAAAAAAGATTTTGCCTTCACTTTGAATTAACATTTAAATAGTACTGTACCTCTGTCTTTAGTTTTTTTTTAATGTGCCAAAGATTTTAACCATGGCACAAATACAAACAGATTTCTTGCTAAGCCTGTAGTCAATTCAGGGGCTTATACCATGAAGCTGTTTTAGGTGGCTAGTCTGCTGTGTGTTTTAGCTTTTGCCAACTGTGGGTTGCAGGATCCATGAAAGTGGTTTGGCTTTTAGCTGTGTTTATCGACACAGCAACTTCTCCGTGGCTAACTGGCTTAGGGTCCGATTATACTCTGGGTAAAGATTTCAAACTGAAAAAAAAAGTGATATTATATGCAATCCTCTTGTCTGTTTATCTTGCTCCACTTTAAAGTTCACACAGCAAAAACATTTTGTGTTTTAAAGATGTCTAATAAATGTCAAAATTTAGACATCTTGACTAAAACAAGACTAAGTTTCAGTGAAAATGAAATGCAGAACATGCAAACTCCACACAGAAATGCCAACTGGCCCAGTCAGGACTCGAACCAGCGACCTTCTTGCTGTGAGGTGACAGCGCTAATCACTGAGCCACCGTGCTGCCTATAAAAAAATTAGGAAAATAAATAAATACATAAATACAGACTGGGCTTTCTATCATCTTCTTGAACTCAAGGAGCAAGTGATAGAAATTATAATGCACTTGTTGACGCAGTTAACTTAAAACGAATAATAATAATAATAATAATAATAATAATAATAATAATAATAAAGAGTTCAGTTTTTGTTAATCTGTTCTCTCTGTAAATAAATAGGTGCATTTTATAGCAAACTCATCCTATAATCTGTTAATTAAAACTTTATATACTATATATAACTGTATATAACACTATATATAAAAAGCTATTATATAAAGAGTTATTTAAACTATTAAGAGTTAGATTTAATCTAAAAAAAAGTATAATTTCTGGTTTAAAATAATAACTAAAATAATTTAATAGCTAAACAAAATGGCAGGTAATAATAGATTATGCTGGAAGTTTTACAACCCTGTCCATCAAAAAGACGGATAATGAGAAAGTCTAAGGCAACCTCTGGCTGAGATCCCCATTTCTCAAATGCTCCCTTCATAGCCAGCAGCTCACAATTCCTCATCATGTAGTTCCTTAAAGACAGGCTAAATTTTGTTTAGAAGAAAGCACAGGAAAAATGTTTCGAGGCAAAAATTTTATGACCCTCTCCTGTGTTGTAAACGTCCACCTCCATGACAAAGAATATCTTCAAGTTCCTCTACTGCAAGTCTCTGACGAATCATCTGTTAAAGATGTATAGGTTATTATCATTGCTACAAAACTAAAAAGCAACAATGACCATTTATTCCTTGACTAAAATGAAATGTTGATAAGCTACAAATTAGCTTGATTATAAAAACTGACAAAATTTAAGCCGTGTTTTGTTAACAAGACGAGACAGAACTAAAATACATTTTGTGGAACATTGAACATTCAAAATACACGATTTCTTGAGGCTAAAGGCCCCTGTTTACTTTAACCAAAATCAAAAAATGAAATGACAATTTCAATCCAGGCTTATTCTGAAAATGTACCTTTATATACATTTCTGGAGAGCGCCAAATACGCCCCAGGAGCTACGTTGTTTTTGCAGATTTTGTTTTTGAGAATCCACCAGAGGCCGCTGTGTACGCTTTTTCAGATCTCAAATTACTCTCGCGAGTGTCACCTGCTCTTCTCACGTAAATCCACCAGGGGCTACTATCTACTGAGCCCGATTGACCCGCCAACCCATTTCCTTAAACTAAACCGACAGTTTTAAAAAACAATCCAGAAAAAGAAAAGCCCTCACTTTATTCTTACCAGGTTTTCAGATTTTACCACATTCTCACCTTGTTATTTACTTGTCTATTTTATTTTTGGGCTTCTGTTTTTGTTTGACCTGATTCTGGAACTGTTCTTCACCAGACTCGAACCCTGTCATCATGGTCAACTCCTCTCTGCGTCTCAAGTCCGCCAACATACATGGCGAGCCATTGGACAAACTGGTAACAGCGTGAAAGCCGTCCACACAGAGGTAAGCGGTCAGCTGGTAAGCATGAAAAGGAACAATGTCATACCACCCCAAAGCGTTCGTTTCAAAGACGAAATGCAGCCATACGTACCTCTGGTTACATAATTTGAGATCTCCAGAAATGCATATAGGGCTTTGTTTTCAGAATGATAACTTTGAACAAAATTCGGCCAAAATGAAGTTCTCTTTGAGTTTGTTTTAGAAGTTCGAAACAACCCACCAAAGCAAAATTTTTAAGGGATCCGTTTTAGGGGTTCGTTTTGGTTCTAAACACCAAAACGATTATGTTTCAGTGGTAGCACGTTCGCCTCACAGCAAGAAGGTCGCTGGTTCAAGCCTCGGCTGGGTCAGTTGGCGTTTCTGTGTGGAGTTTGCATGTTCTCCCCCACAAGTCCAAAAACATGTGATAAAGGTGAATTGGGTAAGCTAAATTGTCCGTAGTGTATGTGTGTGAATGGGTGTGTATAGATGTTTCCCAGTGATGGGTTGCAGCTGGAAGGGCATCCATTGCGTAAAACATATGCTGGATAAGTTGGCGGTTCATTCCGCTGTGGTGACCCTAGATTAATAAAGGGACTAAGCTGAAAATAAAATGAATGAATGAATGAATGTTTCAGTGGGTGTGTCCTGTAACTTCTCCTTCTTACACGTCGCAACAACACGTAGCGGAAGCTCTGTGATTGGTTGGCTTGGTAGTGGTGATGAGTGTGAGCGGTGCTGAGAGCAATGAGCGCGATTGAGTGAGCGTTTACAAGTGTGGAGTCCCATGAAGGAGCTCCAGATGGAACAAACTCCTTTTGTTTTGTGCTTACCTTATGATTAAAGATGTTACACATCCGCCACTTCCTGCCTCTGAATGAGCGAGTTTTAGCTACTTATGTGCTGCGTCCCAATCCGCATACTATCCATCCTAAATAGTATGTGAAAGTAGAATTAGTATGTCCCAAATCGTAGTATGTTGAAAAGAGTATGCCAAAAACTTCCGGAGGGTTTACTATTTCCGGTCAAAATTTTAAGTGTAGAAGCGTCCATACTCTAACCGCTGATATTGCCCACAGTACATTGCGCATTGGACGTGAATTCGATTAGAACTACAAAACGCAGGTGAAAAGTGTAAATAAACTACAAACATGATGGACGCACGAGACCAACGGTCAAGCAGAAAGGCTTCGGTAAAGATGTTTGTATGACTTAATTAATATCTAGCCCACTGGAGAATATTTAAACCCTGTTTTCTGTGTTAGATTTCATCTGCAACAACAATACTGAACTTATATAAAGACGTGTTTGGACATTACCGTCTGAATGCAGAATTATCCAAAGACCTGAGGAGATTTCTCTGCATGAAAGACTCTTGAATGGGAGATTATCCTGCTGCTGCTTCTCCAACAAGGTAGGAAATTAAATACGACAGAAATGTGGATGATTGACAGGGCTCTTAACTAAGCAACACAACGATCTGTGTAACGACGAAGTAGTATGTCCCAAAGCTTGCATACTTTTCTTTTATACACTCAAAAGTATATATTTTTCCTCCACAAAAAAAGTACATACTTTGAGGTCGTAGTATAAGTATGCGAATTGGGACGCAGCACTCGTGTTCAGAAAAAACAAAACACCAACAAAGAAACTTGACACAGAGGAATATAAACACCTACTGCCAGCTAGTATTTCAGAAGTGTTATTGCAGAGCAACACAAACAGCACGCAGACGTATAAATGCATGACTACGAGCAAGGCAGGCGCTGTGGGTCATGCCAATCACTCGACATAGAAGTATAAATCAGCCTTAATACTGAGCCCCGCGGCACTCCATACGTAACTTATCCGTCTTTTAGATAAGACGTTAAACCGAGGTCCTGACTCTCTGTGGTTATTAAAAATCCCAGGATGTCCCTTGAAAAAGAGTAAGGGTTTAACCCCGGCATCCTGGCCAAATTTGCCCACTGTGGCCTCCTAACCATCCCTATATCATAACTGGCTTTATCACTCTGTCTCCTCTCCACCATCAGCTGGTGTGCGGTGTGCCAGCCTGATCTCACGAAGAAACGTAAGTGTTTTACGTTTTGTCAGTTTAGTGGCTAATTTATACGAATTTGTACGAGTTGAGTCGTACGAAAATGTACGATTTTAAAAAGGAGGCGTGGCACCCAACCCCACCCCTAAACCCAACAGTCATTGGGTGATGAGCAAATCGCACTAAATTGTACGAATTAGATCATACGAATTCATACGAATTAGCCACTAAATCAAAAAGTTACGAATTGGCGTGAGATTGCATTGGGTGTGCGGTCTGGTGCAATATGGCTGCTGTGGCGTCATCCAGGTGGATGCAGCACACTGGTGGTGAATGAGGAGATTCCCCCTCAAAAAATGTGTAAAGTGCTTTGAGTGTCCAGAAGAATGCTATATAAATGTAAGGAATTATTATTATTATTAATATTATTATTATTTACTTGTTTGTTGAACTCCCGGTAGGCCGGTCTGATAACGGTGTTGTCATGCCACTGCATTGAAACTAAAATACAAATGAACTATAATGGTGTTTAGATTCACCTTAACTTAAGTGATTTAAAGCAATGGGTTTTCACAGAAGAAAGTCAACTATTTAAACAGTGAGAGTGTGCAGGAAGCCTTTGTGGCCTTGCTGAACCTCTATGCTAATTCCACTCCCTGAGTGCTTCAATACATTTTGGAAATAACACTTGAATGACTCCACATAAGAGCAAATTGGAGAATTGTGCTCCCAAATAGCCACCGCTGTCACTCAAGCACTGTGAAAGCCGCCAGGTGAGCCTTCAGATTCCTAAAAGAAAGCCGGTCTTTATCGTGATAGGAGTGAGTGAGTGGAAAGGGGCCTGGCATGCTGCCCTTTTTTAAAGGATAGCAAAGCAAGCTGGGTGGTGTAAGATTTCTGCCAGAGATTACACAGAGCCTCATCCATCATGCCGAATAAATCCTTGAGCTGGTCATGGTGCTCCAGAAACATGGCTGTGTCCAGCACCAATAGCTGGGTTTCCGTCAGCCTGTATTATTCCACAATTTTTAACTATCGCATGCACTCATTAAATGATTTTTGTTGCTTATTCAGACTGCTTATTTAAAATGAGCCGATCAACACAATTCATGAGGTTATTTTTATGTTTTACGTTCAATCCACTTAAATTGGGAAGGGTATAAATGGAGATTGGAACCTGCTCCAAATGGGCCGGTCAGCTCAAAGTTTGTGGCTCTTGAGCTCCAAGTGGGCTGTACAAACCTCCTGGAGTTTTCATCTATTTAATGTCTTGTACTTGACACGGAGACAACCTGTTGTGTTTTATTAACGTCTCCACCTACCCCAACCCTAAACCCAACTTCACAGTAACCTGTTATGTGTTATTAATGTCTAGTACTCCACCAACCCTAAACCCAGCCTACTTGTTGCATTAGTCCCTCCCACTTGGAGGTCATCCAGCCTACTTGCGGTGTAATCCCTCCCATTTGAAGGTCTCCGAGTGGCAGCGATACCTACTTGCTTAAATTTGTAAAAACAACTAAGTCAGATTAATCGATTTGTGTTGGGACATCATGAAATCACATGAGAAACGAGTGTAGGAATCAGCTCTTTGGTTTAAATCACATTTAAACTTTGGGGAGTCGAATCCGAAGATTCCAACGTGATTCACATAGAATTATTGAAAGCTTACACTTAACCTACTCATTTGTCCAGCAAATAGAACGGTCAGTGTAAAGCAATCCTGTATTATATTATTACGTGGCCAACAATAACAATATAAACAGTATCTAATTATTTAATGAGCAAGGGAGCAGTATCTGAAGCTGAGACATTAACTTATAAAGCACACAACACACCAACACGGATCTTAAAAATGAAACAAAAGTTTATTGCTACTCTACAACACAACATAATAATCTACATAAAACAAACAAACGCACATACACACAAGCAGTTTGAGGAGAGTTATGATGGAAAGCGAGTAAGGATTCAAATTATAACATTTGCTAAGTTCTTAGCATTGCAGCCTGAGAGAAACCATAAAAGCAGAGAATTTCGCTATTCTTTACTACTTAAATATAATTCACACCAGTTTCAGCAATGGATAGAAACCTTGTTTGTGTTTGTGGCGAGGGGGCGTGGCCGAGAGCCGTGGGAGCGAAACGAGGCCCGCCACAGATGAGAAACACCTGTGGCGCGCACCTGCCTCCAATCCCACGGAAGGAGCTCTGGCCTATAAGAGGAGGAACGATGGCAGAGGAGAGAGAGAGAGGACCGGGCCCGGACATATTGTTTTACTTTTGCTTTCAATTTGACGGCAGTCTCCGTGAGGAGCTGCCGTCCGTTTGTTTTGGTTTAGACGGCAGTCTCCGTGAGGAGCTGCCGTCCCTTTTACTAATAAATATTTAAAAGTTCGTCGGTTCTCCGCCTCCCTTTTCTTGGCGGCCAGGTGGCCGTAAACTTTACTACAGTGTTACTTGCATTCTGATGGAATTTTGGTTTCCTCGACTGGTCCAAAGGGAAATCCCGGCGAAGCTGATTGGTCAGCGTAGCAACTTCAGTGATGTTCTGGAATTCCCTCTTCGGTGGAGAATGGTTTCCTTACTTTCAGGGAAGCTTGGAGTCGGTTGCTAGGGATACGTAGGTTGGACAAGGTGGTTTCGTAGGTGAGGTCCTTCCTGGAGTTTCGTCTCTCTGCGGAATTCTGTAGTTATGACAGTGTTTCAGAGTTCTGATGAGTTGACCCGATGGCTGCTTGTTGAAGCGGTTGCACAAGTAGATCGGGGGTCGAGCCGGCAGCAAGTGAAGATCGCGGTTTGCTCTGTGATGTAATGAGGCTTCCAGCGAGGCGATGTAATGGCCAGCACGAGAAGAGCAACGTCCAGGCAGCGACGAGCGGCAAAGACAACTAAGAAATTTCATTGTCCAAAGTTTTATACGCTTGGGTATAGGTGTGGCCTACACAGGGATTGTCCAATAAGAGAAGCTGCGGGGTGGGATCACACCCCCATTCCCTCCTCTAGGAGGCTGGGTTAGCACATCATGTGAGAATCATGCGTTACCTGCCTTTGATTGGAAGCTATTAAAATAAAGTATTATAACATGGGCACTTTTCATAGTATGGTTTCTTCATGTAAACCAATGCAATTGAAACTTTCCTAGCTTTCAATCAAAACCAAACATGAAATGTTTCACAAACGTTCTGTAGATTTCATTCAACACCAACCACTATAATTCAATAACTATCCATTACAGTTTTGTTAAACACATGGAACATGTACACACAAAAACCTACAGAAACATAAAACAAACATACAATACTCAAATAAACACAGTTTAACTGAATGTCCATTTAAACTTTGGAAGTTTCTGATCGCTTCTGTGTCTGCCTGAGAATGTGTATTCCCTTGCAGACGCGATTTGCAGGCGTGAATCAACAGGGGTTTGTTGCATACCTGCCAACACTCCCGTTTTTCCCGGGAGTCTCCCGTATTTCAGATCCGTCTCCCGTATTGTTCTGTCTCCCGGTAAACTCCCGGAATTCCCCCGCCCCCCGCTCCTCAGCATTTTGGTACAGTCCGGGCTGAAACTTGGTGCTTGTGCTCTTCCGGTCGCGCGCTACAGTTTGTGCGCCCCCATCTCCCCAAACCTCTCACCCCTCCCGCTCCCCGCTCTTCAGTTTGCGCCAGTGTTTCCAACTTAGCGACAAATTTTCAAAAAAGCGACTAGCGACAAATCTAGCGACTTTTTTGTGTGTTACTGGGGATTTTTATAGACTGTCGTTAGTCCATTACTGTACCGTCCCTACTCTTCTCAACGAGCTGCGGTAGATGCCGCCGACCCCTCCCCTGCAGCCTGAGAGCAGAGCACCTCTCTGCGTACCGACGGCAAATGATTTAGAACAGGTGGTAGTTTGAAGGTATCTCCCTTGTACAGTCAACCCGATCTGCTTCTCCTTTATTTTAACAATTTAATTTGACTGTTTATTCTTGTTGCACAATCAGAGATGTTTTAAGTGAGAGTTTCAGAACTTGTCTGAGTTTATTACGTCTGAGAGATTACTGCAAATTCCCTACTCATCTATAATGATATACTGTATTCAAACAGCAATACATTTTGTTAAATTGACAAGCTTACATAAAGCGTAGTGCAAATATAAAATACCCCATTTATTTACCATAGGCTGTTAAACAAACAGAAATGGTAGAATGCGATGATGTCAGTAATATGCAAATTAGCATATGACGTAACCCCACCCCCCCACCCTGGGGGGCTCTCCCGGAATTTACAAACCAAATGTTGGCAGGTATGGTTTGTTGAGCGCTCTCAAAAACCGGTTTGGGGGGGTCTTTGAGTGTAGCCTCTTTTATTGTTTTAAGATGTAAAGTTAATTAGCATGGAGTTCGTCCTGTGGATAGACTTTTGCTGGGTGCCTGTGGATTGCTTTGAAAATTAAATCAAAGCTCAGACATGTAGGCACCGTTCAATCTTTTAAGGATAATCTGGTGTGTGATTTGTTCAGTTCTGGAAAGTTCTGTTGACTCCCTACACGAGTGATAGAAATTCCAAATTTCACATAAAATTTCTTAATTTTCAAAAAATAAATAAATTGCGCTTGCTTGCGATGGTTTTGGAATTGTGCGAATAAGGATCAATGCGAATAATGGGAGATGGAAATCCATTTGCCGAATAAACTCAGACTTATCGAACATTAAACCCATATCATTAATCAGCTGTCTCCGTTATGCTTGCCTTGTTTACTGTTGGTTGCTAGGTTACCAATACCACAGTCAGCCACTCTAACTTGATGGAAGCGCATCTAATTCGCATTTGGGATTTTGTGCGGTCTATTTATAAGCTAATTTCGAGAGGATCACATGCTTATGATTGATCATGGCTGGTCCTGCATCAGCTTCACATATTGCGCCAATCAGATGAATACTAACTCACTATAAATAATCAGAGTTTTTCACTTCAGTCATCTCCGTCTTGAAGAATCCACCCCTAGTCCTCCCTCTTCTACTGATAGGGTTGCAGGCCGGCCCAGTGATTAGCACTGTTGCCTCACAGCAAGAACGCCACTGGTTCGAGCCCTTACCGGGCCATTAGCCGTTTCTGTGCGGAGTTTGCATGTTCTCTCCATGCTCATGTGGGTTTTCCCCGATTTTCTTCTATCATCCAAAGACATACAATATAAGTAAATTGACTAATCCAAAGTGGCATCTTAAAACAACTCTTAGCCAGCTATATCTCTTAGCTATTCCTAACACGTTCACAAGCAGGGGAATTCTCGAGATCTAACTGAGCTCAAGCTCCCCTCTCGCCCTTCAAACAGGAGGGAGCCCCCGGCTTGAGGATATTCTGAGCTCAGGGCTCTCTCCCGGGACAGCATGCCAAACACGCCTTATTATCAATCATCAGCTAAGTGTGAACTCTTGAAAACATCTTTGAGAACTTTGAAAAGATTCTCTTCACATTAAGATGGAAACCTGGATATTGCCTCATCTATAGCAGAAAGATCTCAGAAGACTCAAGGTCAACATGCAGATCATACTTACAGAGTAAAATAAAGGCATGCTTAGATAATCTTTGAATTTCTATTATGGCATTTGGCTAAAATATTCGTTCGTGTAACTGTTTATGTTAGAAATGCAGTTCACACTGACTAAAGTTGGACAAAAAAGGTTAAACAACTATATTCCATGAGTGACCTTGACAGCTAGAATTTCAGAAAAAGGTCAGATAAAAGCAACGATTGAGCGGTTTGTTTAAATCAATCAGATCTGAGCTCTTATTTTCACACAAACCCACCTAAAACAAACAACACAAACTATTTTTCCCCAGAATAAATACACAATACACCTTCAAAATGCCAGCTCTAAATGAAACAAAAGATGACACGTTGTCTCCATTGTCATATAGACTCATGGGCTGTATCTGGAAGCCTATACCTTTAAATGGGACACTATTAGAGGGAGCAGCTGCTTGCAGTGTAATATGGGCGACATTCTGAAGTGCACTCAAACATTCCCATAATGCACCACATTAACAAGTGTACAACCGATGTACACTTAACAGAAAGAATTATACATTACAGGTGGTTATAATATTGACATTAAGAAAATCTAATTTAGTTCCTTCATTAAAGTAGCTGTGAAATGTTCATCTCGTAGAGCAGACTAAAATGTCATTTTGAGAGGCACCACATCCAGTCCCAATTAAAGGACACTGAGGATTAGAAGCATCTGTTGCTAAATGTTACAGAAAACAAAGCTTATTCATTTTCAGCAAATGAAGGAATGATTAACTCTGTCCTCTCTATCACCCCACACTTATTTATAGAAGAAAGTGTAGAATAAAGTCATTATTTTTGTTTTATGCAAGCACAAAATATTCCCACATCTTGATCATATTCCAGTTGAGCCACTGAAGGCTGCTCTAAAATCCAGCACAGAGCGCTTTTGTTATGCGCCTATGTGGGTCCAAACGCTTACACATTGCTTTATACACACAGGATGTAGAGCAATACACAAATATCTTAACAGATAAAAAAAATTAAGGATTAAAATGTTACAAAAATTATTATTTTTCTACATAAATATAAACACCACTGCCTCCATGCCTTCTTCACTTCGGGGGGCTTTTTTCAGGTTATTCATGACAATCTGCATTTGTATAATGTTATTAATATGATCAGTATTATTTATAATATGCATATTTATATTTGTTTTAATAAAAACAAGTTTAGATTTGTCCACCTGTGGGGTTTTGGAGACATCTGCATCACCATATAGGTCATAAGAACAGGACGTGTGTTTGGATATAATTGAGTGCTTAGACCACGCTTCAATATTATTGTTCATTTATTCCTTGCTGGAAATTAGAACTGAATTGAGAAATAGTTTTAAAACAAATATTTGCGCTTAACAAATGAAATTAAATGAGTTTCCACCGTTTCCATACTCCACCAAAGTAAAGGAGTAAAGTACAGAGTGAAAGTGAAGTAAAGAGGCTGAATGGAGGAGGCTCGTTCTTTATCCTCGCGCTGCAGATGTTCTGTTCAACTGTTTTCTCGCTAGTGAAGTGTTCAGTTTTTACACTTACAAAGTCCTCCATGAAAATAGCAAACGAGCCATGGTGCACTGATTCTACACAACTGATTCTTAAAGGGAATGAGAGAGGAGACTCTGATTGGTTTAATGCACGTTATGTTCAAAACACACCCAGAACTCATTAAGAGAATAAGCACAACCCTGTTAGACCATGCGCCAGGGCGCAGACCGTATTTTTTCATCCTTAAAATAGCAAAAGTGGATTCGGACACACCATTAATGCTTTTGCACCATCTGCTTTAGACTTTGTGTCTAGATCATTAAAATAGAGCCCTTAGACTCAAAATCCCCAACAGCACACAAGGGTTAATTTGTGTTCTGAAGATGAATGAAGGTGGAGTAATTAATAACTAAATGTTAACTTTTTGTAAACTAACCCTGTAATTGTATGCGTTTTTGCATTACTTTTACATTTGTCTGTAGGCCACGCATTTTTGTACATTACCATTGGTCGTTCATGTATGTACGCAAACTTTGGCCAATCTGCTCTCTCTCTTAGCACCAAGGCAGCAGCCAAGAAAGTGAGCAGCAGCTTTTACCTGTCAGGGTGCACATGGCTCCTGAATGCCATAAAAATACAATTGTGGATTTTTCTTTTAACTAACCTCATATTTTACTTTAACCTATTGAAAAGAAATAGTGTGTGAAAGCGTAAGAAGCATGTAGAAGGTGTTAAATGTGTTAAAAACATGTTTTTTCTCCATTATTATACTATTGTTGAGGGCCAAACGTTTAATGAAAAGGATATCATCACTTTATGCAGTAAAGTTCAGTATTGTAACTGGAGGAGGCTTTCACAGAGGAGCAAATCTAAATGCAGATTTATTCAACAGAATGGTCAAGCAGGCAACCGTCAACACAGGAGCAATCAGGTATATACAGATAATCCAGAAGTCGTCGTCGAGAAGCAGGCAAAAAGTCAAAACCGGAGAAAGGTAAGATAAACAAAATACAAGACTAGAAATAGATTACATAAAAACATGACAAGGATCAAAGAACATAACTAGACATGGAAATGAAACGCTACGTAAAGTTACAGGTTCGACTTCACTAACATAACAAACAACACTCAGAATTGTGTATGTGCAAATGTGGCATATAAATAGTCTGTGTAATGAGTCCTTGAGCAGCTTCAGCTGTGAGTGTTTGCAATCAGACGAATCAGGAACTGGTGTGTGTGCACAGTGCATGATGTGATTTGTAGTCCATTTGGTGTAGTTTTCCAACAATCCACAGTAGCATTAGTCAAGTGCTTCTCCTCTTTTTTGAAAACTGAAATATGTTCACCCTGTCCTATAGTGTTTAGTGTTATTTATAAGCACCAAGAATAACCTAATTTTAATTCTCTGTATGTCTATACATGTTGTAGAATTGATAATAAAGCTATTTTTGATTCTCTTCTCTGTTTAAATAAAACTCTGTGTGATTAATTATTCCAAAAAATACCAAAATCCTCATTTCAGAAGCCAACAAACAGCTTTTACTGGCATTATAAGAAATACAATACAGCTATAAGCAGGAGTAAAGAGGAACTATCTTTCTTTAGTCTGCCATAGTGTGTTGTGTGTCCTTTTTTCCTCTGCAGGTTCTACTGACAACACCACTATGAGAGAAAAAGTAGAGCAGCACACACTCCATCTCAATTAAAGGCCATGTCTGTCCACCAGCACAGAGAGATGCTAAAAGCTCTGAATGGGATGAGAGAGGATGAAATGGACACATGCTTTCCTGAAGCGTGACTCATACACGCAGACCTTTGCCCGTAAGACCACTTCAATGCCTATTAAACTTCAGGCTTTGTGCTGCCTTTTAATGCTTATTTCTTGTTTTGTCCTTTGGGAACCAACTAAACTCAATAGAAATGACTAGTCGTGGGACAGCGTGACTAGTGACAGAATCCTATTAAAACATTAGCCTTAATCTTTTGGCATATAAGAGATCTTTGTATTGTTAAAATGTCCTGCAAGTTTCATAGCTTAATCTGGATAAGCATATAGATGAATAATAAGAGTGCATTGGAATGACATGCAGTGAACCTCAAACACCATCGTTTCCTCATTATCATGTACTGTAAATCCAACGCAATCTCACGGCAATTCGTAACTTTTTGATTTAGTGGCTAATTCGTATGTATTCGTACGATGTAATTCGTACAAATTAGTACGATTTGCTCATCACCCAATGACGGTTGGGGTTAGGGGTGGGGTTAGGTGCCACGCCTCCTTTTTAAAATCGTACATTTTCGTACGACTCAACTCGTACGAATTCATACGAATTAGCCACCAAACGGACAAAACGTAAAATACTTACGTTTCCTCGTGAAATCAGGCTGGTAAATCCAGTGAGTGTAAAATCCTGGTGAAAACTGGTCCAATTGGAGCAAAACACAGACTCTGATGATCCACATAAACATTAATATGCACGACCCAGACTGCGTTTGATTGGCTACAGCATTTTCCTTAGTGCGATTACAACAACAATATTTTCCCCTTATATTTAAGATAGTCTAACCTTTATATCATTACTCATTATTATATACCTTTATATATTGTAGTATTACAGTTACTATGCATGTGGGACTTTTATTTTGAAATATTTAAAACCAGTTTAGAACTCTCAGGTAATGCAATGATATCTTTAAGGTCAGGTTTAAGGTCTGTTTAACAGCATTTCCAACATAGGCTCATTCTGAAAACATAGCCCTATATACACTTCTGGAGAGCACGGATTATGTAGCCAGTACATATGGCTGCATTCGTCTTTAAAATGAACGCTATGCTGCGGTATGACACCGTTCCTTTTCGCACTGACCACCTACCTCTGTGTAGATGTCTTTTCTGCTCATATCAGTTTGCCCAGTCTCTCGCCACGTACATTGGTGGACTTGAAATACAGAGTAGAGTTGACTGTGATGACAAGGTTCAAGTCTGGTGAAGAATGGTTCTAGAAAACAGGTAGGCCAAAAACAAAAGCTAAACAAATAATAAAACAAACAAGTAAAAAACAGGGTGAGAATGTGGTAAAATCTGAAAATGTGGTAAAAATCAGGCTGCCGCGAGGGCTTTTCTTTTTCTGGATTTCTTTTTAAAACTGTCAGTTGGGTTTAGAGAAGTGGGGGGGCGCTGGTCAGTTGGTACTTTCTGAGAATTTTTTTATTTTTAAATGAGGAGAAAACTGAGGTTATAATATTTGGGCCCAATGATTTATCAGATTGTAACTGCCCCATTCTTAATCTTGTCACTGTGGTCAGCTGTGGTAGCATCTTTTAATTAGGCAAAAAAAATATATATATATTTTTTGCTCTTTTATGTCATACTTTCTATGCCCTCTCCTATTATGTGCCCATTACTGTTACTGGTGCAAATCCAACAACCTGGAGCTGAATATGCTCAAAACAGTGAAGATGATAGTGGACTTTAGGAGAAACCCCCCTGCACTCCCCCCACTCACTATCATGAACAGCATTGTAGGGGCAGTAGAGTCATTCAGGTTCCTGGGCACCACCATCTCTCAGGATCTGAAGTGGGACATTCACATAGACTCTATTGTGAAGAAAGCCAAGCAGAGACTTCCTTCGTCAGCTGAGGAAGTTCAACCTGCCACAGGAGCTGCTCGTACAGTTCTACTCAGCTGTCATCCAATCCATCCTCTGCACTTCAATCACCGTCTGGTTCAGCTCAGCTGCCAAAACTGACCTCCGTAGACTACAGCGAATAGTCCGGACTGCTGAAAGAATCACTGGCACTACCCTTCCTACACTTCAAGAACTGTACTCTTCCAGAGTGAGTAAAAGGGCTTGCAAAATCACTCTGGACGCCTCGCACCCAGCACACTACCTGTTTGAACTGTTACCGTCTGGGCGGCGCTACAGAGCACCTAGAACAAAAACAGCCAGACACAGGAAAAGTTTCTTTCCTCAGGCCATCTACCTCATGAACAGTTAAATATTCCCCTACTTTGCAATAAACGTGCAATACTTTCTCATACGCACTTGTACAGAGCACCTTATAACAATATACAATGCAATACTTTCTCACACGCATTTGTACACAGCACCTTACAACCTGTATATTTATAACAAATCTGTACATACAATTCAACATCCAGATATTTTTGACTAACTGCATCTCTGTTTAATGTCTAATGTTATCACCTTTTTGTTTTCTCATATTTAATTTTGTGTTGACACTTGTCACTTTATGAATACTGGAAGCTTCTGTAGCCAAAACAAATTCCTTGTGTGTGTGAAGCACACTTGGCAATAAAACTGATTCTGATTCTGTTTTTTATGCTCATACCGTTTGTTTATTCATTTATTTTCTCTCCATTCGGCCTCTGGCGGATTCGTGAAAACGAAACCTGCAAAAAAGTAGCTCCTGGGATGTATTTGGTGCTCTCCAGAAATGTATATAGGGGTACGTAATCAGAATGAGCCTGGGTTGGTCATGTTTGTTAGTTTCAAGAGTTCACACTTAAATATTGCTTGATGCTATTAGCAGGTTTGGCATGCTGTCCTGGGAGAGAACCCTGAGCTCGGAGATAATTGAGCCCAGGGCTCCCACCTGGTCGATTGAGCATGTAAGGGGAGTACGAGATCAGGTAGTTCTCGAGAGCTCCCCGTGGTAAAGAAAGAAAGGTGGATAAGGGGTGGATGGGGGGGTTTCTTCGGAATACGAAGATAAGGGAGTAATTTTTGCTAGGCTACTTATAGTGAGTTTGGATTAATCTGATTGGCTAACTGATGATTGTAGATGAGAGACCAGCTGCAGTCAATCATATCACGTGCTCCTCTCGAAATTAGTTTGTGAAACTTCACTTAACGTGTATATTGTGAAATTTGCTGTGCATGTTTGTAATGAGGTAACAGAGCAAGGTCAACTGTTGAATAAAAGTGTTCAATGAACTTTTATCAATGCATCGAGTCGTATCACTCAGCTCCTACTGTGATTTGTCTGAAAGGATGCCAATAAACCGACCAATGGTGGCTTACAAAAAGGCGTAGCCTAAAAACGAAGGCAAAAGTAATGCAAATTTAAAGTAAAAGTAACTTTTAAGATGTCCTTCACATTGTAATTCAAGAATTTGTTCAATCAAGCTCCAAAAGGGGCTGGTTCTAGATACTACTGAGTAAGGTCATGTCACCTATCACCAGTAACTTGCATATGACCATCTCCAGTGCAAGACAACTACGCCTATTTTTGAATCTTCACATTGCCGTCATACTCACAGGTGTTCAGTTTATGTGCAGGTCAGGCCAGGCTCTTTTAAAACACATACATATGTACATAAAAAGGTAAATACATTGCTCTGAATACGTTTTCTCGCATGTTTTAGATGACAAATCCACTAGAGGGCGCTGTCAACGTATTTACAAATATGAAATTTAATACTTATACATTTACATTTTGTTGTATGTTTCAGAAACACATCCTTCTTGTACATCTCTAGGAGGGGGCGGAGATGAGATCAGCTAGTGCAGTGTTTCCCAACCCTGTTCCTGGAGGCACACCAACAGCACATGTTTTGAATGTCTCCCCTATCTGACCCACTCATTTCAGGTTTCAGAGTCTCTTCTAATGCTATGAGGAGTTGTTTCAGGTGTTTGATTAGGAAGAGGTTGAAAATGTGTACTGTTCAGTGCCTTCAGGAACAGGGTTGGAACACAGCAAGTGTATCACCCTGAAGCAGACCTAAGAGAAAAGTGCACTGCGACCACATAGTTTTACCGTGATTTTACATTGCTTTTACCAGTTTTTTCCCTTATGAGCTCTGCATAGCAAGCCCAACACCATACAACGTGAGCTACTGAGCAAACTGACCACTCCAGAAAAGTTGTTCATTGAGATTTATAGAACACGCAGTTGTTTTGCAAATCTTAGACACTGTTAAGTTGTTTTTGTGGTGTTTGTTTGGTGTAGAACTGGACAAAAATGTCAATAATATGTCCCTGTACAAATCATTAATGTGAAAAAGAACAAAGGTTGTTGTCATTATACTGCCCCCTAGTGTTCATTTTACTACAAACTACATTCAAACGTATGTTGAAGAACATTTTTTGCAGTTTCACAAAAATATAGGTCGAAGCCTCACTTTGCAGGTTCTGTGTTGGGTTCAAATCACGGTTTAAATCATGAAAGATGCTACTCTTTTAGGAAGGTTTAGGCTTTAGTTTGGTGTAGATGAACACTCCAACACTGCACATTTTGTATTAGGTTTGGATGGCAGAGTTTATGCTTATTCAAATAAACTGCACAAGCTGAGGAGTCACATCGGAGTTTGCTATAATTACATAAAGTGGGAGTGTACAGTAAATAAAGCCTAATAGAGTCCCAAGACCTGAAACTGGTGTGTGAGATAAAGGAGATGCTCCAAATGTGCAGTTTTGTAAATGAAATGTCATCTCTATATTTGTCTCTCTTATCTACTACACTCAGTTCACTTCTCTTAGCTGCTTTTGATTGGCAGGTTCCAGTTGAAGTTTACTTAAGCTGATAAAATATGCATATTCAGAGCACTGGGCAACATCACATGCATATCAAGTTTTTTAGACAAGTCTGAAGTATAATGACTATCTTCTGTATAATATAAACAACTATGTTTTATTTATTTATTTATTTATTTATTTATTTATTTATTTATTTATTTATTTATTTATTTAGTGGAATAGAGGGGCAAATAGTTAATATACAAACATGTGCATTACTATATGTTATTTATTTATTTGTTTGTTTGTTTATTTAGTGGAATAGAGGGGCAAATGCATATTATACAAGTATTACTACGATTATTTATTTATTTATTTAGTGGAATAGAGGGGCAAATAGTTAATATACAAACATATGTATTACTATATGTTATTTGTTTGTTTGTTTATTTGTTTATTTAGTGGATTAGAGGGGCAAATGGATATTATACAAGCATGTGTATTACTAAAGTTTATTTATTTATTTAGTGGAATAGAGGGGCAAATAGTTAATATACAAACATGTGTATTACTATGTTTTACTTCTTTTTTTAGTGGTATAGAGGGGCAAATAGTTAATATACACATATGTGTATTACTATCTTTTATTTATTTTTTATTTATTTGTTTATTTATTTATTTAGTGGTATAGAGGGGCAAGTGGATATATAACCATGTGTATTACTATGTTTAATCATTCATTTTCTTGTTGGCTTTGTCCCTTGCGGGGTCGCCACAGTGGAATGAACCACCAACTTATCCAGCAAGATTTTACGCAGCGGATGCCCTTCCAGCCGCAACCCATCTCTGGGAATTTCCACACACACTCATTCACACTCATACACTACGGACAATTTAGCTTACCCAATTCCCCTGTACTGCATGTCTTTGGACTGTGGGGGAAACCAGAGCACCCGGAGGAAACCCACGCGAACGCAGGGAGAACATGCAAACTCCACACAGAAACGCCAACTGACCCATTACTATGTTTATAAATTAATTAATTAATTAATTAATTAATTTATATATTTATTTATTTATTCAGTGGAATGGATGGGCAATTAGTTAATATATAACTATGTGTATTACTATGTTTTATCTATTTATTAATTAATTTATTTTATTTATTAATTAATTTATTTATTTATTTGTTTGTTTATTTATTTATTTATTTAGTGGAATGTAGGGGCAAATAGTTATTATACGACCATATGTATTCCTATGTTTTATTAATTTTTTTATTGATGTAGAGTGGCAAATAGTTATTACACAAACATGTGTATTACTATGTTTATTTATTTATTTGTTTGTTTGTTTATTTAGTGGAATAAAGGGGCAAACAGTTATTATACAAACATGTGTATTACTATCTTTTTAATTTATTTGTTTGTTTGTTTATTTATTTATTTAATGGAATAGAGGGGCAAATAATTAATATACAAACATGTGAATTACTATCTTTTTTGTTTATTTGTTTGTTTGTTTGTTTGTTTGTTTATTTGTTTATTTATTTATTTATTTATTTATTTAGTGGAATAGAGGGGCAAGTGGATATTATACAACCATGTGTATTACTATGTTTATTAATTAATTAATTAATTTATTTATTTATTCATTTAATTATTACTATGTTTATTTATTTATTTGTTTGTTTGTTTATTTAGTGGAATAAAGGGGCAAACAGTTATTATACAAACATGTGTATTACTATCTTTTTAATTTATTTGTTTGTTTGTTTGTTTATTTATTTATTTATTTAATGGAATAGAGGGGCAAATAATTAATATACAAACATGTGAATTACTATCTTTTTTGTTTGTTTGTTTGTTTGTTTGTTTATTTATTTATTTAGTGGAATAGAGGGGCAAGTGGATATTATACAACCATGTGTATTACTATGTTTATTAATTAATTAATTTATTTATTTATTCATTTATTTATTAATATGTTTATTTATTTATTTATTTGTTTGTTTGTTTATTTAGTGGAATAAAGGGGCAAACAGTTTTTATACAAACATGTGTATTATTATCTTTTTTATTTATTTGTTTGTTTGTTTATTTATTTATTTAATGGAATAGAGGGGCAAATAATTAATATACAAACATGTGAATAACTATCTTTTTTGTTTGTTTGTTTGTTTGTTTGTTTGTTTATTTATTTATTTATTTATTTATTTAGTGGAATAGAGGGGCAAGTGGATATTATACAACCATGTGTATTACTATGTTTATTTATTAATAATTAATTTATTTATTTATTCATTTAATTATTACTATGTTTATTTATTTATTTATTTATTTATTTATTTAGTAGAATGGAGGGGCAAATAGATATTATACAAGCATGTGTATTACTATATTTTATTTACTTATTAATTTATTTATTTAGTGAAATGGATGGGCAATAGATAATATACACACATGTGAATTATTATGTTTTATTTATTTATTTAGTGGAACAGAGTGGCAAATAGTTAATATACATATATGTGTATTACTATGTTTATTTATTTATTTATTTATTTATTTATTTAGTGGAATGAATGGGCTATTATATAATATACAAACATGTATTACTATGTTTTATTTATTTATTTAGTGGAATGGAGGGGCAAATAGTTATTATACAACCATGTGTATTACTATATTTTATTTATGTATTTATTTATTTATTTATTTATTTATTTATTTATTTATTCAGTGGAATGAAAGGGCTATTATATAAGATACAAACATGTATTACTATGTTTTATTTATTTATTTAGTGGAACAGAGGGGCAAATAGTTAATATATATATATATATATATATATATATGTGTATTATTATGTTTTATCTGTTTATTTATTTAATTATTTTTAATTTTTTTATTTAGCGTAATAGAGGGGCAAATACATAATATACAACCATGTATACTTATATAAATATCTATGTATTATATTGGTCTACAATAAGGTTGCATAAGTTAATGTATTTACTAACATGAAGCATCTAATTAGCAGTTTATTGAGCTAATAGTTTTAGTTTATGGTTTGTTAATAGCATCAGGGTGTCCAGTGGGTTTTAAAAAGTCTAAAAACGTCTTTCAGAAACAAAATTTTAGCCCTTAAAAAGTCTTAAATTCACTAAAATATTGTGTTTTAGGTATTAAATTATTTTAAACAGGCCTTAATTTTGAAATTAAAATTTGTAAAGCTACTCAGTCCGGCCAACATCGATCCAATCACCAACAATACATCTTAATAAAACCTTATTTTTTTATATTTAAGTTTTTATTAGAGATATTATTCACAACAGCCGTTAGACATCTTTACAGCAAAACCCCCAAATAAAATTTTTATCTAATATAATCAGGGAAAGAAAACTAAATTACATGATTCCTCATGATAATACCGGGCCATTAGACAAAATCCCTGTTTAACCATGTATAAGTCTAAAATTTAAATCTTAAAGGGTCTCAAAAAGTCTTAATTTGACTTGATTAAATCTGCAAAAACCCTAAACATGAATTGTGACAATATAAAACGTTAGCATTTGCTTTTCGTACGTGTGCTTGCAGAACAACACAGAGTTAGATCATTAATAAAATTAAAATAATAATAATCATTTAATGGGGAAACTGAACAGGCAGTCAACTCAAATGCCTTTTTAAAGAAAACTATGACACTATATATATATATTTGTGAATATAAATGATGAAGTGACTCAATGCTTTGTCACATATTGATTTCAAAGACGGTTGCAAACCAAACAAATCTGGTTTATGATATGTCCTCAAATTCAAATCACTGTAGTCATGATTTCTTGCTCTGTCTGTTCCATATTCCAGATAGGAGAGATGTTATTATTTTTAAACTCCAGATAATAAGCTTGTCAAACCTTGTTTTGTTTCTGCCTTTGTGCGGCATCTTCAAAAGGATCTCGACATGAGTGAAAATGAGAGACTGAAGTTATTTTTAACACGATTCCTGATTATTTGCGTTTGATCTTTCACATTTCACTGCTTATTGATGTCTGACTCTGTCACAATGTCACACAGGTTTGTTTTAGGCACAAAGACTTTATAACTGGACCTCAGGGGGATAATATGAAGCATTTGTATTTTTAACAGCAGTGACAAAAATTAGAAGCAGTTTCCTTTTATTTTATTTTTGCATAAACACTTTAGTTTCAATGAAGCTGCTTTGAAACTGCAGCTCCCTAAGCAAATAATGATTACAGGGGAAGGTTATGGATTTTTAAAAACTAAAATTTATTTTCCTTCAGCTTAGTCTCTTTTTTTTCAGGGGTCGCCACAGTGGAATGAACCGCCAACTATCATGTTTTATGCAGCAGATGCCCTTCCAACCACAACCCAGTAATAGGAAACACCCATACACTCTCATTCACACTCATACACAACAGCCAATTTAGTTCATTCAATTCACCTATAGCGCATGTGTTTGGATTGTGGGGGAAACCAGAGCACCCGGAGGAAACCCGTGCCAACACAGGGACACAGTACTAATCTATAAATGTGTATATTTTGTTGATTAGTGCTGCTGAAAATTATTTACTTTAATGTTTAAATAAGAAACAAATATTTAGAGTACTATAGATAGCCACAAGTTATTAAAAATCAAGCAGAAGAGAGAAAAAATGACTGTATGAAGAACAAACTTTTTTTGGGGGGTTGGCCAAACTGAAGCAGGATTTTCAGGACAAGGATTTCACCTTTGTTTTTATAACTTCTGATCAAGTAATTGAAATATTAGTGTTATGATCACCATCGCTATGCCCTTGCAGTCTGCTAGAGAACACCCGGTCATTCACCAAACTACAAATCCCATCATGTCCTTCAGTCACACACCTGTTTCAGTTCACCTCCTGATTTCTCTCTCTCTCTCTCTCTCTCTCTCTCTCTCTCTCTCTCTCTCTCTCTCTCTCTCTCTCTCACACACACACACACACACACACACACACACACACACACACACACACACACACACACACACACACACACACACACACACAGGGTTAACGTACCATCTGCTAAACCCTGAATTTTTGATTAACCCAAAACCTGCTTACCGAGAGTATGTCAGGTTGTAAAACACCGTTTAATCCATACCTGTCAACACTGAGATTGTAAAAATAAGGGATACCCCCCCCCTCCTTCTGATTAATGAGCAGTGAATAATTCTCTCATTTAGATGTTTTGTTTGATTACATCTATAATTTAAGCATTCAATTGCTTACTCATTCATTCATTCATTCATTTTCTGCCGCTTTTCCGGGGCCGGGTCGCGGGGGTAGCAGTCTTAGGAGAGAACCCCAGACTTCCCTCTCCCCAGACACTTCCTCCAGCTCCTCCGGGGGGATCCCGAGGCGTTCCCAGGCCAGCCGAGAGACATAGTCCCTCCAGCGTGTCCTGGGTCTTCCCCGAGGCCGCCTCCCGGTGGGACATGCCTGGAACACCTCCCTAGGAAGGCGTCCAGGAGGCATCCGAAACAGATGCCCGAGCCACCTCAACTGACTTCTCTCGATGTGGAGGAGCAGCGGCTCTACTCCGAGCTCCTCTCGAGTGACAGAGCTCCTCACCCTATCTATAAGAGTGCGCCCTGCCACCCTTCGAAGAAAACTCATTTCAGCCGCTTGTATCCGAGATCTTGTCCTTTCGGTCATGACCCAAAGCTCATGACCATAGGTGAGAGTAGGAACGTAGATTGACCGGTAAATCGAAAGCTTCGCCTTTCGGCTTAGCTCCTTCTTCACCACGACGGACCGGTACATCGACCGCATTACTGCTGCCGCTGCACCAATCCGCCTGTCAATCTCACGTTCCATCCTTCCCTCACTCGTGAACAAAACCCTGAGATACTTGAACTCCTCCACCTGGGGTAAGGACTCTCCTCCAACCTGAAGATGGCAAACCACCTTTTTCCGGTGGAGCACCATGGCCTCGGACTTGGAGGTGCTGATTCTCATCCCAGCCGCGTCACACTCGGCAGCAAACCGCCCCAGTGCATGCTGAAGGTCCATGTTTGATGAAGCCAACAGAACAACATCATCTGCGAATAACAGAGATTAGATTCTGTGGTCCCCCAACCGGACCCCCTCCAGCCCCAGGCTGCGCCTTGAAATTCTATCCATAAAAATTATGAACAGAATTGGAGACAAGGGGCAGCCCTGCCGGAGTCCAACATGCACTGGAAACAAGTCTGACTTATTGCCGGCAATGCGAACCAGACTCCTACTCTGTTCATACAGGGACGAGACGGCCCTTAACAGAGCGCCTCTGACCCCATACTCCCCGAGCACCCTCCACAGAATGCCACGAGGGACACGGTCGAACGCCTTCTCCAAGTCCACAAAACACATGTGGACTGGTTGGGCATACTCCCATGAACCCTCGAGCACCCTGGTGAGGGTATAGAGTTAGTCCAGTGTACCACGGCCCGGACGAAAGCCGCATTGTTCCTCCTGGATCCTAGGTTCAACCATTGGCCGGATCCTCCTCTCCAGTACTCTGGCATAGACTTTCCCCGGGAGGCTGAGGAGTGTGATCCCCCTATAGTTGGAGCACACCCTCCGGTCCCCCTTCTTAAAAATGGGAATTGCTTACTTAACTTTCTTAACCCACCAAGATCGACACAGGGATGTGATTCTTCTGTATAAATACGGATTTCTGTATTTTCCGAGCTCAATGGGGCGACCCCTGTATTTTGCGTAAATGGAAGTTTGTTTTTTGTGAAGTGTCTCCATCGTCATCAAAGCAGATGAGCTGCTTCATTCCGGACGTGTTTCAGGGATGTAATTGTAGTCCTACCTAGGCTCCTGTGTATATAACATAATGATATTGTGTAGTTCTATAATGTGACGAAGCCGCTGACAATACGCAAGGTTATGAAATCGCTTTGAATGTGTGTGTGTGGCTGTGCACTTCTTCCGCACTCACATTTGCACGTCACAACCATGTGCATTCTTTCTGTACATTATAAATAAAGCCGCAGGATGCACATGTGTTATTATCCTCTGCAAGTCATCTGGCTTAATGACTTCATTAATTCAGTGCTACAGCCACCTGAAATGTAATACCTGAAAGTGTCATAAGTTTAGATGATATTCCAAATTTATAAAAATACATTTTATAATTAATTAAAACTATTAAAAACAGCTGAGGGAAGGAAAGTGAAAGTGATATACTCTTATTAGCGATTTTTTTTTTCAGGGTGGATAGTTAAAGTATATTCATTCATTTTCTTTTCGGCTTAGTCCCTTTATTAATCTGGGTTCGCCACAGCGGTATGAACCGCCAATTTATACAGCACACGTTTTACGCAGCGGATCTCCTTCCAGCTGCAACCCATCTCTGGGGAACATCCATACACACCCATTCACACTCATACACTACGGACAATTTAGCCTACCCAATTCACCTGTACCGCATGTCTTTGGACTGTCGGGGAAACCGGAGCACCCGGAGGAAACCCACGCGAACGCGGTGAGAACATGCAAACTCCACACAGAAATGCCAACTAACCCATCCGAGGCTCGAACCAGCGACCTTGCTGTGAGGCTACAGCACTACCTACTGCGCCACTGAATCGCCCGTTGAAGTATATTAGGCTACTCAATTAAATTGGACTTAATATTTTTACAGTTCGAAATATTGACTGACTAGTTTACTAAATTACAGGCAAGGTTATATTCTGTGGACACAAGAGAACTAACCGAGTTAGTGGCGCCATCTAGCGGCAAGTGTGTGGATATGTCCCGACATTGAGGTACAAAGTATAAACCTACTGTATTTAATATACAGTACTAGTAATACAAGTCACTATTAAACTGCTAAACATTTCAACTGATAAAACAAAATATGTGGCTAATAACAAATATTTATATAAAGAATATTATAATTATTTTTAGAATGGTTCTGTTCTATTCTAGGACAGCAGCCTCTGGTGGAATTATGTGAGAACATCAGGTGTGAATGGCACTTGCGAGAGAAATTTGAGATCTGAAAAAGCGTACACAGCGGCCTCTGCTGGATTTGCGAAAACATTCATTCATTCATTTTCTTTTCGGCTTAGTGCCTTTATTAATCTGGGTTCGCCACAGCGGAATGAACCGCCAATTTATACAGCACATGTTTTACGCAGCGGATGCCCTTCCAGCTGCAACCCATCTCTGGGAAACATCCATACACACTCATTCACACTCATACACTACGGACTATTTTAACCTACCCAATTCACCTGTACCGCATGTCTTTGGACTGTCGGGGAAACCGGAGCACCCGGAGGAAACCCACACGAACGCGGGGAGAACATGCAAACTCCACACAGAAATGCCAACTGACCCAGCCGAGGCTCGAACCACCGACCTTCTTGATGTAAGGCGACAGCACTACCTACTGTGCCCCTGCATCGCCTGGATTTGCGGAAACAAAAACTGCAAAAAAAAAAAAAACGTAGCTCCTGGGACGTATTTGGTGCTCTCCAGAAATGTATATAGCTGTACGTTTTCAGAATGAGCCATGAGCCAGAATGAGGTTGACATCTGTAAGAGGAAAATGTGGGGTTTTCAATAAACGAACAATCTGTGTGACAGAGTTAAATGTGTGTGAGTGTGTTTGCAACTTCTTCCAGATATCAACAACAACAATGTAGCACTTATTCGCACAATGCTACTCGCTGGAAGAATCAGCTTACTAGAAACACCACTTTAAAAACAGCTCTTTTGCTGGAAAGACATTGAAAAAAATGAGCAAATTAGCATTAATCTGCATCACAAGATGATACCAAAACACAGCACACAACACACACTTTCAGCGAGAACACAGAGAAATAAGCTCAGTCGGCTTCATGGGTTTGCTGAAAGAACACACTTTCTTTTCTTTATTCTCTTCTGTGTTTGATTACAATTAACTGTTATCTGAACATTTAAGTATAATCATCGAAATACAATTCAAAGTGCTTTTCGAGGCCAGGCATGCTTCTCCATATAAAATGATTTCTTGTCACAAATGAATCAGCATGCCGTGTTCAATGACAGTGATGACACTTCATGTCCTCTGTCTAAAAGACAACTACTGTATATGAAACATCTGCTGGGTATAAAAGAAGGAGCTGCTGTAGAAACTAGAGTATTCTGACGTCTGCGTAGACATGGATTCACCGTAAGAGTTCTGAAAATCTGCAAATACATATATAAAAGATCTCTGCACAACACAAATCACATTATGTACATGACATAAATTTGTTACTTCTGAAACATTCTCTTTTTTTGTTTAAATGGGTTACAGATCCAAAAAGAAAAGAAAAATAACATTAAATAATATACATTCCAAAGCACTAAATGCAAGAATCTCCCTTTTAGATATTAAATCAGTAGGCTTTTTTGGTAACACTTTATTTTAAAGTGTCCTTGTTACACATATTCTGTGTAATTACTATAGTAATAAGTTATTAATTATGCATGATTACATGCAACTAATCCTATTCTCTTCTAGTAAGTATGTTAATTAATATTACTCAGGAGTTAAATTGTAACAAAGACACCCTTAAAAGTGTGCTTTTTTATCTGACTGTGATATTGCATGTTTTAATTTGTACTTCTGTTTTGCAATAAAGCAGTTGTAAATATGCAGATGCAAATCTTAGAACCCAGGATCATTGTGGACACGTATCCAGGTCTACATGTCTGGGGACAGCAAAATACGTAACCGGAGATACGTCTGCTTGCAGTCTTTGTTTTTGCAAATCCACCAGAGGGCGCTGTGTACACTTTTTGATGATCTCGCGCATCCTCTTCTCTCATAAATCCACTAGAGGGTGCCATATAAACTTCAGCTGACAAGGCCAGCTTGCTGTCAACTGAATGTCTGACCGACTGACCCACCCACACCCTTCCCTAAACCCAACTCATAGTGTTTTCAAAAGCAATCTAGAAAAAGAAAATCTGTCATGATTTCACCATGTTTTCAGCCTGTTGTTTATCTCATCTCATCTTATTTTCGTCCGCTTATCCGGGGCTGGGTCGCGGGGGCAGCAGTCTTAGGAGAGAACTCCAGACTTCCCTCTCCCCAGACACTTCCTCCAGCTCCTCCGGGGGGATCCTGAGGTGTTCCCAGGCCAGCCGAGAGACATAGTCCCTCCAGCGTGTCCTGGTTCTTCCCCAAGGCCTCCTCCCGGTGGGACATGCTTGGAACACCTCCCTTGGTAGGCGTCCAGGAGGCCACCTCAGCTGACTTCTCTCGATTTTCTACTCCGAGCTCCTCCCGGGTGACAGAGCTACTCACCCTATCTATAAGGGTGCGCCCTGCCACCCTGTGAAGGAGACTCATTTTGGCTGCTTGTATCCAAGATCTTGTCCTTTCGGTCATGACCCAAAGCTCGTGACCATAGGTGAGAGTAGGAGCATAGATTGACCGGTAAATCAAGAGCTTTCGGCTCAGCTCCTTCTTTACCACAACAGTACGATACATCGACCGTATTACTGCTGCCGCTGCACCAATCTGCCTGCCAATCTCACGTTGCATCCTTCCCTCACTCGTGAACAAAACCTCAAGATACTTGAACTCCTCCACCTGGGGTAAGGACTTTCCTCCAACCTGGAGATGGCAAACCCCCTTTTTCCGGTGGAGCACCATGGCCTCGGACTTGGAGGTGCTGATTCTGATCCCACCGCCCCAATGCATGCTGAAGGTCCATGTTCGATGAAGCCAACATAACAACATAATTAATTAATTTATTTATTTTCTGGAACCGTTCTTTACCGGACTCGTACTTTATTTTCAACTCCGCTCTGCATCCCAAGTCCACTGGCGTATGCCGCAAGCTACCAGGCAAACTAGTCACACCGGAAAAGCCGTCCGTATCTAGATAAGCAGTCAGCTGGTAATGCTAAAATGAACAGGAGCCGTCTGCGGCATCATACAGCTGTTTAGCATTCGTTTTAAAGATGAAATGCAGCCAGATGTACCTCTGGCTACAAAATTTAAGCTCTTTAGAAATGTAGACAGGAATATTTATCCACAATGAGGCTGTTTTGGATAAAACATGAGTAAAGCCGCGGTCACACTGGACTTTTCACCTTATAGACTTCAATTCATACGTATGCGAATGCGCAACACAGGCTCATTCTGAAAACGTAGCCCTATATACGTTTCTGGAGATCGTGAATTATGTATCCAGAGGTACGTATGGCTGCATTTCGTCTTCGCGAACGCTGTGGGGCGGTATGATGCTGTTCCTTTTCACGCTTACCAGCTGGCCGCTTACCTCCATGTGGACTGCTTTCCCACTGTTACCAGTTTGTCCAGTGGCTCATCATGTACGTGGGAGGATTTGTGACGCAGAGCGAAGTTGACTGTGACGACAAGGTTCGAGTCTGACGAAGAAGAGTTCCAGAAAGCAAGTAAGACAAAAACAAAAAGCAAAAAATAAAACAAACAAGTAAATAACAGGGTGAGAATGTGGTCAAATCTGAAAATGTGGTGAAAATCAGGTGGCCGCGAGGGCTTTTCTTTTTCTGATTTTCAAAACACTGTCGATTGGGTTTAGGGAAGGGGTGATCGGGTCAAGCTGTGCTTTTTAAAACACTATTGGTTGGGTTTAAGGTAGGGAATGGGTGGGGGTATCGGTCGGTCGGTCAGTCAGTCATTTGACATCGGCCTCTGGTGGATTTGCACGAGAACAGCAGGCGCGGACTTATTTGGCGCTCTCCAGAAATGTATATAGGGTTTTTTTTTTTCGTTTTCAGAATGAACTTGGGTTGCTAATGTGGCAGACTAGAAACGCAAGTTCATACAACAGGCAAGCTCGTCGTCTCTTACCTGCGAAATTGCATCATGTGACCAATCGAAGATCAAATCATGACCTCTTTGTACAGAAATTTTAAAAATGGACCAATTGCTCACTTTTTTAAATGTCTAATCATCTTGTTCAGACTCACCCCTTTTCACAGAGCATACGACAGAAAGCTCAAACTCACTAGTGTGAGTGCGGCATAAGACTGATCTAAATAATCAGAAGCTCACACGTTCAAACTGTTTAATAAATCAGTATTTTATTTAGAGAACTTTGTTAAAACTTTTTTATTTAACTTATATTTGGGATTTTGTTCAAGCCATTCTCACAAGAATATGTCTAGGTCACTGTACACACACACACACACACACACAAAAAAACATGATATATCAACACTAAATTATTTTAAATATATATATTTATTTTTAAACGTCACCTTATACGTCATACATTTAGCACCAAAAATATATTCCTCACTCTCTATACCGCTGTCGTTTTTTCAGTGCTATTTTTATTACATTCAGAACTGGAACATATTAATACAGTAGTTGTTCTCAAAGATATGAAAACTAAAGTAAGTTTGCATTGCTATTCATGTTGCCAAACCCTCAGGGAGACGTCTTAGATGATGATTTTGACGCTTCCAAAAATAAATCCAGCACAAGAAAAGCGCTCGAAACAAACTCAGACTAATCACCTTGTAATTCTCCTCAGGGAATAACACTAAAGAAGATATTAAACATGCTGACCTTGCTACTGAGACACGAAACTGATCATTTTCACAAGCGTAGCCGTTTTTTTAATACACAACTATTGAGAAAACACAAACAGGACGGCTATTAGAGAGAGATCATCTTCACAATTCCCCATCTTCATCAAAGATAATGAAAAGGTGTTCAAAAGTGTTTCATTAAAATGAACGAGACGCTTTTGACATGGGCTGAGGATCATTTCTGCAGCAGATGTTGAGGGATTTATGATGTGTGGGCAGAATCTGCTTCATTTCTCATAGATTCACTACAGTGTGTGTGCGTGTGTGTTGAACAGCTGTGTGATATTGAATCTGCTGAGGGATCCTTGACTCAATGCTTATGTAAAAGAAATTAGTGTGTGTCCTCCTTTCTGCATACTAGACTCAAGGTATTTAATATCAAAGTTCCCACTCAATACAAAATGTCAAATTCCCAGACTTTTCCTTGATTTTTACTGACTAAAAAGCAGACTTTCCACGACATATCCACCTTAAGAGCAGCGTGGCCATTGTAAATTAAAAAGACTTCCAGTGTCGTTGACTTCCATTCATTTTTTTGGTAACACTTGGTAGAATAATGGTCCATTAGTTACTGTATTATGAATATGACTAATCTTGCAAAGCATTTATTAATCATCGTTCAACATTTATTAAGGCATTATTAACATCCAATGTTGTGCTTGTTAACATTAGTTCATGCATTCTGAGTTAACATGAACTAACGTAGTTTAACTTAACAATAAATGTATTGCTAATTGTTTGTTCATGTTAGTAATGAACCATTATTTTAAAGTGTTACCTTTTTTTGTAAAACAAAATAACAAATGATTCTTAATGTTCAAAATCATTATGTTTTAATATATATATGATTGCCAGTTGGAAAGGAGTAAAATAGCATGGGAAATATATGGGCTAACCATAACAATAGGCAAAACATCCCAAAATAAATACATAAACAAATACATTTTGATAAATGGAAAATTAAACTTAAAATGACAAAACAATTCCATGATGGACAAAATAAATTAATAAATAAGTGTAACGGAGGCATACCTGCCAACATTTGGTTCGTAAATTCCGGGAGACCCCCCCCCACCCCCCACCCCCCGGGGGGTATTACGTCATCGCGTTTCTACCATTTCTGTTTAACAGCCTATGGTAAATAAATGGGGTATTTTATATGCGCACTACGCTTTATGTAAGCTTGTCAATTTAACTAAATTTATTGCTGTCTGAATACAGTATATCATTATAGATGAGTAGGGTATTTGCAGTAATCTCTCAGACGTAATAAACTCAGACAAGTTCTGAAACTCTCACTTAAAACATCTCTGATTGTGCAACAAGAATAAACGGTCAAAATAAATTGTTAAAATAAAGGAGAAGCAGATCGGGTTGACTGTACAAGGGAAATACCTTCAAACTGCCACCTATTCTAAATCATTTGCCGTCGGTACGCAGAGAGGTGCTCTGCTCTCAGGCTGCAGGAGAGGGGCCGGCGGCATCACCCGCAGCTCGTTGAGAAGAGTAGGGACGGTACAGTAATGGACAAACGACAGTCTATAAAAAATCTATGAAAAAGTCGCTAGATTTGTCGCTAGTCGCTTTTTTGAAAATTTGTCGCTAAGTTGGCAACACTGGCGCAAACTGAAAAGCGGGGAGCGGGAGGGGTGAGAGGTTTGGGGAGATGGGGGCGCGCGAACTGTAGCGCGCGACCGGAAGAGCACAAGCACCAAGTTTCAGCCCGGACTGTACCAAAATGCTGAGGAGCAGGGGGCGGGGGAATTCCAGGAGTTTACCGGGAGACAGAACAATACGGGAGACGGGTGTGAAATACGGGACTGTTGGGAAAAACGGGAGTGTTGGCAGGTATGAATGGAGGCCAGCTAGCGAAGTCCTGTGCAGGTAAACCTTACTTCTCTGACCTCTAAAAGTGCTTTAGAGGCCAAGGTCTTTAGCCTCCTTGTTAGAGCAACCGACTCCCATGCAAAGAATCGCTGGTTCAATTCCAGTTCAGAGCAGATTGAGTGTGGTGGGTTACACGTGGGGGCTCGTCTGGGATGGGAACAAAATTGAGGCCAGCTAGCGAAGTACTATGCAGGTAAATCTCACTCCTCTGATGCACCTGTAGAGGCCATGGTCATTAGCTTCCTTGTTAGAGCAACCAATGCTTATGCAAAGAATCGGTGGTTCGATCCCAGCTCAGAGTGGGTTGGGTGCAGAAGGACCGGTGGATTACATGTGGGGGCTCGTCCGGGATGGGAGTGTAATGGAGGCCAGTTAGAGAAGTGCTTTGCATGTAAATGTCACTTCTCTGACCTCAAATGGTGCTCTAGCGAAAAATGCTAGAGGTCATGGTCTTTAGACTTCTTGTAGAGCAACCGACTCCAATGCAAAGAATTGCCGGTTCAATCCCAGCTCAGGGCGGGTTGGTTGCAGTAGGACTGGTGGGTTACATAAATAAATAAATAATCCATCCTTGACTTCCAATGTCTGGAATAAAACTTTTAAAATTCTATGATATTCGAGAAGTCAGTGGGAACCCTGTAATATACTCTACTGCACTATGTTATTGTGAAACACAATTAAACACTCTAAAGTGCAAAGTTATACACTTTAAAAAGGCTAGGTTGTTGTAACCCAATGGTTGTTGGGTCAAATATTTTTTATTTTATTAATTACATTTAAATTGCACTTTTTAATGGTTGAATTTGTACATATTTGACCCAACAGTAAGTTAAAACAACACAACATTATTTAGAGTGTATTTTTTTTGTCACAGCACCTCACTGTTGCATATTTAGCTCATTATGAGATCTATTAATAATTCAGGAAAAGGTGTAGAGATCACTTTGGGTTTCAGTTGCAACAAAATGAAAATAATAATATTAATAATTCCTTACATTTATATAGCGCTTTTCTGGACACTCAAAGCGCTTTACACATTTTTGGGGTGGAATCTTCTCAACCACCACCAGTGCAGCATCCACTTGGATGACGTGACGGCAGCCATATTGCGCCAGACTGCACACCACACACCAGCTGATTGGTGGAGAGGAGACAGAGTGATGAAGCCAATTATAATATGTGGATGGTTAGGAGGCCATGATGGACAGAGGCCAGTGAGCAAATTTGGAGGACATCCTGGGATTTTTAATGACCACAGAGAGTCAGGACCTCGGTTTAACGTCTCATCCGAAAGACGGCACTTACTGAGCAGTATAGAGTCCCCTTCAATATACTGGGGCGTTAGGACCCACACAGGTTGCAGGTTGAGCGCCCCCTGCTGGTCTCACTAACACAGCTTCCAGCACCAACCTAGCTTTCCCATGCAGTCTCCCATCAAAAATCAGTTGCTTCTAGTTGGAAACGGCACAATTCAGCAAATATAGCAAGCCCAGTATCACATTCATAACATACTGTACATAAAGCACACTACAAAGAGAGCATATATGTGATTTGTAGAATTATATACATGACCACTCAAAGGAAAGATTATAATTTTATCACATGGTTAAACATTTTTCAGTTACAAAATATGTGTTTGCAGTATATTCATTTGCAAAATATTGCATAATATTTTCAGACAACTGAAATGTATGAAGTGATTTATGGAAATTCTTCAGTTATTAAAAGGATAGTTCAAAATCAAATAATAATTCCATAAGGGGTCAATAATATTATATATTTATTTTTGTCGTTATATAAAAAAACTGAATTACAGAAAAAGAGAAATAAGACTTTCTCAAGGAAGAAAAATATAATTCATTCATTTTCTTTTCGGCTCAGTCCCTTTATTAATCTGGAGTAGCCACAGCGGAATGAACCACCAACTTATCCAGTATATGTTTTACGCAGAGGATGCCCTTCCAGCTGCAACCCATCACTGGGAAACACCCATACACTCCCATTCACACTACGACCAATTTAGTTCATCAATTCCCCTATAGCGCATGTCTTTGGACTTGTGGGGAAAACCAGAGCCACGCCAACACGGGGAGAAATGCCAACTGACCCAGCCGGGGCTCAAACCAGCGACCTACTTGCTGTAAGGTGATTGTGCTACCCATTGCGCAATTGTCCTGCCGAAATATATAATTTTTCACAGCTCTTTTACAATAAATATATATATTTTTTTAATACTTTTGGAGGCAGTAGACTGTAAAAACTCGAGCTGATTAATGAAAAAATAATTTTTGGATGCTATAACCTTAACATCGTATTCATTTTTAGATCAACTGTCCCTTAAAATGAGCAATCCAGCAATACTGGCGGTGAAGATGGATGAATTAATTATAGGAAAAATTACACTGTGAGCTTTCAGATTGGACATTTTAGTAGATTGCTGCGGTGATTACAGAAGTGTGTCATTTTCTCACCATGTTCTCACAATAGCTCCTTGTATCGCAGCTTCTAATCAAGTCCAGGATGAGAAATGAGAGTTGATGAAAACCTGAATGAGGGATGAAGAAAGACTGGGTTTGCTTCAAGTTTTCTATAAAATATAAAGACATGCAGAGGTGAATTGGAGATGGTCAACTGCCTGTAGGTCTGATTGTGTGTGTGTGTGTGTGCGTGCGTGTGTGCGTGTCCAAGGTATTTCACTGCCTATGGTCTATTCATTCATTCATTCACCTACGGCTTAGTCCAGGGGTGCTGCTCAACCCTATTCCTGGAGATCAACCTTCCTGCAGTTTTCAGTTGCAGCCCATATCAAACACACCTGCCTGTAATTATCAAGTGCTCCTCAGGTTCTAATTAATTGGTTCAGGTGTGTTTGATCAGGGTTGGAGCTGAAATCTGCAGGAAGGTCGATCACCAGAAACAGAGTTGGTCACCCGTGGCTTAGTCCCTTATTTATCAGTGGTTGTCACAGCGGAATGAACCACCAACTATTCCGGCATATGTTTCATGCAGCGGATGCCCTTCCAACTGCAACCCAGTACTGGGCAACACCCATACACTCTCGCGTTCACACACACTCATACACTAATGCCCATTTAGTTCATCAATTCACCTATAGCTCATGTGTTTGGACTGTAGGGGAAACCGGAGCACCCAGAAGAAACCCACATCAACACAGATTTTTGCATAAATTTGATAATCTACCTCAGTCTTGATCAAAACTACTAAACTGCTTAGAAAATTAAAGGATTTTAACTCTTTAATTGCCAAATTCATAAATGATGTCACTGATTTGGTAAAAAAACACAAAATGATGCATTTTCAATATAAAAAGTAATTGTGGATTGGATTTTTTTAGCCTTTTATCACAGTCTTGGACATGTGAAACATCATTGCCTTTGATGCATTGTTTTTAATTAATTTTCATTTTTTTTTCTCCATAATTTACTGTTGGTGGCACATTTTTTGATTACAAAACCATTACAGCATATAATCATGCATTTTTGATTGTTGCTGCTTTTCCCTGTTGGGAAGAGGTCAAATTTGTAATGTTTACTGTTGATCATCAGTTGGCAGAATTAACCCTTTAGATTATGCCTATGTAAAAAAAAAAAGGTTAGTTTCTGGATTTTATATTCCATTGTGTGTCTGAGAGTGTGTGAAAGTGACCTTTACGCACTAACCTTGATGTGTCTGAGAAAATCTAAATATGCATCTCAGCTCTCAGAACTACATGGAGTAAACAAAAACAAAGACTGGGTATTTATGCACTATCAAATGTGGCAACAATGGAAGTCAATGGAGCAAAAGCCACCAACAGTAAATTAGGCAGAAAAAATGAAAATCTAACAATGCTCTAAGCCAGTGTTGTTACTAAATGTTCACATGTTCAATACTGATAAATGGCTAAAAAATCTAGTCCACAATTACTTTTTATATTGAAATTACATCATTTTGGGTGGTGTTTTTTTTTCACCAAATCAGTGACATCATTTATGGCAATTAAAGTCCTGTAATTTTCTAAACAATTTAGTAGTTTTGATCAGGACTGAGGTTTATTAACAGATTTATGCAAAACATATTTATCTGATGCATTTTTATAGCAGTTTAATTCAGTGGATGTTTTCGTCCCGAACATAACAAAAGGGTAGTACATTTGAACAGGGCACAAGGGTTAAGTTTAGGTACTAATATGTGCATTTTAGGTACAACTGTGTACATTTTCAAAGACAGCTTCTGCACCTTTATTTATCAGAGTATCTTTATCTTTTATATAATATCCTTTATCTTTATCAGAAATGACTATGATGGTCTACAATGGTATTAAATGAAAATTAGATGACACCTTGATAGCTGGGAACTTAATAATTGCCAAAGTCATAGCATGGTATTTACTGGCTTCTACTAAAACATTCATTGTCAAAAACAAACAAACGGTTATTTAATGTTGTCTAAAATGCTTATAATGCCTTGTTTTGTTTTGCTAATGAGTCTGTTCTGCCACCATTTTTCCCTCTGGTGTGTGTGTGTGTGTGTGTGTGTGTGTGTGTGGAACATGGCAGAGTTCTTGCTGTTAACATGCAAAACACAATTAAAAAGGAGAGGAGTACAAATAATCAAGTCTGGATTCTAATCCAAGATCTTTAATTAACCCTGAAAGACCCAAATTTAGCAAAACAAATAATTTCACCTTTGAGATGCTGTTTTTACATTGCAAAAATGCTTTTCTTGCCTAAATTTTGTCTAGTTTCTAGTCCAAACAAGCAAAAATTCTTAAATCAAGAAGCATTTTCTAGACAAGCAAACAATATTGTCTTGTTTTCAGAAATAATAAGCCAAAATAAAGTGAGTTTTTCCTTAAAACAAGCCAAATAATCTGCCAATGAGGTAAGCAAACATAATCTTATGTCAAAAGGAAAAACTAGATTATTTTGCTTACCCAATTAGCATGCTTTTGCATATTTGTATTGCAATTTTGGCATATTATTTCTCAAAACAAGGCAATACCATTTGCTTGTCTAGAAAATGCTTCTTGATTTAGGAATATTTAAATATCTGGACTAGAAACAAAGCAATTATTTACAATGTAGAAGCCTCTAATGCAGAAATAAATGTGTTTTTACATTATTTCCTTTTTACATTTTAGGGAAATGTTGTAATATCAGTTCTTACATTGGGTCTTACAGTGCTAAACCACTTGGAATTAGTATTTAAGTCAGAGATCAACGTCTCAGTGCACTCATGAGCTTTTTCCATCATAGGCAGCCCTTCAGAAAACTCTCTGATGGTTTCAAAAAGGGGATGTAAGTGGTCTCTGGCACAGACGCTTTTTAAAAGGTGTACACTTATACATTATTTCCCACAAAAAAGCTGCATATTAGCACTTTAAAAGGTACATATTAAAACCTAAAGTGTACTTTTTCGCACCTATTAAAAAGGCTCTTCTTCAGTGAAAAATGTTGCACCTTTTTTCCTAAGAGCTGGTAGCTCGGTATGTTTAATGGCATATTCTGTGCTGAAGAATGATTACCACCGCTGGCTACTCTTTATACTGTAGTGTCTTTTTTTTTGGTTAGAGAGAGAGAGAGATTCTTGCACTAAGAAAGTGAACACATTTTCCCAGATTCAAACCTGCAAACACTGATACTCATTAATTAAATGGTCACACTTTACAATAAGGTTTCATTAGTTAATGCTAGTTAATGTGTTTACTAATAACGAACAATACTTGTACAGCATTTATTATTCATAGTTCAACCTTTACTACTGCTATATTTACATCCAAATTCATGCTTGTTAACATTAGTTAATGTGCCGTGTGTTAACATGAACAACGAACTCTATTTTCATTAACTAACATGAGCAAATTCTGGAATAAATGTATTGTTCATTGTTTGTTCATGCATTGACTAACATTAACTAATCCAACCAACACACGCTCATTGTGGATATGTACCCCTGTCTACATTTCTGGAGAGTGTAAATTATGCAGCCAGAGGTACGTCTGGCTATTTTGTCTTTAAAACGAATGCTATGATGCGCTATGATGCTGTCAACGGCTTCTGTTGCTTTTTTTTTTGCGATACTAGCTGACCGCTTTCCTCCATATGGACTGGTTTTCTGCTGTTACCAGTTTGCCCAGTGGCTCGCCGCGTAATCAGCAAACTTGGGATGTGGAACAGAGTGGAGCGCAACAACAAGGTTTGAGTGTGGTGAAGAAAAAGAAAAGCATAAATAATAAATAAACAAATAAAATAAATAAACGACAGGCTGAAAATGTGTTGAAATCACACATTCATGACAGCTTTTCTTTTCCTAGATTGCTTTTGAAAACACTATGGGTTGGGTTTAAGGATGGGGGTGGGTTGGTCAGTCGGTCGACTCGCGGCTGAACTATCATAGTACGATGCATCATTTGGGAAAAGAACGATGTAGTGACAAGTATTTCCCAACACCGTAGTTTCTCTGTCGCAGATCTATCGTTTGAACCACATTAGTTATAATGTAAAACGTCCATAATGACGCTTTAAACAGGGTGGAGTAACAACTTCTTTAAAGAATAAAAAACATCATTTTTGTGCAAATTATATTGTTTTACATGCACTCGCGTTTTCAAAAATCCAATAATTTTTTTTTATTAAAAACATGCACTCGTTTTTCATATTAATTGAAATGTATGCAAACGGCACAAATAAGACCTATATATGCACCTATATATGTTTCCATTACAAATATTATTGAGAATTTTCCATATTCTTTTCTAAAACAAAACCACATGGCTAACACGCATTTTAATCTCATCTATAAATCATTTACATCGTTATTGGTTGTAATTTACAGTAGGCTTTTTATTAAGAAATGAAGAAAAATCTTACTTAGTAATAATAATAATTATTATTATTTTTTTTATTATTATTATAAAGCAGGATCTTGTTTATTTTTATTTTTTTTATTTTATTCATTGTAAAAGTTTACTTTTAAAATTCGACACATTCAAACCACTACAGAAATGTTCTAACCAACAAGCCCCTACAGTCATATACAGTACAGATACATTTCTTAATAAATAACCTACTATAAATGAAAACCATTAATGTGTGCTATATTTTTGTTTTCACAAGCTTTGGAGATGTAACCTAAATTCTGCTTTTAAATAATGCTCACCTTTAGCTTTCATCATGAGCCACGGCTGCGTTCAAAATGGCATAAATGTTTTCAAAGTGCACTGCGAAGAGAGCGCAATTGTCAATATGAAGATCGCTGTAGGAGCCATACTTTGTATATTGGCGATTGGCCACAAGGTGTCAGTACAAGAGTATATAACTGTGGCTTTACCGCATTGAGGCGGAGAGCGTTAGTAGGAAGCACACGGTTTTTAACCGTAACTTAAGGTAACGAGAGTAGTGTAATATAGATGAAGGAATATTGATGAAGGAATTCTGTTGATTGGAAAATAAAGACGTCTTTATTTAAATCTTTTTTGCTTACGGAGTCTGACTTTTACGCGTAAAAAACTTGCTCACTCTACCAACAATAGCGGCAATCGCTAAAACTGAACTGTAAAAACACTTTGAAAGGAAATTAGACCTAAAAGAGATGACTTTTTTAATGTTTAAATGTTGGTAGGTTCGAAAGGAATAGGGCATAGGGGGGATAACTGGGAACAGAACACAACCAGGAACTATGAGTCTAATTACAGCTCTAGAGGTGTAGTTGCAGTCGTACAAGTTTGCGACGCAGTTTGCGAATGTTCATTAGTGCGATGGATTTGGGAAATGCCAAATCAACAAACTGTTTGTAACAACGAAACTTGTGACCTTAGTTGGCAAACGATGGTTTTCAGAAACACACCCCTACACTTCGCCCTCTGGTGGAGTTACGTGAGAAGAGGACGCGTGAGAGAAATTTGAGATCATCAAAAAGCATACACAGTGGCCTATGGTGGATTTGCACAAACAAAAACTGCGAGCAGACGTACCTCCAGTTACGCATGTCGATGTCCCCAGAATTCTAGACCCGAGTACGTATCTGTAATGAGCCTGGGTTGCATACAACCTTATTGTAAAGTGTTATCAGTTAAATTAGGTATAAGAAATATGAGTAACCCACTGCTTGATAAATTGAGTGGGCAAAATGAACAACAAGAAGAAACTAAATGAAATGCATGGTCCAATTCACTGGAATGTTGAAGTGCCAGTCAAGTGTGGTTCATACCACGTTGTTCAGAGGACTGGGAGCCTCCGGTCTCTATTAGTCATACGGGACCCTCCGTCATGCCCTCCAGAGGCAGGCTGGTGGCATTATCCGTGGGCAGAGGCTGGTCCTGCGAGGCTGGCATGTTGTGGACGGTGGCTGCAGCCAGACTGGCGTAGGACAGGTGGCAGTCTATGTGCAGGAAAGGCGGGTAGTGCTGCCGATAACAGATGTAGGCGAAGAACAGGCCGATCACTCCCCCGACAAAAGCATCTGTGAGGGAAAATAACATCAGGGTTTCTGAAGTGAAGACATAATAAGCTGAATACTAGTATCTTGAAAAATATCTAGTCAAATATTATGTGCTGTCATCATGGCAAAGATAAAAGAAATTAGTTTTAGAAATGAGTTATTAAAACTATTATGATAAGAAATGTGTTGAAAACAAAATATAATTTCTTTACGTTAAACAGAAATTGGGGAAAAATATACAGGGGGGCTAATAATTCAGGAGGGCTAATAACTCTGACGTCAACTGACAATGTTCATTTAAACTTTAAGAACATCTACTGCTGCTTTGTCACAATCTACATTCTAAAAGCGCTATAGAAATAAAGATGAACTGAAATGGATGGATAGTAATTCATAATTCCATTCATTCATTCATTCATCTATTAATTCAGGGGTGCCCAAATTCAGTCCTGGAAAGTTTGGGCACCCCTGTATTAATCCATCCATATACACCCATCCATTCATACTATACACTCACCGGCCACTTTATTAGGTACACCTGTTCAGCTGCTCATTAACGCAAATTTCTAATCAGCCAATCACATGGCAGCAACTCAATGCATTTAGGCATGTAGACATGGTCAAGACGATCTGCTGCAGTTCAAACTGAGCATCAGAATGGGGAAGAAAGATGATTTAAGTGACTTTGAACGTGGCATGGTTGTTGGTGCCAGACGGGCTGGTCTGAGTATTTCAGAAACTGCTGATCTACTGGGATTTTCAAGTGCAACCATTTCTAGGGTTTACAGAGAATGGTCTGAAAAAGAGAAAATATCCAGTGAGCGGCAGTTCTGTGGGCGCAAATGCCTTGTTGATGCCAGAGGTCAGAGGAGAATGGCCAGACTGGTTCCAGCTAATAGAAAGGCAACAGTAATCAAATAACCACTCGTTACAACTGAGGTCTGCAGAAGAGCATCTCTGAACGCACCACAACAACAACAACAACAAAAAGTTATGTTTAACAGAGGAAACAATTATTTTTAAAACAATGTTTTTAAAGGTCAACATTATTATAAACATTCATTCATTCATTTATTTTCTTTTCGGCTTAGTCCCTTTATTAATCCGGGGTTGCCACAGCGGAATGAACCGCCAACTTATCCAGCACATGTTTTACACAGCGGATGCCCTTCCAGCCTCAACCCATCACTGGGAAACATCCATTCACACTCATTCACACATATACATTACGGACAATTTAGCCTACCCAATTCACCTGTACCACATGTCTTTGGACTGTGGGGGAAACCGGAGCACCCGGAGGAAACCCACACCAACACGGGTAGAACATGCAAACTCCACACAGAAACGCCAACTGACCCAGCCGAGGCTTGAACCAGCAACCTTCTTGATATGAGGCGAACATGCTACCTACTGCGCCACCGCGTCGCCTGCTATTATGAACATATTAATAATAATAAAATAGTTTTTTACAGACGCTAGGACACATTTCTCAATACTTAGGTCACTTTTGCATAACTCTTCACACAATTCTCCTAACCGACTTACAGCTTGGCAAAGCAGTTCATTTCACATTTAAAATGCACTACAACTACCAAAACACTTTATTCAGGTCTCAAATAAACTCATTCTTCCAGAACAATTGCAAAGATTGACAGGCGATAAACACACTTTGACACCCACATAACAATGACCTGAAAACACTAACATGTAGCATTACACAGTGTTTACTTGTGTAAAACAAGGACACATCTCTGTTTATATTTGCAATATATGTTACTGGAATGAATCAGACATGATGCAGAATTCCTCAATATTTTATGTTGTTTATTTATTTACATTTTTTTGCACTACAGTAATTCCAAAACACAAGAATTTGTGTACACACCATCCACTGATTCAGATACAATAGTAATACTAATCTGGCTGGTTAAACTGCATTTTTAGATGTGAAATATGTTTCAATAAAATATTGCTGTTGAATTTTGCTGTCTTATTCAGTTTTGCATTATGTTATTGTCTTGAACATAAGTTTAACAGTTTTGGAAACAGTATTTAAGCAAGTGCAAAACGTCCTGTATGTACAAAGAGTTTTGCCAGTTGTTGTGTCTGAGTGAAAAAAGAATTGATGAAATTTGAGAGATGTAGTCATTGAATGCATTTTGTGCCAAAACAATGATAGTTGATCCTCAGATTAGCACACATAGATTTCTGTTATGCTCACTGCGTCAAGAGTATTGCAAAAGTACCCTAAGTATTGAGAAATGTGTCCTAGAGTCAGTAAAAAACTGTAATTTTGACTTCAACTTTATATAGTTTCTAAAAAAACAGATAAAGTTTCCAATAACAGTTTCCAAAATACCATGAAAAACTTGTATTTAACAATGCCTAAAGGATCTATTATTATGTATTGAGTACCACTAATCAATAATATTTAATAACAATAAAAAATCTGCATAGCAAATCACATCAATTAATTGCTTATGAAACATTCGAGAAAAGTTCTGTTAAAAATTGTAATGCAGATGTGTATATAAGACACATCTTTCACATTTCTAAATCTTGTTTTCCAAACTTTTCACTTTTTTAACCACAGTGTTTCATTCCATTTCAGCTGTCATTCTCATGAATAATTCAAATAAACCACAAAGACAATGGATTGTATTTTACAGCAAACAAAGCTTTATAGGCAACAAAGGCATTATTTACCCTAAGGCTATGCTATATCTCACGGGGCCTCTCCTAAGCTGGGACTTTTAGTGCTCTGGGAAAAGAATGTTTTGCCAGCGACTCAAGATTCTCGAGCAAACACAATTCTCTAAATGGTTTCTGCCACCCTGAGAGGAAGCAGTAAAGTACCGGGATTGTGGAGGTTGTTAAATAAGTTGTGCCGCACACACAGACAAACACCTGCATATATAAACGCCTCGAACCAATTCAATTCCCCAAAGCGGAAGCCCAAAATAAAATCAAATGACTGAAACCTAATTTTAAGGATGGGCTGATAAATTGCCCCTGGAACAAACATATATAGCGTATCCGTACAGGTCAAGCTTGTGTGAGTCCACAGCTTGTATTTACTTGGACCAGATTGGAGCCATCAAGTTTAATGGGCTGTGCCACTATTGTTCAGATTAGTTCTGTTCTACTACCCAGCAGACCTCAAGGGACTGGTCCATATAAAGTCACGGTTATAACTATTTACTTGCAACACATTCTCACTGCCTACTCGTCACATATTGATGCATGCTCAGGAGCTCTTGTCTTTCTCCAATGCTTTTTGGTCAGTTGCATTCTGTCTCCTATTAAACGGTTTTTGTGTATTTGTGAAAAAACAACCCAGGCTCATTATTGATACGTACCCCTATATACATTTCTGGAGGTCACAAAATATGTCCCAGGAGGCAGTTTTTGTTTTCACGAATCCGCCAGAGGCTGCTTGCGAGGGGCATTCGTCCCTGCTGTTCTCGCATAAATCCTCCAGAGGCCACTGTCGACTAACTGACTAATCGACCTAATCGACTAATCGATACCTTCACCCAACCTCTTCCCTAAACCCAACCGATAGTGTTTTCAAAAGCACAGATTGACCCAATCCCCTATACCTAAACCCAACCGATAGTGCTTTCAAAAGCACCGATTGACCCAATCCCCTATGCCTAAACCCAACTGAGTGTTTTCAAAAGCACCGATTGACCAATCCCCTAAGCCTAAACCCAACTGATAGTGTTTTCAAAAGAACCGATTGACCCAAACCCCTATGCCTAAACCCAACTGATAGCGTTTTTAAAAGCACCGATTGACCCAATCCCCTAAGCCTAAACCCAACTGATAGTGTTTTCAAAAGCACCGATTGACTCAATCCCCTATGCCTAAACCCAACCGATAGTGTTTTCAAAAGCACCGATTGACCCAATCCCCTATGCCTAAACCCAACTGATAGCGTTTTTAAAAGCACCGATTGACCCAATCCCCTAAGCCTAAACCCAACTGATAGTGTTTTCAAAAGCACCGATTGACCCAATCCCCTATGCCTAAACCCAACTGATAGTGTTTTTAAAAGCACCGATTGACCAATCCCCTATGCCTAAACCCAACTGATAGTGTTTTCAAAAGCACCAATTGACCCAATCCCCTAAGCCTAAACCCAACTGATAGTGTTTTCAAAAGCACCGATTGACCCAATCCCCTAAGCCTAAACCCAACTGATAGTGTTTTCAAAAGCACAGATTGACCCAATCACCTCCTTCCCTAAACCCAACCGATACCGATAGTGTTTTCAAAAGCACAGATTGACCCAATCCCCTTTGCCTAAACCCAACCGATAGTGCTTTCAAAAGCACCGATTGACCCAATCCCCTATGCCTAAACCCAACCGATAGTGTTTTCAAAAGCACAGATTGACCCAATCACCTCCTTCCCTAAACCCAACCGATAGTGTTTTCAAAAGCACAGATTGACCCAATCCCCTATGCCTAAACCCAACCGATAGTGTTTTCAAAAGCACAGATTGACCCAATCCCCTTTGCCTAAACCCAACTGATAGTGTTTTTAAAAGCACCGATTGACCTAATCCCGTATGCCTAAACCCAACCGATAGTGTTTTCAAAAGCACAGATTGACCCAATCCCCTTTGCCTAAACCCAACCGATAGTGCTTTCAAAAGCACCGATTGACCCAATCCCCTATGCCTAAACCCAACTGATAGTGTTTTCAAAAGCACAGATTGACCCAATCACCTCCTTCCCTAAACCCAACCGATAGTGTTTTCAAAAGCACCGATTGACCCAATCCCCTATGCCTAAACCCAACTGATAGTGTTTTTAAAAGCACCGATTGACCTAATCCCGTATGCCTAAACCCAACCGATAGTGTTTTCAAAAGCACAGAATGACCCAATCCCCTATGCCTAAACCCAACCGATAGTGTTTTCAAAAGCACCGATTGACCCAATCCCCTATGCCTAAACCCAACCGATAGTGTTTTCAAAAGCACCGATTGACCCAATCCCCTATGCCTAAACCCAACCGATAGTGTTTTCAAAAGCACAGAATGACCCAATCCCCTATGCCTAAACCCAACCGATAGTGTTTTCAAAAGCACCGATTGACCCAATCCCCTATGCCTAAACCCAACTGATAGTGTTTTTAAAAGCACCGATTGACCCAATCCCGTATGCCTAAACCCAACCGATAGTGTTTTCAAAAGCACAGATTTACTCAATCCCCTATGCCTAAACCCAAGTGAGTGTTTTCAAAAGCACCAATTGACCAATCCCCTATGCCTAAACCCAACCGATAGTGTTTTCAAAAGCACAGAATGACCCAATCCCCTATGCCTAAACCCAACCGATAGTGTTTTCAAAAGCACCGATTGACCCAATCCCCTATGCCTAAACCCAACCGATAGTGTTTTCAAAAGCACCGATTGACCCAATCCCCTATGCCTAAACCCAACTGATAGTGTTTTTAAAAGCACCGATTGACCTAATCCCGTATGCCTAAACCCAACCGATAGTGTTTTCAAAAGCACAGAATGACCCAATCCCCTATGCCTAAACCCAACCGATAGTGTTTTCAAAAGCACCGATTGACCCAATCCCCTATGCCTAAACCCAACCGATAGTGTTTTCAAAAGCACCGATTGACCCAATCCCCTATGCCTAAACCCAACCGATAGTGTTTTCAAAAGCACAGATTTACTCAATCCCCTATGCCTAAACCCAAGTGAGTGTTTTCAAAAGCACCGATTGACCAATCCCCTATGCCTAAACCCAACCGATAGTGTTTTCAAAAGCACCGATTGACCCAATCCCCTATGCCTAAACCCAACCGATAGTGTTTTCAAAAGCACAGAATGACCCAATCCCCTATGCCTAAACCCAACCGATAGTGTTTTCAAAAGCACCGATTGACCCAATCCCCTATGCCTAAACCCAACTGATAGTGTTTTTAAAAGCACCGATTGACCCAATCCCGTATGCCTAAACCCAACCGATAGTGTTTTCAAAAGCACAGATTTACTCAATCCCCTATGCCTAAACCCAAGTGAGTGTTTTCAAAAGCACCAATTGACCAATCCCCTATGCCTAAACCCAACCGATAGTGTTTTCAAAAGCACAGAATGACCCAATCCCCTATGCCTAAACCCAACCGATAGTGTTTTCAAAAGCACCGATTGACCCAATCCCCTATGCCTAAACCCAACCGATAGTGTTTTCAAAAGCACCGATTGACCCAATCCCCTATGCCTAAACCCAACTGATAGTGTTTTTAAAAGCACCGACTGACCAATCCCCTATGCCTAAACCGAACTGATAGTGTTTTTAAAAGCACCGATTGACCCAATCCCTTATGCCTAAACCCAACCGATAGTGTTTTTAAAAGCACCGACTGACCAATCCCCTATGCCTAAACCCAACCGATAGTGTTTTCAAAAGCACAGATTGACCCAATCACCTCCTTCCCTAAACCCAACCGATAGTGTTTTCAAAAGCACAGATTGACCCAATTGCCCCTTGCCTAAACCCAACTGATAGTGTTTTCAAAAGCATCAATTGCCCTGCCCACCCCCTTCCCTAAACCCAACCGATAGTGTTTTCAAAAGCATCAATTGCCCTGCCCACCCCCTTCCCTAAACCCAACCGATAGTGTTTTCAAAAGCACAGATTGACCCAATCCCCTATGCCTAAACCCAACCGATAGTGTTTTCAAAAGCACCGATTGACCCAATCCCCTATGCCTAAACCCAACTGATAGTGTTTTCAAAAGCACAGATTGACCCAATCCCCTTTGCCTAAACCCAACCGATAGTGCTTTCAAAAGCACCGATTGACCCAATCCCCTATGCCTAAACCCAACTGATAGTGTTTTCAAAAGCACAGATTGACCCAATCACCTCCTTCCCTAAACCCAACCGATAGTGTTTTCAAAAGCACCGATTGACCCAATCCCCTATGCCTAAACCCAACTGATAGTGTTTTAAAAGCACCGATTGACCTAATCCCGTATGCCTAAACCCAACCGATAGTGTTTTCAAAAGCACAGAATGACCCAATCCCCTATGCCTAAACCCAACCGATAGTGTTTTCAAAAGCACCGATTGACCCAATCCCCTATGCCTAAACCCAACCGATAGTGTTTTCAAAAGCACCGATTGACCCAATCCCCTATGCCTAAACCCAACCGATAGTGTTTTCAAAAGCACAGAATGACCCAATCCCCTATGCCTAAACCCAACCGATAGTGTTTTCAAAAGCACCGATTGACCCAATCCCCTATGCCTAAACCCAACTGATAGTGTTTTTAAAAGCACCGATTGACCCAATCCCGTATGCCTAAACCCAACCGATAGTGTTTTCAAAAGCACAGATTTACTCAATCCCCTATGCCTAAACCCAAGTGAGTGTTTTCAAAAGCACCAATTGACCAATCCCCTATGCCTAAACCCAACCAATAGTGTTTTCAAAAGCACAGAATGACCCAATCCCCTATGCCTAAACCCAACCGATAGTGTTTTCAAAAGCACCGATTGACCCAATCCCCTATGCCTAAACCCAACCGATAGTGTTTTCAAAAGCACCGATTGACCCAATCCCCTATGCCTAAACCCAACTGATAGTGTTTTTAAAAGCACCGATTGACCTAATCCCGTATGCCTAAACCCAACCGATAGTGTTTTCAAAAGCACAGAATGACCCAATCCCCTATGCCTAAACCCAACCGATAGTGTTTTCAAAAGCACCGATTGACCCAATCCCCTATGCCTAAACCCAACCGATAGTGTTTTCAAAAGCACCGATTGACCCAATCCCCTATGCCTAAACCCAACCGATAGTGTTTTCAAAAGCACAGATTTACTCAATCCCCTATGCCTAAACCCAAGTGAGTGTTTTCAAAAGCACCGATTGACCAATCCCCTATGCCTAAACCCAACCGATAGTGTTTTCAAAAGCACCGATTGACCCAATCCCCTATGCCTAAACCCAACCGATAGTGTTTTCAAAAGCACAGAATGACCCAATCCCCTATGCCTAAACCCAACCGATAGTGTTTTCAAAAGCACCGATTGACCCAATCCCCTATGCCTAAACCCAACTGATAGTGTTTTTAAAAGCACCGATTGACCCAATCCCGTATGCCTAAACCCAACCGATAGTGTTTTCAAAAGCACAGATTTACTCAATCCCCTATGCCTAAACCCAAGTGAGTGTTTTCAAAAGCACCAATTGACCAATCCCCTATGCCTAAACCCAACCGATAGTGTTTTCAAAAGCACAGAATGACCCAATCCCCTATGCCTAAACCCAACCGATAGTGTTTTCAAAAGCACCGATTGACCCAATCCCCTATGCCTAAACCCAACCGATAGTGTTTTCAAAAGCACCGATTGACCCAATCCCCTATGCCTAAACCCAACTGATAGTGTTTTTAAAAGCACCGACTGACCAATCCCCTATGCCTAAACCGAACTGATAGTGTTTTTAAAAGCACCGATTGACCCAATCCCTTATGCCTAAACCCAACCGATAGTGTTTTTAAAAGCACCGACTGACCAATCCCCTATGCCTAAACCCAACCGATAGTGTTTTCAAAAGCACAGATTGACCCAATCACCTCCTTCCCTAAACCCAACCGATAGTGTTTTCAAAAGCACAGATTGACCCAATTGCCCCTTGCCTAAACCCAACTGATAGTGTTTTCAAAAGCATCAATTGCCCTGCCCACCCCCTTCCCTAAACCCAACCGATAGTGTTTTCAAAAGCATCAATTGCCCTGCCCACCCCCTTCCCTAAACCCAACCGATAGTGTTTTCAAAAGCACAGATTGACCCAATCCCCTATGCCTAAACCCAACCGATAGTGTTTTCAAAAGCACAGATTGACCCAATCACCTCCTTCCCTAAACCCAACCGATAGTGTTTTCAAAAGCATCAATTGCCCTGCCCACCCCCTTCCCTAAACCCAACCGATAGTGTTTTCAAAAGCACAGATTGACCCAATCCCCTATGCCTAAACCCAACCGATAGTGTTTTCAAAAGCACAGATTGACCCAATCACCTCCTTCCCTAAACCCAACCGATAGTGTTTTCAAAAGCACCGATTGACCCAATCACCTCCTTCCCTAAACCCAACCGATAGTGTTTTCAAAAGCATCAATTGCCCTGCCCACCCCCTTCCCTAAACCCAAGCGATAGTGTTTTCAAAAGTAATGCAGAAAAAGAAAAGCCCTCGTGGCCGCCTGATTTTTACCATGTTTTCAGATCTTACCATTCAGTTTTCACCGTTGTTTACTTGTTTATTTTATTTTTTGGCTTCTGTTTTGTCTTATCCGCTTTCTGGAACCATTCTTCACCAGACTCGAAACCCTGTCATCACAGTCAACTCCTCTCTGCTTCTCAAGTCCATCTACGTACATGGCGAGCTACTGGGCAAACTGGTAACAATGGAAAAGCTGTTCACATGAAGGTAAGTGGTCATCAGTAGCACAAAAACAAACAGAAGCTGTTGGTAGCGTCATACCGCACCATAGCATTTGTTTTAAAAACGAAATGCAGCCATACGTACCTCTGGCTACATAATTCGCGATCTCCAGAAATGTATACGGGGGTATACATTTGTCAACTAAACATCCGTTTGTGAGTAACACTTTTATAAGAAGAGCTGTATATTTGTAGGCAGTACACAACATGATAGTGCCTTGTTAGACCAAAGTTACTGTATATTCATGGTTTGTTGGAGATACTTTAAAAAAAAAAAATGAAGATATATAAAGCATCAGCAGTTGTTTGCGAGCTTTAATATCAGCTTTACAGCCCACTAGCTTGCTAGATGTTTTTCCCCACACCGTAATCAATCATGTCTGTGTGTAATCCTGATTCACCGTGGAGCACAGCCGCACTATCACCATCAATAACAGAAGCCACATGATGCATCCAATGAGAAGACTGAATCACCAAAGGAGACATGACATGATATGATGGGGAAAGATGTGAAACCAGCAAAGAGGAAAAGAACACAGTACGGCTCATTGGTTTTCAGAACTCTGTGTATTTGTGATATTTGGTTTTATGACATATACAGGGGCATAATAACCCTCACACACATTTATGGGCAATGTATATAAGTTAATATTCATATAGTCAGTGGGTATGGGCTTGTCAGTGACCAGGGCCCTCATGTATCAATGGTGCATATGCACAAAAACTTTGCATATGCCAGATTTCACGCTCACGTTTGGATTTACTAACGATGAAATGAACGTGAGAATGTGCATTGGTCCGCGCCAACTTCATGTCTGGCATACGTGTATTTCTTGTGTGTGTTTGTTTTATTTCAATTGGTGACTCCTAGAGGCCATTACGTTAAATTGCACACTACAAATATCGCACCAACACACGTGAAAAACATTGCTATTAATTTATAATTGATAAAATGGGTTAATTGACACAATTATTATTATTATTTTTTTTACCAATTATATGATTTAGAACATATAAAAGCATTTGCATATGTATACAACCTTTAGTCTATGGCAATGGCAGTGTTGGCCTTATTAGAGGACATTGTCAATGGTCGAATCCGAAGGGAACGCATTTATTAGGGATCACAGTGATTTTCTGGCCTACGATGATGACTGGCTTATTAGCCGTTTCAGATTTCCAAGAGCTATCTTCTTGGAGCTCTGTGCTGAGTTGGGTCCAAATTTGGAAAGAGAGACGGTGAGAAGGCTCCAAGATGGCAGAGTGCGCGATGGGTGGCTTCTTGGTGAGTGATGCATTTAAAGATATTATCCAAGCTCAGTTTTTTTTTTTATTTTATTATATTGAGCTTAATTATTATCAGGAGACCGCGGTTATCCATTAAAGACGTGGCTGTTAACCCCCCTCAACAACCCACAAACTGACCAAGAGCGCAGATACAATGATGCCCATTCTCACACTCTGTCAGTAGTAGAGCGGGTGATTGGGCAGCTGAAAAGCCTGTGGCGCTGCCTTGATAAGAGCGGAGGGGTGCTGCTATACTGCCCTAACAAAGTGTTCCTCTAATACAGGGGTTCCCAAACTTTTCAGCCTGCGACCTCCAAAATAACAATGCCAGTGACTCGCGACCCCCAATATCCTCTTAGGTGGTTATCAATACAGAAACCTTGCATGCAATGGCGCACACACACACACCAATAGACCCAAGTCTATTCTTCGTTTAGTTTTTTTCTAATGTCAGTGCTGTAAATGTGCCAGAAAGTTTAACCTGGTGTTATAAAATCAATCTGCTGCATCTGACGCTATTGCTGTGTCTTTAATATAATGTAATTACCCCAGGGGTTGCAATCCAATAGAACTAGTAACTATAAGCTACTATAGTAACTATATAGTATATAGTAACTATAAACGACTATTTTTTTCTCTTCTGCAGGTTATGGATAAAATATGGTAATTCTTATGGTTTAATAAAAATAAATAGATTTTTGGAAATCACCAGGCGACCCATCCTTCATTGTCCTGCGACCCCTCAGGGGGTCCCGACCCCCACTTTGAGAACCACTGCTCTAATACATCTGTGTCTCCCACAGACACGGATACTACTCCAGACAGTAAAGTGTCGCCCACAATTGAAGCAACTCTCTCCTCAAAGGGTCTTAGTTCAGCATCCCCTGTTTCCCCGCCTGTTCGGTCCACACTTTGACGGTGCGCCGCTGTTCTCCTCTTAACCTGCACCTTTACATCGGACCATTTCTTTTTTAATTCACCCACAGTGAGATGTTCAGACCCCACTGCGTTAACCGCGTCAGCTAAACTCTCCCACTCTAATTTTTTTCTTTTGTTATTAATTCCGGAGGACAAACTTGCAAATAACACAGTTTTTCTCCGGTCTCCCTCCGATAGGAGCACCTCCAATTCACATTCTGTGAAGTTTCTCTTCTTGCTTGCTTTTGCCATTGCTTTTTTGTTTGGTTTTGCCAAAGTGGAGTCATTACCATATTTATACGGGGGAGGAGGCAGGGAGGGGTTTTACGCTCAGTTTCATGTTAATTCGGATGTACGAAAAGAATATACGTGGGATTCCGCGTACGCAGTGTTTCATACATCAGATTTTTTTACTGTGTACGCACATTTACAGCTTTGTCCGTACACAATGTTTAAGTATTTATTCATCGCAAGTCTTTGTACATGAGGTCCCTGTTGATTGTGGTTTGTGTCCCCCAATCTTGAAATGTATGAGTTTTTTGTTGAGTTAGGCAAGTTCTCTTCATCCAATGCTCATATTGTCTGGGCGATACCACAAGGATCTATTTTCCATTTTAATATACAGTCTAAGTCAAAATTATTCGCCCTCCTGTGAATTATTTCTTTTCTTTTTCAAATATTTCCCAAATGATGTTTAACTGATTCAGGAATTTTTCACAGTATTTCCTATAATATTTTCTCTTCTGAAGAAAGTCTTATTTGTTTTATTTCGGCTAGAATAAAGCAGTTTTTACTCTGAAGCAGCAATACCATATTGTACTGTCTTTACAGTTAGCATGAGATTCCCACTTTTTTAAAGAAAAAGAAAAACATTAATCTGCACATCAGTGACTTGCCAGTAACTTTTTTTTTGATGTATGTCCCTGTAAAAAAAAACACCATAAATAATTGGAAATCTAGTGACCGCAATAACAAACCCTTGGGAACAACTGTGGTTGGGAGTTCAAAGGACTGTGTTCTCTGGAAACCTCTCAAGCGATGGACGTCTACATTCTGATTGGTTGCCGCCGAACCGCGTCATAGCTCATTACCATAAAGTTGACTTGATATTAACTCTCCTCGACGCCAAATATGCACCATGGCGCTGTTAGTCGCTTATCAACGCCAGCTCCCATTGAAAATGAATGACTTCCAGCTACTTTGACGTTCTCGCCACCTTCAGTGTGAACGCACAGATATGTGTTGAAAAAAAATCTTCTTTCTGTTAATCAGAAATTGGGGGAAAATATACAGGATGTCTAATAATTCAGGAGGGCTGATAATTCTGACTTCAACTGTATATACTGGTATGTGAACGCTGGGTCAAATCATTAGGAAGCATGGTGTCTCCATTCACTTGTACCATTAAGAGCAGCTGATATTGGACCTTTTTTGGTCTGCTTTGGAGACATTACGAAATGCCTTTCTAACAGTTTTCTCCAATTTATTGAATATATAACAAAATAATAATCTGTGGCCCACAAACACAAGAGATCTCTTGAGGTGCTCTTGACAGCCACTTTTCTTCAGAATCTTCACAAGTCAGAAACATTGGTTTTATTCTGGAATTGGGATTTTGCTTCTCCTAGCAATTCAATTCAGTTGTCAAGAACAGCTTTGGATCATCTTGAGATACAATAGAGTGTTACTTCACCCAAAAATCAAACTTATGTTATTAAACACTCACCCTCATGTCAATCCTAAGACTTTCATTCATCTTCAGAACACAAATTAAGATGTTTTAGATGAAATCTGAGAGCTTTCGAGATGTTCAAAGTCTATAAAAATACCAAAGACCATCGTCAAAGCTGACCATATATCTTCAGCGTTTCAATCTGAATATTTTGAAGCTCTAAGGAAACTGTTCGCAGTTGCTAGCGGTGTCACCTCACAGCAAGAAAGTCACTGGTTTGAGCCCCGGCTGCATGGGTCAGTTGGCATTTTTGTGTGGAGTTTGCATGTTCTCCTCGTGTTGGTGTGGGTTTCCTCCGGGTGCTTCGGTTTCCCCCACAGTCCAAACACATGCACTATAGGGGAATTAGGTAAGCTAAATTGTCCAGAGTCTATGTGTGTATGTCCTGGTCCTCCAGGTTGGGGGTTGAGCATTGGACTAACGATCCACCTCGTAAAAATTAGATGTTGCGAAACACCAATAGTGTGTCTAAATATCAACTTCGATATAAACGGCCCTGGAAGTAAGTAAATATTAATTTCACTTTAAATAGGATTAGCTGATTGGAATGTTTATGAAGGAACATGTCCTAGCGTACTTGGTAAAATCACACTCAATTCCCACTCAAAGAGATGTGCTGTATGACTTTAGAAGACTTCAAATCTGTTCACAAGTCATGTGGAGTCATTTTCACAATGTTTTCTTCGCTCCACAGTGTTTGTACTCATGTGCTTTTATTCTGGACAAGAGCCGTGTGAATGACATCTCTTTATGTTCCACAGAAGAATGAAACTCATTTTCCGGCTGAACTATTTCTGCAAGCATTTTTTCCCCCAAAGACTGCAGTGCGAACATGACATTTCTGAAAAGTTGCTCTTAACTGTTAAGAGCTTTCCTGCACAAAAACAGCCGGCCGTGATAATTATGTTCCTACAAACCTGCATGCTTCACATTTTTATGTTGTTGGATTATTAATACGCTTATTAACACGTAAAAGTGTTATTTATAAATGTATGTATGTATTTTGGTCGGTGTGGTGGCGCAGTGGGGATGTCACCTCACAGCAACAAGTTCGCATTTCTGTGTGGAGTTTGCATGTTCTCCTCATGGGTTTCCTCCAGGTGGTCTGGTTTTCCCCATAAGTCCAAAGGCATGCGCTGTAGGTGAATTGGGTAAGCTAAATTGTCCATGGTGTATGTGTGTGAATGAAAGCATACAGTATGGGTGTTTCCCAGTGATGGGTTGCAGTTGAAAGGACATCCGCATTGTAACATAAGTTTGCTGGATAAGTTGGCGGTTCATTTTGCTGTGGCAACCCCTGATTAATGGAGTTTGTATGTTCTCCCTGCGTTCGCGTGGGTTTCCTCCGGGTGCTCCGGTTTCCCCCACAGTCCAAAGACATGTGGTACAGGTGAATTGGGTTGGCTAAATTGTCCGTAGTGTATGTGTGTGAACGAGTGTGTATGGATGTTTCCCAGTGATGGGTTGCAGCTGGAAGGGCATCCGCTGTGTAAAACATATGCTGGATAAGTTGGCGGTTCATTCCGCTGTGGCGACCACTGAATAATAAGGGGACTAAGCCGAAAAGAAAATGAATTAATGTATATATTTTCTTGTTACAGTAAAAACAACAGCAAGTCGTAACACATCCTCCCTCACTTACTCCCAACTCGTCAAATATTGATGCTCGGTCACGATCAACTTGTTACTTTTTGACACTCTGGGTACCCTTCCGGCATTATTTTACGATGCACAGAGTCCTCCATTGCTTTGAATGAAAAAAAAAATAACCGTCATTAAGATGACGTGAACGGGGTGTGAGTTTTTCTAAAGTAAACATTCAAAACTGTTGCTTGCGTTAAACTACAAAGACATTTATGAACATGTAACCCAGCATCTAAAAGAAAAAGAAAAGCCTGTTTTATCCACTTTCTGGAACTGTTCTCTGGTAGCACTAAAACAAACAGCAGCCGTTGGCGGTGTCATACCGCCCCGTAGTAATGTAATGTAATGTGTATTTATATAGCGCATTTATTGTGTATGGCCATACACCCAAAGTGCTTCACAATCATGAGGGGAGTCTCTCCACACCACCACCAGTGTGTAGCATCCACTTGGATGATGTGACGGCAGCCACAGGACAACAGCCCCAGTGCGCTCACCACACACCAGCTATTGGTGGAGTGAAGAGAAAGTGATAGAGCCAATTCAGTGGATGGGGATGATTAGGAGGCCATGATGGGTAAGTGCCGATTAAGGGACTTTGGCCAGGACACCGGGGTTACACCCCTACTCTTGGGATGGGATTTTTAAATGACCACAGAGAGTCAGGACCTCGGTTTAACGTCTCATCCGAAAGACGGCGCCCACTGACAGTGTAGTGTCCCCTTCACTTTAACTGGGGCATTAGGACTCACACAGACCACAGGTTGAGCGCCCCCTGCTGCCCTCTCTAACACCACTTCCAACAGCAACCTAGTTTTTCCATGTGGTCTCCCATCCAGGTACTGACCAGGCTCAGCCCTGCTTAGCTTCAGTGAGTAACCGGTCTTGGGCTGCAGGGTGATATGGCTGTGGCATAGTGTTGTTTTTAAGGCGAAATGCAGCCATACGTACCTCAACTAAATGTATGCTGTGTGTAGTTTTTCTGTAATTGGTAACATATCGGAGACTGTAAGTGTCTGTATGTGTTCATATATGTGGCATTTATTTATTTATTTTATATAATTTCAGACATTACAGTAGGCTATTTCAGTATTTCATTGATCTGGAGTTATAATCAAATCCTGTTCATAGAAAGGTTAGTAATGAACATTTATACACAAGTATTTACGTGTATAAAACCTCTGTTTTGTGAGAAGTGCTTCTAATGTGATATGTGAATGACCCGTACAGCTTTCCTTTGACATTTCCTCAGTGAGAATGACGTCGACTGCAACTTTCTGTCATACACCACACCCACCAAAACAGTACCATTGGTACCCTTGTAGCAGTGGAAACGCAAGCCTGATAAAGGTGACCCGTACCGACCCGTACCGTACCGTATTGTACCACTCAGTGGAAACGGGCCATTAGACTTGCTTTTGATATTCAGTAGTGAATATCGTAGTGCTTGATTGTTTTATTGACACTTGTGTTCTCACCATCTTATGCGTTTTAATGTTAAATTTAGATTTAATACTGTAAAGCACTTTTGGGCAGCCTCCTGGTTGTAATAAGGTGCTATATAAAGGAAGTTTGATTGATTGAAATGATTGCAGTATTTTTTGTTGTTGTTAAGCTGTGTATTGAATGATCACAAAAACTCAAAACACTGCCCTGAAATTATTTTAGGGGTCTTTAAAAAAAGAAAATACACATGAACCAAAAATGTTAGTGGTTAAAAGTGTCAATTTAGTGTTTACCTGCAGTTTAATGCTGAAGTTTGTGAGGAAGCGGTAACCTTTCCTGCTCATCCATTGCAAAACCATGGTGTTGTTCGGCAAACAGTGCTAGCACTAAACATATTTCACATTTGGCAATCTTGGCTGTGTAGTGCAATGATTTTAAGAATGAGCAACGTTTTAGATGGTCTAAACAGTGTAAACACATTAATCAAATCTGGGTCATAATTAAAAACAAAAAAATTGGATATAATTTGTAATCAGTGCAGAAATGCATTTTGAATGATTCACAAACTTTTGAGCACATGGTTGCCTTTTTATGCCATGTGTCAGCACATAATCCATTCCCACAAGCATCTGCTATCAGAGCAAATGCTCTGCCTTGATTCTTATGTCATCTGTTCGTGCTATTTTCAGAAATAAATCAAAAAGAATGCAAATGTGAATGTGCATATAGATCACAAGAGCTGAAACTTGCGCAAGAAGAGACGTTTTCACAGTCTAACGCCCCATTCACACGGGGCGTCAGCTTCAACGCTTCCTATTCACTTTGAATGGGTGACGTCAGGCGTTGCCGAACTGCATTGTGGATCCGTCGGCGCCGCTTCAGAGGCGTTGCTCGCTGCAGAAGTTGGGACATGCTCAACTTTTCAAGCGCCGACGGAAGCGTCAGCCAATGAGATCGCTGTATGCAAATACACCAGCTCCAACAGTGGCCTATTGCTGACTAATTTCATTGGCAGACGCTGCTATGACGATCGCGTCAGCCCCAACTTCAGCCATGCCCTCTGTCAAGCGTTGACGCTGAAGCCCCGTGTGAATGGGGCGTAATTTAACATGATAAACCTTTCTGCCTATTAACATACAGTCATTTTTGAATGAACTTGTGTCATATATACATATATTTCGCATATATTGTTATATTTCAGATTTCTCCACTCAAAAAAAATATATATATTGCTTGTTCAAACTTTTTATTTAAAATGAGCTGAAACAACACAATTTTTGAGTTTTGGGGGACAACTTAATTGTTTTAGGTTCAATCAACTTAAATTTTTTATGTTAACTTAATTGATTTGTGACTTGTTTTGCTTCATTGATTTGTGTCAAACATTTCTTACAGTGTACACTCGATAAGTTCAATCTACGATCTGTAATTTAAGGAGACGGGAGTGGGTTAACTGTTGGCGATCGGTAAGTGAAGGGGGAATGGCGGGCGATTGGGGTGTATTGGAAAGCGGTCAGAGGTAGGGAGGGGGTTATGGATGTTAAGGAGGGCAGGCCAGATTCACGATTGACCGTCAGGCCACCGGGAAATGTCCCGGTGCTCCCTATGGCCAGTCTGCCCCTGGTTCCACACAATCGATTTGCGTTGAGACAACTTGAAGGAATTAAGTTAATTTATTAGTTTTTACAAATTTAAGTGGATTGAACATAAAACAATTAAGTTGTTCTAACAAACAAAAACAAAAAAGCTTTTTTAAATAAAGTAGTTTGAACAAAAAGGAAACATCATTTTTATGGTGTATATGGGGAAATTTGATATTAATATGTTCAGTTAAAAGTGTTGAATGAATGTTTATTAAAGTGCATTAATGTTTAGTAGGACACTACTCAACCCTCTGACCTTGCCAATGATGTTTGTAGTCACAGATGCGTGACAAGGCGATCATCATGGCGCTGTAGAGGGGAAGGACCATTGCACAGAGACGCCAGCTGCGTCCGCGTCCGGCATCTGTGAAGCACTGCAGCTTGCCCGCCAAATAAAACGAGGTGAAGCCCAGGCCAGAAAACGCAACTAGAAAAACACATGACACAAAGAGAAATAGCAGAAGTTGATACAAAGTACCATAACATACAGCTGAAGTCAGAATTATTAGTCCTCCTGAATATTTTTTCCCCCAATGTCTGTTTAACGGTAAGAAATGTTTTTCAACCCATTTCTAAACATACAGCAATAATTTTAATAACTCATTTCTAATAATTTAATAATTCATTTCTAATGATTTCTTTTGCCATGATGAGAGCACAGAACATTTGACTAGATAGATTGTTCAAGATACTAGTATTCAGTTTAAAGTGACATTTATAGGCTTAACTAGGGTAATTATGGTAAAGTTAGGGTAATTAGGCAAGTCATTGTATAATGATGGTTTGTTCTGGAGACAATCCAAAACAAGTATTGCTTAAGGGGGCTAATAATATTGACCATAAAATGGGTTTTAAAAAATTAAAAACTGCTTTTATTCTAGCCGAAATAAAACAAATAAGACTTTCTCCAGAAGAAAAAATATTATAGGAAATACTGTGAACAATTCCTGGATCTGTTAAACCTCATTTGGGAAATATTTAAAAAAGAAAAAAAAATCACTGGAAGGCGAATAATTTTGACTTCAACTGTACACTGTAAAAATTGCCGGATTGAACTCAAACAACCCAGCATTTTTTCCAGAGTGAACTAAACAGTTAACAAATCAGAAAGAAAAATCTTTTCAAAGGTGCAGTATGTTGGGTTAATTAATTTTTTTTATTTTAAATAACATTTTTAACCCAACTGTTGGGTTTGTCTATATTTGATTAATCTGACTTCATCATTTTTAGAGCAAGGCTGTTGGAGGCAAGTTGGAGGGTCTGAAGGGCCGGTGTCCTGCAGAGTTTAGCATCAACACCAATTAGGGTGCACTCATACTAGGCTATCCGAACCATGACCAGGCGTGTTTCCTGGTTCGTTTGACAAGTGTGAGTGCTCGAATCTGGCCCAGGCACAGTTCCGTTGGCCAGCCCTGGTCCAGTTGGAAGAGGTGTGCCAGAGCGGGTTTTAGTTGGACTTTGGCGCGGTACACTTGTAGTGTGAGTGTGAAACTGAAGACCCGACATCACATAAGGGACTGTTTCATATGGATTTATTAATCCTTCTAGCTTTTCAATGACCACAAACTGTAATAGTTTATTAAAGATACAAACCCCCTGCTGCACGTCAGCTACACCTTCAGCAAACCTCCTAATACCTGCAGCACGAGGACTTTCATGAACGTTTATGAGCATCAAACGTGGATCTGTTCGGCAAAATATTTGACTCCGTGTCACTGCAAATCAAACGACTTCAATTAAGACAAAACGATAGAAGTACAGCAATGTCCACTGTGCTGAGCGAGAGCGCTTCTCTTCCTGGTAAACTGAAGTCGCATCATCGATGATGTAAATGTGCTCAGGCTTGATAGGCAAAATAACCGTGTGAGTGCATGCCGAGGAAAAGAGGGCAGGGGGGGATAAGTGCGCTTCAGCATGGTTCAAGGCAACTGTACCTAGTGTGAGAACGCTCTTAAACACACCTGATCAAGCTCTTTCTAGGTCAGGGGTGCCCAAACTCGATCCTGGAGGGCCGGTCCCTGCTGAAAAATCCAGCTTAAACCAGCCTAAGCTGGTAGGCTGGTTTTAGCTGGTTGACCAGCCTGGTTTTAGAGGGGTTTTGGCCATTTCCAGGCTGGTTTTCAGCCAATTCCAGCCTGGTCTTAGCTGGTCAGGCTGGGAGTTGACCAGCTAAAACCAGCTTGACCAGCCAAAACCAGCTATGTCCAGCTTAAACCAGGCTGGTCAAGCTGGTTTTAGCTGGCTTTAGCTGGTCATTTTCCAGCCTGACCAGCTAAGACCAGGCTGGAAATGGCTGGAAACCAGCCTGGAAATGGCCAAAACCCCTCTAAAACCAGGCTGGTCGACCAGCTAAAACCAGCCAACCAGCTTAGGCTGGTTTAAGCTGGATTTTTCAGCAGGGGTGTCCTGCAAAGTTTAGTTCCAACCCCATCAGACACATCTGGGCTAGCTAATCAAGCTCTTACTAGGCTTTCTAGAAACATCCATGCAGGTGTGTTGAGGCAAGTTGGAGCTAAAATCTACAGGACACCGGCTCTGCAGGACTGAGTTTGGGCACTCCTGCTTTAGAGCATACAGTATGAATTCCATACAAATACATAATTGTACATTAATGTAATTTGCTACCAATTTTGCCACTTCCTGCTCTCTGTTAGTTGCCCTGGCAACTTAAGGAAATTTAAAAGCTGTGAGATCCATTTCTCGCTCGTACATTTCTTAACTCTACACTAACAATGTCCTTTAATTAGCTGCTACAGCCACTTATTATAAATGAGCTTGAACAGAGATTTGAACTCCAGCAATAATAAACATAACGGATAAAAGTGGGAAAGCAAATAATTAGGCACCCAAGCTGCTAATTTGCATATTTAGATTCTGAATAGTGATTATGCACTTGCTTTGTAACAATGGCAGGACTCACAATATTATTTTTGCCCTATGGGGTTTCGCATTTACCATTACAATGATTAAAATGACAGGTGTCAGTGTTAAATCAAATGAAATTCTATTTCAGATGTCGCCACAGCGTAATGAACCGCCAACTATTCCAGCATATGTTTTACACAGCAGATGTCCTTCCAGCCACAACCCAGAACTGGGAAACACTCTCTCATTTACACACACACTCATACACTACAGACAATTTAGTTTATCAATTCCCCTATAGCGCATGTGTTTGGACTGTGGGGGAAACCGGAGCACCCGGAGGAAACCCACGTCAACACGAGGAGAACATGCAAACTCCACACAGAAATGCCAACTCACCCATGCAGCCGGGACTCAAACCAGCGACCTTCTTGCTGTGAGGCGACAGTGCTAACGCCTAAGCCACCGTGCCACCCCTAACCCAATAGCTGTGTTTTCCATACATGTTCCAACATTGCATTACAACAACCCAGCAATTTTTTTTAGAATGCATGGCTTCAATTTTGTTTTGTGCGTATGAAATAGCCTGGCTGAGTGTGAAATTTCCCATCCGGAAATTGTGTTTCAGTCTGGTCCTGGAGCTGAAGCATGTATAAATAAGAACCAATTGGTATCTAATTTATGAGCAGCTCCAGTAAACACTCACTTGAAGAGAGGAGAGCAGCGTGTGGATGTCTGAAGACTGAGGTTTATCTGTAGTGGATGCTGAAGTCACCAAGTGCCACCACATCCAACACAACTCCTCTGTTCTCTATATCTATATATCTCCCTCTATATCGATCTCAAACTCCTCCAAGAAGTTCACTACAGTAGTTGAGCAGTGAGTGTTTTGGACAGTGTGTGTTTGTGTGTGATAGCGGCTGAATGTTATTCAAAGCAGAGCAGAGCTGTTGTCACACAGGGATGGAATGAACTATTAGAGAGAGGCAGACCAACAATCCAGCTGTAAGAATAAAAAATGCTGGGTTGTTGTAACTCAATTTTGAATCAAATATGGACAAGCCTAACAGTTTTATAATTATTGACAGATTTATTAAAATTATTTACATTTAATCGAAAAAACATTGACCCAACATTGAATTACAACAACATAACATTTTATGCAATCACCGGCCACTTTATTAGGTACACCTGTCCAACTGCTCGTTAATGCAAATTTCTAATCAGCCAATCACATGGCAGCAACTCAATGCATTTAGGCATGTAGACATGGTCAAGACGATCTGCTGCAGTTCAAACTGAGCATCAGAATGGAGAAGAAAGATGATTTAAGTGACTTTGAACGTGGCATGGTTGGTGGTGCCAGAAGGGCTGGTCTGAGTATTTCAGAAACTGCTGATCTACTGGGACTTTCACGCACAACCATCTCTAGGGTTTACAGAGAATGATCTGAAAAAGAGGAAATATCCAGTGAGCGGCAGTTCTGTAAGCGCAAATGCCTTGTTGATGCCAGAGGTCAGAGGAGAATGGCCAAACTGGTTCCAGCTTATAGAAAAGCAACAGTAACTCAAATAAGCACTCGTTACAACCGAGGTCTGCAGAAGAGCATCTCTGAACACACAACACGTCCAACCTTGAGGCAGATGAGCTGCAGCAGCAGAAGAGCACACCGGGTGCCACTCCTGTCAGCTAAGAACAGGAAACTGAGGCTACAATTCACTCAGGCTCACCAAAACTGGACATTAGAAGATTGTAGAAACGTGGCCTGGTCTGATTAGTCTTCATTTCTGCTGCCACATTCAGATGGTCGGGTCAGGATTTGGCATCAACAACCTGAAAGCATAGATCCATCCTGCCCTGTCTCAATGGCTCAGGCTGGTGGTGGTGTAATGGTGTGGGGGATATTTTCTTGGCACACTTTGGACCCATTTATACCAACTGAGCATCGTGTCAACCCCACAGCCTACCTGAGTATCGTTGCTGACCATGTCCATCCCTTTATGACCACAGTGTCTCCATCTTCTGATGGTTACTCCAGCAGGATAACGAGCCATGTCATAAAGCGCGAATCATCTCAGACTGTTTTTTTGAACATGACAATGAGTTCACTGTACTCAATTAGCCTCCACAGTCACCAGAGCTCATTCCAATAGAGCACCGTTGGGATGTGGTGGAACGGGAGATTCACATCATGGATGTGCAGCCAACAAATCTGCAGCAACTGCGTGATTACATATAGTGTGTACATATAGTTAAATATTAAGTAATTTTTAAATAAAAAAAAAAGGACAAAACAAAACCAACCAATGTTGACCCAACTTTGAGTTACAACTCAAAATTTTTATTGTTACATATCTGTTAAGTCAATTGAAAATAAAAACCAACAAAGCAAAATAATATAAGACAAAACAAACAAAAATTAAAACACAGAAAAACACAACAATAAAAAAGCAACAAAAATCCAAGCTTTGCACATAAATTAGGACACATCCTAAATTGCATGTATGTGTTTAATAATCCCATGGCTATGATAAATATAAATCAAATCATACATAATGCAGCATAAATAAAATAATAATGATGTTCACAAACTGACGTTGGATCAAATATTGAGTCCATTTCTGGATGGAGCAGTAGCATGAATAAATAAGATCCGATTGGTTACCTTATATATAATTGAGTACGCTGTAAAAAATGCTGGGTTGTCATAACCCACCGAACGTTGGGTTGACTTTTTCAATTAAATATTGGGTTGAATCACTTTGGGTTAAAAACTGCAATTTAAATTTAATTGAAAAATTAACCCATTGGTTAGGTCTGTTCATATTTTGACCCAACATGTTTTAGAGTGCAGAGTAGAATAGAATAGAGTAGAATGAATAGAGTATAAATGAATAGAGTAGAAATGAATAGAGTATAATAGAATAGAGTAGAATAGAGTAGAGTATAGTAGAATAGAACAGAATAGAGTACAATAGAATAGAGTACAATAAAATAGAGTAGAGTAGAATAGAATAAAGTAGAGTAGAATAGAATAGAATAGAGTAGAATAGAATAAAATAGAATAGAACAAAGTAGAATATAATAGAATAGAGTAGAATAGAATGGAGTAGAACAGAGTAGAATAGAATAGAACAGAGTAGAATAGAGTAGAGTAGGGTAGAATAGGGTAGAATAGAATAGAGTAGAATAGAATAGAGTAGAACTGAATAGAGTACAATAGAGTAGAATAGAATATAGTAGAATAGAATAGAGTAGACTATAATATAATAGAGTAGAATAGAATAGAGTAGAACTGAATAGAGTAGAATAGAGTAGAATAGAATAGAGTAGACTATAATATAATAGAGTAGAATAGAATAGGGTAGAACTGAATAGAGTAGAATATAATATAATATAGTAGAATAGAATAGAATATGGTAAAATAGAGTAGAATAGAACAGAACAGAATGTGTTCTTCAGACTGTTGGTCTTATTAGAATACTAATACATATTGGCATTAGATGCGCAGTGGTTTGATATTCAGCTCGATGCCCTTGAGATTAGCATGAAGCCCCACTCAAATGATGCAACCAGACTAAGGTTATGTACACAAATTTTCCATCTAATAGGAAATGCAAGTATCCTGCCATGTGTGATGCTTTCCAATCAAAAACATAAGCATGAATAATTATTTACTCACTGGCTCCAGGCAAATCATTGTTATTTTCATGTTGGGGTCTCTTTGCATAGTAGTCAGTGTTCTATTGTATATATCTACTGATATATAGCTTCTGATAACCAACTTGTTAAAAAATTATTTGACAAAATGACGTTTAATAATTTAATTTATTATTTTTTATTATTATTTATTATTTTTATTATTATTACTATTATTTATTTATTTATTTTTATTATGGGGAGAACCTGGCCTGGCTGTGACAATACTAGTATTCAGTTTAAAGTGACATTTAAAGGCTTAACTAGGTTAATAAGGGTAAAGTTAGGGTAATTAGGCAAGTCATTGTATAACGATGATTTGTTCTGGAGACAATCCAAAACAAATATTGCTTAAGGGGGCTAATATTATTGACCTTAAAATGGTTTTAAAAAAATAAACACTGCTTTTATTCTAGCCGAAATAAAACAAATAAGACTTTCTCCAGAAGAAAATTGTTTATAGGAAATACTGTGAAAAATTCCTAAAACCGTCCAACGGTAAATATTTGAAAAAGAAAAAGAAATTCACAGGAGGGTAAATAATTGTCACTTCAACTGTACTTCTCTCAAACCTTAAAGTCTGCAGGAGTTCAGGGCATTATTGATAAATGCAGACGGTCTTATCAAAAGAGAGACAGTTCTGAGAGTAGATGTGAGAGTTCAGCCAGACGGGGCCCATTACCGAACTCTAAGCCTCTTGGCAAGACTACAAGTCTGGTAATGAAGTTAGGAACAGAGATGACAGCCTTTTGCTTTCATTAGGTTTTAAATGTTTTGCAGTAATTAAAGATGCAGGAGCCTTGTAGATGCTTTCTGAGATTTTTTTGCCATGTAGTACTCGCCAGTTATTATGTTCCCATATGCCATACACACTTAAACAAAGATTTTAAGTAATTTAAAATTGCATACAGATTCCCCTAACATCTTTTCTGAGTACATTTGAGTACTCAGAAAAGCACAATATAAATGCAATGAATTATTATTATTTATCCATGCATTCATTTTCCTTCGACTTAGTCGCTTTATTTATCAGGGGTCGCCACAGTGGAATGAACCGCCAGCAGTGGGTAGTACAATTGCCTCACAGCAAGAAGGTCGCTGGTTCGAGCCCCGGCTGGGTCAGTTGGCATTTCTGTGTGGAGTTTGCATGTTCTCCCTGTGTTCACATGGGTTTCCTCCAGGTGCTCTTGCAAAAGTATCAAAAACTATTTATTGGCCATGTTTTGTTTCACATTATCAGTCTTATGCAGACATACAAATTCAAGCTTGATCACATTAAAATAACTTAATATTATTATGATTATTTATAAACAATATTATTATTATATATATATATATATATATATATATATATATATATATATATATATATATATATATATATATATATATATATATATATATATATATATATATAATATTATATTGTAAACATACAAATTTAAGCTTAAATTGCATTAAAAATAACTCAATATTACTATTATTATTATATAAACATTTTTATTATTATATATAAACATTATTATTATTATTATATATAAACATTATTATTATTATTATTATTATTATTATATAAACATCATCATTATTATTAATATTATTATTATTATTATATAAACATTATTATTATTATTATTATTATTATTTAAACATTATTATTATTATTTTATATAAACATTATTATTATTATTTTATATAAACATTATTATTATTATTATTTAAACATTATTATTATTATTATTATTATTATTATTATATAAACATTATTATTATTATTATTATTATATAAACATCATCATCATTATTATTATTATTATTATTATTATTATTATTATATAAACATTATTATTATTATTATTATTATTATTATTATTATTATTATTATTATATAAACATTATTATTATTATTATTATTATTATTATTATATAAACATCATTAATATTATTATTATTATTATTATTATATAAACATTATTAGTATTATTATTATATAAACATTATTAATATTATTATTATATAAACATCATCATCATCATTATTATTATTATTATTATTATTATTATATAAACATTATTATTATTATTATTTTTATTATATAAACATTATTATTATTATTATTATTATTATTATATAAACATCATTATTATTATCATTATTATATAAACATTATTATTATTATTATTATTATTATTATATAAACAATATTATTATTATTATTATTATTATAATTATTATATAAACAATTATTTTATATATTAATATATTGCAAACATACAAATTCAAGCTTAATCACATTAAAAATAACTCAATATTACTAATATTATATATATACAATATTATTATATGCAATATTATATTGCAAACATACAAATTCAAGCTTAAATCGCATTAAAAATAACTCATTATTATTATATATAAACAATATCATTATATATAATATTCATTCACTTTCCTTTGGCTTAGTCCTAAAATGTGCCTTCATGAAAATGTGAAAATGGAAATGAGTAATTTATTTTTAATGTTAGGGTCATTTTAGAAAGTCATTTTCTTTCTGTTGTTAAAATAGTGTTTGGGTCAACAAGAGGGTTAAATATTGACTTAATTGAACCCCTTTAAATCATCTCATGAGCCATACTCATTAATAAATACATTTAAATTGATTCTGGTGTATGTTCAATTTTAGGAAGATTTCTACCCAAATTTGATAAATCTGACCCCAGCTCAGGGGTTGCAGATTAAATATCTCCTTTTCTCTCTTCTGGCACTGAAGGTCTTGCTCTTGATGCAAAAGTCTAATAATCTCATAAGCTCACTTACTGATTACTTCTGATCTGCATGAGGACCTACTTTCAGCAACATCCAGCTCTGAGGGAAAAAAAGTGCATCTGTAAAGCAGCAGTCAGCCTCTTATGCATATGAAGAGCTGCTTGAAGTAGTGTTTTGGGTCATAGCCAGATTGAGTCTAGTGTGGCTGGAAAAACAGCAACAAGTGGAGCAGAGGGTCTCTCCTTGGTGGTGACGGGGTCCAAACCCATTTTCAGCATATGTTTATCACAATTTACCTGCAGGAAGCATAATCAAATACCAAAAGTCTGCCTTATTATTAGTTTCTTCGTTTTTACAAGGCGTTAAGTACGCTATAGGGGTCAGTCGTAACAGAATACACAAGGGAGTCTCAATACCAGAAAGATTGGTATTCAAAATGGCAGCGAAGAAGGAATACTAGTATCAAGTTCTTCCTTTGAGCCTAGCCTTATTGCCTCAAATTGCACTGATGTGTCTCTGGCTGCATCCAATCCCCAGGTCATCCACAGGCTGAATGTTATAGATGACCGGCTAATACAGCCCATTAGCAGAGCTTTACATTTACATTTAGTCATTTAGCAAACGCTTCTGTCCAAAGTGAATTACAAATGAGGAAGGCATTAAGCGACTCAACATAAAGAGGCAAGACACACAAAAAGTGCTATACATGTTGGCTCTTATATTATTTAGGGAAAAAAAGAATAGCTAGAGGACAAAGGGAAAAGGTGACATTTTTTTTAATATACACTAACCGGCCAGTTTATTAGGTACACTTTACTTGCACCGGGTTGGACCCCCTTTTGCCTTCAGAACTGCCTTAATCCTTTGTGGCACAGATCCAACAAGGAACTGAAAATATTCCTCAGAGATTTTGGTCCATATTGACATGATAGCATCATGCAGTTGCTGTAGATTTGCCATGATGCAAATCTCCCATTCCGCCACATCCCAAAGGTGCTCTATTGGATTGAGTTCTGGTGACTGGTCACTTATTGTCATGTTTAAGAAACCAGTCTGAGATTATTCATGCTTTATGACATGGCACGTTATCCTGCTGGAAGTAGCCATCAGAAGATGGTCATAAAGAGATGGACATGATCAGCAACAATACTCAATGCTCAATTGGAACTAATGGGCCCAAAGTGTGCCAAGAAAATATCCCCCAGACCATTACACCACCACCACCAGCCTGAACCATTGATACAAGGCAGAATGGATCCATGTTTTTATGTTCTTGACACCAAATTCTGACCCTACCATCCGAATGTGGCAGCAGAAACTGGGACTCATCAGACCAGGCAATGTTCTATTGTCCAGTTTTGGTGAGCCTGTGTGAATTGCAGCCTCAGTTTCCTGTTCTTAGCTGACAGGAGTGGCACCAGGTCTGTTCTTCTGCAGCTGTAGCCCATCTGCCTCAAGGTTGGACATGTTGTGTGTTCAGAGATGCTCTTCTGCAGACCTCGGTTGTAACGAGTGCTTATTTGAGTTACTGTTGCCTTTCTATCAGCAGGAACCAGTCTGGCCATTCTCCTCTGACCTCTGGCATCAACAAGGCATTTGCGCCCACAGAACTGCCGCTCACTGGATATTTTCTCTTTGTTGGGACCATTTTCTGTAAACCCTAGAGATGGTTGTGCGTGAAAATCCCAGTAGATCAGCAGTTTCTGAAATACTCAGACCAGCCCCGTCTGGCACCAACAACCATGCCACGTTCAAAGTCACTTAAATCCCCTTTCTGATGCTCAGTTTGAACTGCAGCAGATCCTCTTGATCATGTCTACATGCCTAAATGCATTGAATTGCTGCCATGTGATTGGCTGATTAAAAATTTGCGTTAACAAGCAGTTGGACGGGTGTACCTAATATAGTGGCCGGTGAGTGTATATAGTCAAGCATTCGTGAAAGACCTGAGTTTTCACTTGCCAATGGTCTATATGCACAGAAGTGTTTTTAACCACTAAAAAACTTCCGGTGAAAGATTGATGTGACTATCTTCAATTTCACAGCATGCTAACCACTGAGCCACCATGCCGCCCCTAAAATAATAATAAAAAACGCTGTCTAAATGAGGTGCACGTAACTAAATACAAATTTTGATATACTAAAAATGTTTTCATGGAATATGATCAACATTTCTTAATATTCTAGTGATTTTTGTCATAAAAGAAAACATAATTTTGACCTACACAATGTAGTTTTGGCTATTAGATGAAACCCTTCTCAAGTTATAGCATAGGTCTCAAACTCAATTCCTGGAGGGTCGCAGCTCTGCAGTTTTGCACCTTGATCAAACACAGCTGATCTAGTAGTGTCTAGTAGTCATGAACACCTTGATGAGTTGCATCAGCTGTGTTTGATTAGGGTTGGAGCAAAACTGTGCAGAGCTGCGGCCCTCCAGGAGTTGAGTTTGAGACCTATTACAGTTAGAGTTACAGGTATAGGGCTGCACAAAATGCCTAAATACATTTAAAACAATAAATACAAAGCAGGTCATCTTTTTAGTTGAGATTCTTGTCGATGGACACCTGCTTTTTAATTGTATTTATCTTGATATCTTGGTTCTCCCATCAGATTTAAACTGTTATAATTTTGCGCTGGTATCCACAATTAAAAATTAGAGCAAACACAATTACTGCTCTTCATACATATTAATGCAGCGATATGTGAATTCCTGCAAGAATAAACAGGAAACTAATGAGATCATCAAATCTTCAAAGAGTTTTTTTTCCATATTGCAGACTCACAATTAAGGTTACTTCAGAAAAAAGGGAGATTTTCTTTCATAATCTTGGCTGCAAATTATCACTGAAAACCTCATTCTATCAAACTGACATCAAATTATTCCAAACTCTTGGAATAGAAAGTAAAACTTGAATGTAAAAACAGGGAGAAAGAACATGTATATTTATGGATCTGTTAAAAATTAATTTCTTTACAGGATCAAACCTTAAAACTTTTATTACACACACAAAAAAAAAAACTTATTCCACACATGCTTATTGCTTATTAACTCTGATATAATTAACATAAAAGTTTGAAGTGTGTGTGTATATATATATATATATATATATATATAAAAATCTATTGTGTTTAGAAATGTGTTCTCTTCTCTTTAGAAAAATCTTCTCTCCATTAAACAGAAATTGGGGAAAAAAATAACATATACATATATATATATACACACAGTCAGAATTATTAGCCCTCTTTGATTTTTTTTTTTCTTTTTTTTTTCTTTTCTTTTTTTTTTATATATTTCCCAAATTATGATTAACAGAGCAAGGAAATTTTGACAGTATGTCTTATTGTTTATTCAGTTAAACATCAATTTTGAACTGTAGGTCTACATCAGCTCGAAACAGCGATTTTTGATTACCTTAATCCAACTAAAGTCATAACTGAACTAAACAGAAATGGAATTAAGACGTGGAGTATGTAGATATTAGTGCCATTGTTGAAGTAAACACCGCAATCAAACTATTACAGTCATGTAGGACTTTGCCATATTTTCTGACAAGATACACACACGCGGCTGTCAGTAAAGAACTGCACGCACGCACGCACGCACACACACACACACCGCGAGATGCAGAAGTTTTTTCTTTCCATTTGGCGTGCGTTATTAAACTCCATAACACTCTCACCAGTCCTTACTCCTTATTTGCATCTAATACCCCAGTTTGTCACGGGGGCATGAATGAAATATTCATGAGTGAATGTGAAACTACCAAACTGCAGTTAAAGTCACCCACAATTACATGAAAGCACTTCACGTAAACACCTTAATTATATCATTGTCTATTAAGGCAAATAACTATTACAGACGTCCATGTAAGCGTAGTCAGTAGTGTCTTCGAAGTAAGTGAAAGATCCAGAAGGGCATCCTGCTGATTTGATTCAGAAGTGCACTTTTTTGTCAGACGGCTCACCGGTTTGACTTTCATTTACCGTCATTCGTTTTAAAAAAGCACCTGGTCCATTTTATTTTCATATGTTTTACTCGAACGCATTAACTCTACAGGTGCCTGATAGTTAGATGTGAAGCTAACATTAATCAGATTCACTTTAGTGAGCTGCATCCATGTTAGCAAGTCACGTTTGATGTGGTAATTTCACAGTAGGAATACACACAGGTTCGAAGACTGGTTCTCGCCACCTACAGTGCAATTCGGCCAGGTATACATCTGCGCTAAAATATCAAGGTGCAAGTCATCATAGCTTGCGTAGAATAGACCCAGCTCCCAACCCAACTTTGAGAATAGACTAACAGCAATATTTTTTTTTAAATCGCCTGATAAGAGTCTCTCGTTAACGCCAATATTGCTGTCAGCTCGCAGCAAGAAAGTTGTTGGTTCGAGCCCCGGCTGGGTCAGTTGGCATTTCTGTCTGTTTTCCCCATGTTGGTGTGGGTTTCCTGTCGAAAGACATGTGCTGTAGGTGAATTGGGTATTGGGATATAGTCCTCCAGATTGGGGGTTGAGCGTTGGGCTAACAACCCACCTCATAAAAACTAGATGTTACGAAACACCAATATGGTGCAGCTAAACATCAACTTTGATATAAATGGCCCTAGGAGTAAGTATGACACTTATTTAAAGTGTATGAATAAAACCCTGTAGGAAGGGTATTACCTTCAGATGTCTTTTATCTAAAATGCAATTTTTTAATACCTTTCTTATCAAACAAACACAATTCAATCCATAAAGTCATTATTAGGGTGCACTTACATTAGGTACAGTTGCCTTGATCAGTGCAGAAGAGCAATTGTCCCCCATCTCCTCTCCCCTTCAGCCTGCACTCACTGCATTTTTTACCTACCGGACCTAAGGCACGCTTACATGATCGATGATGCGACTGTTCAGTTTAACAGGAAGAGAAGCGCTCTCGCTTAACACAGTGGAGATTGCTTTAGTTATATCATTTGTATTATTTTTAGTGGTTTGAGATGCAGTGACATGCAGTCAAATATTTTGCAGAACAGATCAGCCACTTTTGACGCTCATAAATTATCATAAAAGTTTTCATGCTGCAGGTATTAGGATGTTTCCTGAAGGTGCAACTGTCGTGCAGTGAGGGGTTTGCGTCTTTAATACTATGACAGTTTTGCTTTCATTGAACAGTAAGAATGATAAATAAATCTGTATGAAACAGGCCCCTAAAAGTGACGTTGTGTCTTCAGTTTTGGGCTCAGGCGCGCTTTACACTTACACTACAAGCATACTGCGCCAAAGCCCAAGTGAACTGAGCTCTGGGACACCTCTTCCAACCGGGCCAGGGCCGGCCAACTGAACCACGCCTGAGCCCGATTCAGAGCACTCACACTTCTCAAACAATCCGGGAAACGGGTCTGGGCACGGTTCGGATAGCCTAGTGTGAGTGCGCCCTTAGACAGACACCAATCTCCACACATCTCTTACTGGACATAAAACGGTCAACTAATATCACGTGTGGCTTGAAGAGACCATAGAAATGTATGAGAAGTACCATTAACATAATCCGCCTGGTTACAAAACTTCTCATTGTTTGGGTTAAACTCTGAAATGTATTCTTAATGGCAAACAATCTTAGGTCTTTAAGTGATGCGTTGTTTATCCAGCATACTGAAGCATCTCCCCCACTGGTCTCTATTAAATAAGTGTTATGCTTTTTGCTGCTGTACCTCGGAGGCTCACATTAAAGCCGCTTTTGTATACAAACGCCCAGATCTGAAACGAGTGTGTCATAAGAGAGACATCCATAATGTGTACAGTTGGGGGTACTTCAAGATCAAGCTTGTTTATTAGCACTAGTGCTTCTCAGATACTTACAAGTGCATCCTTGATTCCTTTCCCTGCATCATTGCTCCTCCCTGCAGTATTTGAGGGAAGGTTGCAAATAAAGGAAATTATAGAAATTCACACTTACACTGCAATATTCTTGCTCTCATGGTGGACTGATGTTGGAGTATATTAAACAAAAATTCATAATAGAAGTTTTTTTTTGCAATTGCTCTTCTAAAGTCCTATTAAAGGGGTGGTCCAGAGTGTATTTTTAAGGCTTAGTTGTGTTTATAAGATGCAAAACAATGTGTGCTCATGCTTCACTTGTAGAAAATCAGGTTATGTTGTCATATATCTTACTTTGATTATTTACAGCTACTCAGATAACATGAAAACCACTGTCATATGTCCTAGTTCCTTCAAAGGCCCACCCGCAAGAGGCTCTGATTGGTCAGCTAACATAATGTGCTCTGATTCGCGAATCTGCTCCACGTCACCAGGAAAATCATCACACTCCTACAAGCATGCGATTTCTACGCTGTGTAAACACTAGTGATGCCACAATTCTCAATATAATATTGAACCGTTCGGTACGACGTCCACGGTTCAATACAGGCTTGTGAATTGCGGTTTTCTCGGTTTTACGTTTAAATAATTTATGTGCGTTTTATTTCGCCGAATTGACTGTGTGTGCCTGTAAGTCCACGAGCTGAGTTGAGGAAACTCCTCCCCGCGTGTATATATTCAATAACTATGCTCTAAAGTTAGGGGGCGCTTAACCATCATTCCACGGCCATGGTGAGTGGAGGTGAAGAGGAAACACTACGAGGAAGAAAGCACTGGTGTCTTTCAAATCTCCGGTGTGGGGACATTTCGGTTTTGCCGTTGAGCATAATGCAGAGGAAGAAAAAACAGTAAGCTAAAAAATGACTGTGTGCACTGCAAGCATTGTTTAACACGTATAGCCAGGGCTTAATTTGTGCATGAACACGCCTCATTTTACCAATCCCCCTCCTCAACCGCCCTCCTCCCCGTCCGCTGTTCACTTTTAATTTTCTTCCGCGATTCCCCAACCCTCTTCACGTTCGTCCGCAACACCCCCACGCTCTTCACTTTCGTCCGTAGTCCGCGACACCCCTCCACCATCCAACGCCCTCTCCCGCTCTCCACTTTCGTGGGAAACACCTCTCCATCCACGGGTAACATGCCGGATCTGTTACCCCGATCTGTTCCGGGACCTTTCACAAATTAAGCACTGCGTATAGCCTACTCAAACGGAAACACTTCCAACATGACTGCACATCTCCGGTGCCATCACCCAGCAATATCACTCTCTGAAGGCAGAATAGCAGAGAAGGTAATAAAGTCCTCCAATCCCTCGCTGAATCTTCCCAGCAAACATACCCTACTGTTTCCGAGAGACACATACAAATGTTTATTTGAAACGTCAATTTATGTTTAACTTCACATGCATGTTTATTTTTAAAACGCAAGAATTTATGTGTTCCCCAGTTTGTACATGGGCTACCAGCAGCTGTGAGATTTCAGTGTTCATTTTTTTATTATACAATACACCAGGAACTAGTGTACGTTTCTTGGCTTTTAAGTAAAATAAAGGAGTATTGCAATAAATCATTTTTATGTTTTTTTTCCTATTGCCTATTGCATTAAGCATAAAATAACAAAAAAAAACACGTGTCAAGCCATCAGAACCGAACCGAAAACAGTGTTAAAAAAACCGAGCTATGTATTGAACCGTAGGCTAACTGTATTGTTGCATCCCTAGTAAACACTGTTAGTCAGAGAAGCTGTTAGCTGTATCAGTTTGTGCCTCTAAAATAAAATGTGTGTCTTTCACATATATTTGGAATAAGCATGTGTAAAGATTATGAAATGTTCACATATCTTTTGCGAGTTCTTTATTTGAGATAAGACAGAGAAAGCGTCCGCATAGAGAGACACTGCAGCGCTGCTGAAGATTGTGGGTGTTTACAGCGGTTTGACAGATAAATATGAATTTTTCCCGTTGTTTACATCCTTGTTTACGTCCTCGCTACAACATACCGCTAATGCGTACATACTGTGCATGTAATAGATCAATTTTAGAAATAAAAATACTTACAGGTTGTGGCTCACAACCCACAGCTTCATCTATTATGGTTGGAAGAGTTTTTTGCCGAATCCAGCACTGAACAGAGATCTTCTGGAAGCTGTCCTTTGTCAAATGCTAGCTATATATTTTTTTAATTTCTGGCGCATAATTAAATTAAACTGTAAGCACTTCTGTCTTTGTGTCATGTCCTTTGGAAGCCCAAATACAGAAACAGAAGAAGCTCTGTGGAAACAGCAGCATTTGGACGGCCTTTTAGCTTTAAACTACAGCGCCTCTGGCCACACACCTTTGCTGCGCGTGGTGTATGCGCGTAACCTGAAGCTTTTGTGATGCAAGCCAGTGGCAATGAACAAACTTTACCAATTGACAAAAGTAAAGAGAAAAAAAACTTTGAGAGAAACCAGGCTCAGTTGCGCAAGACCAGGGGACTGTTTCATAAAACTGGTTAATAATAGCGGGGATTAAACCCGCTCTTTACGATCTCAAAACTCAGGGCTTCTGGTAGTACCTAGAATATCAAAGTCGAGTAAAGGAGGTCGAGCCTTCTCATTTATGGCCCCTAAACTCTGGAATAGCCTTCCTGATAATGTCCGAGGCTCAGACACACTCTCGCTCTTCAAAACTAGATTAAAGACCTATCTTTTTAGCAAAGCATACACTCAGTGCAGTACATAGCGGTATGACGCATGATGTGCCCCACACATGATTTTGCTTCTCGTTTATATACACTATGAACAGCAGCTACGCTAATTATTCTCCTTATTCTGTGTTTCCACCTGGGGGTACTCATCTCGAGGCCCTCAGACTATGCAGTGCCACTGACGCGATCCGAGACCAGCGACGAGATGATCCCAAGGTTTTCTGGACCAGGCCGTATCCTGAGCAGCTGCTGTGGTGGTCATCGTGGAGTGAGAACATGAGACTGACTCCTGTGATGATCCAAGGACAGACGAGTCTTCGCTGAGGTCCAGCTTCCTGCGCCTAGACTGCAGCTCTGCACAAGACGTTTGGCCATAGGGGAAATAGTCGTGCCCAACTGAGCCTGGTTTCTCTCGAGGTTTTTTAAATCTTCACTTTCGTCAATTGGTGAAGTTTTTTCCTCGCCGCTGTCGCCACTGGCTTGCATGGTTCGGGATCTGTAGAGCTGCGCATCGATGGATTTGCTCTTCAGTGTTTGGACTCTCAGTAGTGATTATTAACCCACACTGAACTGAGCTAAACTGAACTGAACTTAATCTCTGAAAACTGAACTGACACCGTTTCAATTCACTATAATCTTCCATGTGAAGCTGCTTTGACACGATCTACATTGTATAAGCGCTATACAAATAAAGATGAATTGAATTGAATTGAATAAAGTCAAAAACCCAACTTCAGTGAGCCGAACTAATCGTCCACGCTTAAATTGGTTCCAAAACAGCAAATTGAAGATCATTTGATCAAACTAATCTGAGTTTAGTTTAAATAATCTAGATAACTGCTCGTGCTTGTTACTGTCGTGAAACCTTAAAGGTCGAGCATAGATGCATCGATTAGTTTGTGTGTTACCATGGCAACTATGAGAACTGAAAGAGCTCTGAAATGAGACACAGCTGTTCACAGCGAGTGAGCCTCGTTTGTTTTAAACATATACTAATTTAAACAACGGCTTGCAACAAAGCAAGAGAGAAGCTGACATGAAATTGCAGATCGTCTCAATTAAAAAATAGACCATTATCTAGGCCTATTAGCGTTAAATGAAATATTTGTCGCAATACATTAAAATTGTGCTTGACTGTGCGCGCGAGTGCGAGAGAGAGAGAGAGCTAGAAAGAATACGTGCTTTCTGCCTTTTGCTTGTTAGGAAACATTTTAATACATCACAGACTAACAGTAACATACAAAATGTGCTTAATGTCAGCACAATAAGTTTAAAATAATAGCAACATGCACACACAAGCGGTGGGATTTTTAATTTGCTATCGAAACCGCTGCAGAATGCTGCTTTCTCTTTGACGCGTGAGTTTCCCACGGCCCGTGGGAAAATATCTGTATATGAAAGTGAGGCTACTGCTCAGCCCGGATTCAGCTCCCAACTTTTACACTCAGGGTTTGCAGCTTTAAAGTCATTCTTTAAGAAATGTAGCCTACTTCTTTATATCACTCAGTGATTTCTTAATATATTTCCTTTATTAAATTTTGTAATTCATATACTAAGTACACCCGTCACAAATCAATATTTTAAATTAATATTTTCTACAGAATGCTTTATAATGTTTGTGCACATACATTAGATTATTCACTAGCAAAGCAACATTTGGAACTAATGTAACAAAATATACTGAAGATCAGTCCAAAAATTAGTACACCCAAATTAATAAGTTGGGGGAAAATATTAAGTAAAACTTTAATAAATAGGAAAAAAAAAAATCAACATTAACATTTAAAAATGAGTTGAAATGTTGTAGTTTGTATTTGTTTGCAATAACTTATTTGAATTTAAATGCATTATCGTTCTATTATAAAATATGTATATATATATATATATATATTTACTATTAAGTGACTATAAAGTTTTAATCATTATTAAGAGGTTAAGTGAAATAAAATGGCATCAAATTACGGCAGGCAAATATTAACATTACTTTGATTAAGCTTGAACTTGACTTAGCCTGAGAGTCAAGGCCGTCACACACCGGATGCGCCACTCAGCGCCGTGAAACGGCGCGCACATGACAGTTGAAAGTATCGCACACCAGACGCGCACATTTGCAGGCTATTTAAAACTAAACTAATCAGATGGCGCTCTGTGGCGCGACAGAAATATGAACAGTGTCCTGAGTCGTGGCTGGGCGCCGCGGACAGCCGCCGACTTGCGGCGCCGGTGTGTGTACTCTGATTGAAACCTATTTTTAGAATTCTGAAATGCGTGGCGCTGCGCGGCGCTTCTGGTGTGCGACCTGCTTTAACCTGCCCCAGACCAGGCTAGTTTGCCCGCATAAGTTGCCATAGTAACTGAGTTTGAACTATCTTAAATTTGATTTATGAATCCGTCATTAATAAACCTGACTTACCAAAATAAGCCTGGCTTTTTCTCTAAGCTTGGTTTATGGAACAGCCCCCTGTTCTCCTCCGGCCAAACTTTGTTTGTTTTTCCCATTAGATTAAAATTCCTCCATACATGTTAACGCAGCAATATGTAGATACACTGGAAAATATTGAGATCACTGTATCAAAGAGTCGTTGGGTTTTTCTTGCTCAAAATTATTCAAGAACTTTTGCAATAGAAAGGAAAATTTGCTGAATGTTTTGCTTTCCTCCTGCTTTGACCAGTCCCAGAGTCTCTACACCTCTTAAAAAAACAGCATAAGGCAAACACCACCGTGCTTCACAGCTGGGATTTTAGTGCACACAAGCAGTACCCGGCGTCCTCCAGACATGACAGATCATCAGATCAGAGGGAATCTTGTCTCTCACAGTGTAAGTGCCCTTTAGGTGCTTTTTCTCTAATTCTAAGGTGGCTTTCATGTGTCTTTAAAGAGGACGGTCCTCCATCTGGCCACTACGCCATAAAGCCGGGCTCAGTGGAGTGATGCCTGCAGTTCTGTTTCTTCCATCTTTACACAAAAGTTTGATTTTGACATAAAAGCAGTCGAGTAGCATCTACATTTGTTGAAAGCAATTTCATGCCATCTAAAGCCTTAAGGGCCATTCATACTATGGATGATAAATATAAATAAATTCCCAGCACTCATTTACAGCCATGGAAAAATAAATATTATATGGGAGTCAATGGGAGGCAAGATTTGTTTGGATGCTGACATTCTTCCAATTTTTTTTTCTTTGTATTCAGTGTAACAAAGATACCTTCTTGATTTCCAGTGTCCACCAATAATTTTGAGGGACCCTTGGTTGGTACCTGCACCCCTTTATCTATTATAGAGGCCTGATATCTTCCCCAAGGTTCTGCCATGTCTGTATAGATACGCCCATAACTCTATACAGGTATGTGCCGAAAAAGTTGCTCTGTGAATCATCACCTTCACACAATCACTATGAAAATGTTGAACTTTCTCGATTCCCAGAGTCCCCCACAGATTTGATGGCCTTCATGATTCATTCATTAATTTTCCTTTAGCTTAGTCCCTGATTTATCAACGGGTGCCCTTCCAGCCACAACCCAGTACTGGAAAACCCATCCACTCTCGCATTCACAAACACTCATACACTACAATACTGAGCACCCAGAGGAAACCCATGCCAACACCGGGAGAACATGCAAACTCCACATAGAAATGCCAACTGGCTCAGCCGGAACTCGAACCAGCGACCTTCTTGCTGTGAGGCGACAGTGCTAACCACTGAGCCACCGTGCCACCCGGCCTTCATGATGTAGATGTACACTATATCTCTGAATAGATTATAAAGGCCTGATATCTCCCCCAAGGTTCTGTTCAAATGGAATGATCTCTGCCATGTCTGGAGATAGGACACCCATAACTCCACACCTGTCAAAGGTTTTAAATTCCGAAAGCACAGAATTGGAGGGGGTGAAATTGCCAGGATTATCTGAGTGAAAGCCAGGTGCTAAAAAAAGCACATCTGATATATCTCATTCTATTTTTTTTGTTATTCATTTGAAACCCTTTGCTTAGTATCTCGATATAAGGTCTGTTTAGAGAAGACTGGAAGATTTAAATTTCCATATGTTCCTCTATTTCTATTAAATTGCTGATTTTTAAAGAGAAGATGTAGTCACTGTTTTAGCGCTGTTGATGTTGTGTGGTACCTTTCTTGCATTTGCATTTAGCAGATGCTTTTATCCAAATCGACTTACACCTGGAGCAGTGGGCTGGCCGAGGAGCAGTTGGGGTGCAGTGCCTTGCTCTAGGGAATCATCACCTCAACTGTGGTATTGACGGGGAAGAGATTCACTCTCCGCAGCTACAATGCTGGGACTCACACCTGGGACTTTTGAATCAACTCCCTAACCAATAGGCCACGATCAAATCTGTGTGGTGTGTGTTTCATTTGTGTTTATCTGCAGAACAAATTGCACCGAAAGTGGTCAATAAAGTTTACAGCAACACTGATGTCTACTACAGGTACTGTATGCTCCTCTTTCAGTGTTCTGGTCCCAATCAACCCCCCTTTTTTTAATACATAAGAATCTGAATCGGTCCTGTCTGCCTTGGCTTTCGTTAACAGTGTTGACACACCTGGAGGAGATATAAAAACTGTAGGCCTTGTGCGTTGCCAATAAACTGACCAAAGCAGCGGCTGAGTGACTCCTGCAGCGCATTATGTTTGTGGTCAAAGGGTACGGCTCTCCACCAATGACCTCCCCCTCAGTGTACACTCACACAAATTGCCATCCAGGTTTATTCAACCATGCCAATATACAAAGATCCTTAGCTGGTAGATCTTTAAGTTTCCTCCCATGTTTGGTTGGGTGATTCCTGCTTTTTATACCTCTTAGTTTAAATCCGTATTCTGCACTAGATTAATTTAATTTAATTGCTCTAGGATATTCTCTTGCATTCACAAGACTTGGCTGCTATCTCCATTGTAGATGCTGGCTCCTTCTCATCTCCCACTCAACTTCCTCCCTCAGTGTTTTAGATCCCCCATGTGGTGGCACCACACTGGCATTCAGAGCACCCCCTGCTGCCTGACTTTGTCCAAGGGTTGTCTTTTTTTGCCTCAGAGGATGAGTTTTTCTTTTGTCTGGTCACTCCCAGCTGGATTTTCGCTCTGTTTGGAGAGTTTTCATTACATTTAGATGTATTATTAATAAACTATTCTCTGTTTGAAGTCGGCACTGTGTCCATTAGAAAACATAACGCTGATGCAGTTTGATTTGTGTAGAATGTGTAGCTTGAATTTGTATGCGAACAGCATTTTCAGGATTATTTTTGTTTTGGGATTTGGAGGCACAATGTAAATAAAAATGCACCAGGCTAAGCTTAAGTCTTAATTAGACTGGCTTCATTTCTACTTTTGATCCATTGGAGAGGCATTTTTCTTAGTTTATTAGTTCGACATTTATTAGCAAATGTCACCTTGCAGTTTTGACAAAAGCTACAGCAAATTACCATTGAAGTGTTAACCTTCTGGCAGAGCTGAAGGCTTGATTTACAAAGTCACAATAAGGAGTTTCTGTTTTAATTTATTGGCTTGTCACTTTCCTAATAAAGAGTAAATTCATCTTTTATACAGATTTTTTGCTATCTACATGATGAAATGAAGAATTACTGCGTTTGACATAAGTGCCAAGTGCCATATCATCTGTGACTAAAGCGCCTTTCAGCCTAATAAATTCCCGGTCTCTAAAGTACATGCACAAATCTCAGTGTAGCAGGCTAATAAAGTGCTAAAACAACTTTTCCATCCTCATCATCTTCTTTCTTTCTCTCTGAATGATTTAACATTGAACATTTTTCATGACACATAGCAAACACTTTAAAAGAGGGTTTCTGGCATAAAACACAGATGCCTCTCAGACCCTTATTGACTGTAACCACGTTTCAAAGAGTATTTACCGTATATTCTGAGATTCTTTATGACTCGCACAATATCATAGTCTGTCATTGTTAAGATCCCCGCGCAGAACCTTGGAGAGTTTCAAGGCCAGATGAGTCCAAAGGCTTTGCACAGATGACACATACTGAAGACATGATGTATGGCTGTAAAGTTACTTAGCTTTTTCTTTCTTTTTAACTTTTAGTTCTCTAGGCCTGCAGCCAGGGGGGTTCGGGTGGTTCAGAAGACCCAGCCCTCACTGACAAAAGTTTAGAATTTGTCTCGTACAAGAGCTCATTTGTCCTATTTTGTCTGCTATGGCATCATAAATAGTGAAAATAACCAATCGAAAAAGGTTTGAAGAGCAAGCAGAATCCTCTGTTGGCTGCAAGCGGCAACCTCCCGCTCTCCCTCGGGAAGCCAATACGGAAGTAACTAAAACTGCAATTCATCGACTCGCCTTGGGGGGCTGGCTCCATGAAGTCCAAGGGCTTTCTTTCTGCATTGGTAAATTGGCCATTTTTACAGCTGATAAAAACATGTTTACAGCCTGGTACAAACGATGGCTTTGGTGCATATAGCTATGATTACCCTTCATGACAACTCTGAGGGGGGTGAATTTTTTTATAACTCATCCGTTTCGTTTTTATTAGGTTATATTAAGTTTGCATAATTAAGGGCGTGGCCACTTGAGTGACAGCTAGCCCTCGCTGCTCGCTGTCTCGTCACCTCAGCTGATTCTGGCTAATTAGCCGCTGAGCTCGGCAAATAAATCGTGTATTTGTTTTGTTTAATGTTTCTTTACACCTTCATTTGCCTTTTGGAATTATTTCCTGCAATTATCAGATGATATGGCATGCTGTGTGGACTTAATTGTGCTTACAAACCGTTCAAGTTGCCTTCATTTCACAGGTGAGTGAAATGATGTACTTATATACCATCTCTATAAATGTATTTGTTTTATTTAAGATCATTTATCATTTAAATGTTCTTTAGACCAGTATTGCACTCCAGAATCTGACAGATTGATTAGCTGTAGGCTATAAAACAGTCATCTGAAGCGTTGTCATACAGTGTTAGTGCTGGATTTTATAAACAGCCTTGCATTTACTAACACAGACTATATCTGAAGTGTTTGATAGTAATTCGCGTTTTCCTCCTGTCGAAAAACGTCATAAGAACAATGTTTAGTGGCTCAATGTGTTACAGCAGTGTTTTTAAAAGTCTAAACACTTTATTGATATAGTGTACAACCAAGCACATGTGGTCAGAACACAAACGAGTCTCAGGTAATGAAGTATTAAGCCTTCTCCCAAAGTAATATATCTGTTTTAATCCAGGTCTAAGCAAAAGGCTGAGAATCAAGCATGCGTCTGTAGCTCTGCTCACTCTCCGCCTCTTTGCCCTTATTTGGTATGCCGCGTTCGGTTAGATGACGCGCTAACAAAATGGCGACGGTTGGCCGCGCCTACTTGTGGCTTCTTTTGCAGTGTTCAGAAACCTATGGGTGACGTCACGGATACTACGTCCATATCTTTTACAGTCTATGGTTGGCTGTCGCTTAGGCGAGACTTCAGCTAATCAGTTTTGCCCAATGCTAACAAATACTTTCATTTTACAAGCTTTCACTACTGTATCGTTTTTAAATAGAGAAAACATTTTACAACTTTTTATCTAAATCTTGAACCTTATTCTTGAAACAAAAAAAAATTATCAATAAAAAGGAGTGTAGCACCAAAAGCAGCCTATTTTAAAATGAATTTGAATACTATTTTGGCTATTGTTGTTATCCATGAATTTTCAAATGTACTTTTTTTTTTTACAAGAGAGCCTAGAAAAAAGCTCCACATTATTATTATTATTATTATTATTATTTATAGGTGGGTTAGATTAGATTAATCTTTTTAATCTAGATTAATCTTACTGTAATCTTGTAATTAATCTAGATTAAAATGGCTCATTTGAATTCTACAAAAGGCATTCAGAATGTGTGTGCTACCCAAATAATGACTAAAAGTAAGTCTTTGAGAACGGGTTTCGCAAGCCAGGTGACGCATTAGACCAGGGGCTCATCTCCTGTTTCCAAAATGCATCACAAACTGCTTGAGAAACTGTTCTACTATGATAATTGGTGATGAAAATAAATTATGCCTGCGTTATTAAACTCCATAACACTCTCACCAGTCCTTACTCCTTATTTGCTTCTAATACCCCAGTTTGTCATGGGGGCATGAATGAAATGTTCATGAGTGAATGTGAAACTGCCGAACTGCAGTTAAAGTCACCCAAAATTACATGAACCTCTTACATGAAAGCACTTCACGCAAACACCTTAATTATATTATTGTCTATTAAGGCAAATAACTAGATTATTAGATTATTGTTTGATGCTATTAGCAGGTTTGGCGTGCTGTCCCGGGAGAGAACCCTGAGCTCTGAGATAATTGAGTCCAGGGCTCCCGCCTGGTCAATAAGCATATAAGGGCGTACGAGATCAGGAAAGTTTTGAGAGCTCCCCCTGATAAAAGGTGGAAAAGGAGGAGATGGGGTGGGAGGGGGGATTCTTCTAAAACATAGATAAGGCAGTAGGGTGAAATCGGTCTATTTATTGCATTCATGGATCAATCTGATTTGATTATTGCTGATTACAGGTGAGAGACCAGCTATCAATCATATCATTATGGCATCAATGATATCACTTGTATCGTGTGCTCCTCTCGAAATTAGCTTATAAAACTTGACTTAAATGCAAGAGCCGTCAGTACAGCAAGCTAGCGCAGAAACTCCATTGAAAATACTGCGGTAAAATGAATGTTCATATTTTAAAGACATGGTGCAGAACATTGGAATTTAATGCAGAGCTTCTTGTACATTCTGAGACCCGGTAAAGATTATTGATTTTTAAAGAAACCAGACCTTAAACGTGGTAAACAGCACAACAATTCACCAGAAGCGCACTAGGTTAAAATGAAAAGTCCTTCTGCAAATACGTTATTTATTATATAGTACTGTATTAGTATTGGTGTTTTGTAGAGGCATTCGATGTCCTTGGCAGCAAATTTTGCTGTTGTCACTTAATAAAATTAAGTAAGACAAAATTGTTAATATACTAAGTACTTACAGGAGGAATGGCTGCTAGGAAAACTCTTACGGCCCTCAGACACCAGGTCTGGCTCTCCAGTACACAGCATCTTCGCATTCATTTGGCCATCAGGGAAACAGCGTTGATAATAGTCTGGCCTTGGCCTGAAATCAAGATTAAGACCACAAACATTCTTTCATTTTTTCATTCATTTTTCTTCAGGCTAGTCCCTTATTTTTCAGGGGTCACCACAGCAGAATGAACCGCCATTAAATCCGGCATATGTTTTAGGCAGTGGATGCCCTTCCAGCCGCAACCCAGTACTGGGAAACACCTATACACACTCACATTCATGTGTCAAACCTTGATAAATAAGGGACTAAGCTGAAGGAAAATGAATGAATAAATGAAGAATGGTGCATGAAACTACAAGATGATTCTACAATCCTTTCTGTGATTCATTTAGATTTTAACCCAGAACATAAGTACAATTATGATGGAGATGGTGTGGATTTCAATGTTTGTACATTACCTGCCAACTATCAACTTGATGGTGTTTGTGAAGACGCCGTTCAAAGCTAGAGCAAGAGATACCGCTGCAAAACACAGAAAAATAAGAGAAAACTTTAGGAGTCTGAAAATATAGAAATGAATCCATTTACTGGCTTTTGCACCAAAATACACAGAATATGAACAACTCAAATAATATACAGTGCTCAGCATAAATGAGTCCATTTTGAAAATGAATATTTGTATTAATTTCTCAGTGAATATACTGTAGGTCATATATTTTGGTGCATTTGAACAAAACTGATTTATTAAATAGCAAACAATACAATGCCGGTTATGGCATTTATGTAATGCTCACTTGGTAATAAGCAACTAAATAACTCAGAATACAGACATTTCATGATTCTACCCTATTTAAAGGGACAGTTCATCCAAAACTGAAAATTCTGTCATCATTTACTTTACTCATACTCCATCTGTTTTGGAAGTATTTGTTTTTTCTACTATGGATCTTAATGTTTACCAGTTTCCAACATTCTTCAAAATATCTGCTTTTGTGTTAAATAGAATAAAGAAACTCATACATTTAGAACCATTTTATGGTGAGTACATTTTCATTTTTAAGGGTGAACTATCCCTTTAAGCACAGTTAGCTCCTCCCGCTCACAATATTAAATGAAAGAGGCATTTACTCAGCATTTTTCCCCATTCTGTGTACCGCTGTGCACCCAGTGCACTTTATAATCATATCAGAGGGTCTCTCCTCACCCACCGCCACCTGAATGATTCAACAACAACATCCACAGAGCCACAGCAGCAGTGCATTATCCACACACTGCAAAAAAAATAGTCTTAGTCCAAATATCTAAAACTTCTTAAATCAAAAAGCATTTTCTAGACAAGCAAAAAAATGTTGTCTTGTTTTCAGAAATAATGTGAGTTTTTTCTTAAAACAAGTTAAATAATCGGTGACGCAGTGGTGCAGTAGGTAGTGCTGTCGCCTCACAGCAAGAAGGTTGCTGGTTCGAGCCTCGGCTGGGTCAGTTGGCGTTTCTGTGTGGAGTTTGCATGTTCTGCCTGCGTTCGCGTGGGTTTCCCCCACAGTCCAAAGACATGCAGTACAGGTGAATTGGGTAGGCTAAATTGTCCGTAGTGTATGAGTGTGAATGAGTTTGTGTGGATGTTTCCCAGAGATGGGTTGCGGCTGGAAGGGCATCCGCTGCGTAAAATCATGCTGGATAAGTTGGCGGTTCATTTCGCTGTGGCGACCCCGGATCAATAAAGGGACTAAGCCGAAAAGAAAATGAATGAATGAAAATATTTTTTACTTAATTTATTAAGAAATCTTCATAGTGGTGTCAGGATCAATGATGATATTTATTTTATTACAAGTCTGTAAGACTTGAGTTAATATTTAGGTTATTTACTAAAATATATCATTTAAATCGTTTATAGAGCTGAATACAGTAGTCTGTATAAAAAAGGCAGAATAAACCTGTGCAAACAATCTAGTCATTATGAACAAATTATTTAACAAAAGATGATGCTGCAGTAAAATATTTGTAGTCTTTTAATAAGCATGATACAAGATAGAGATCATAGGTATGAAAAGTTAATTGTTTGTTTTGAAATTTGTGAGACGGAAGTTGTCCAATAATAAACGCGAAACACACGTGGTTGTTGTCATGCGGTGAACTCGGCCAATCGTGTTATATTGGTGTCGTCATCTTAGCTCCAGCAGCCGCTCTTTAGATGCTGCGCGGGCTGAATCAGTCGTCTGATCGCAGAGCGCTGTCGCAGTACTTTGATACCACATGTGAAAGTCACGTGGCGCCAAATTTCTAACCGGCATGCACTGCTTTAAGACAGATTTCGATCGATCTGCGCAACGCTGTATGAAGTCGAACGCACCTATTGAATTTTGGTCACCTGATGTCATGACCTAAATCTAACCTAATATTAAGGTCTTATGATGTTGTGTGTCTGCTGGGTTATTTTACAGATTGGTTCCATCTCTCCATGTGAGCTCACTATAACTGTGAACACGCTGATGTATGAACAACCGAAAATGCTGTAATTACTGTATACACACTACTGTATTGCCCATTTATCTTCTCTATATGCTACACAGAAATAAAGTTGGATGGGAATGACATCAAGATGAGAAAGTTGTGAAAGCTTCATTAGCACTTAGAGCTTCTATTCTGAGTCTCCGTCACCTGTTTAAACGGTCTTCTCACAATATAAATGACTGCCCACCATTTAAGACCCTTCACTGAACGCGATGACATGTCTGAACTGAAGAAAATAAATAGCGTGCTGTAATGCATGACCCTTCGCACGAAGTCAAAAGACTGAGACTAAATGTTCTGTTCATAACCAGCATTAATCTTAGCCATCCCTAGTGGGTGACAGTATTTGTTTCAACACTTGATATGAGTTTTAATGTCCTCCTGGCTCTTTAATTATGCCATTTTAAACAGCCATTTTGCTATAAAATACATGGTATTCTTTCCTTTGAGTTGGTTCGACTAAAATATCCAGAGAAAAAAATTAATATGTGATAAAAAAGCACCACAAAACTAATTAAAATAGTTATATACTTGAAAATAAAATGGAAAAGATATTATTATATTTGCATATGTTCAGTATACTGCAAAAAATACATTTTGTTTGTGTGTGTCTCTGTGTTTGTTTACAATTCTTGTAATAACCCCCAGTAACAGTCCATGAATTTTCCATATATATATTTTAATGAGGCGACATGGTGGTTCAGTGGTTTGCACTGTCGCCTCACATCAAGAAGGTTGCTGGTTCGAGTCCTGGCTGGGTCAGTTGGCATTTCTGTGTGGAGTTTGCATGTTCTCCTCATGTTGATGTGGGTTTCCTCCGGGGTGCTCCGGTTTCCCCCACAGTCCAAACACATGCGCTATTGAGGAATTGATGAACTAAATTGGTCATAGTGTGTGTGTGTGTGAATGTGAGGGTGTTTCCCAGTATTAGGTTGCAGCTGGAAGGGCATCCGCTGTGTAAAACATATTCTGGATAAGTTGATTGTTCATTCCACTGTGGCGACCCCTGATGAATAAAGGGACTAAGCTGATGAAAAAAAAAAATGAATGAATGAATATTTAAATGACTGCGCTATAAAGGGATAAAAATACCAATTAAGATAAAAAAAAACATGTACGAGTCAATAACGGTATATTTTACAACAATCAATAGGTATTAAATTGCAACCCCAAGACACTAATTGACACTATGAACAGCAGCTATGCTAATTATTTTCTTTATTTTCTATTTCCACCTGGGGATACTCATCCAGAGGTCCCTAGAGATTATGCAGCGCCATTGATGCGATCCAAGACCTGTGAAGAAATGATGCCAAGGTATCCATAATTCTGGACCAGGCCGTATCCTGAGCAGATGCTGTGGTGGTCATGGAAGAGCAGAGAGCATGAGACTGAAAGACTCCAGTGACAGACGAGTCTCCGCATTGATCCCGTGAGCCAGCCTTAACACCCGCCACTGACCTACTCACACCTGAAGCTTCTCCACGATGGACGTCCAGCGTTCTCCAGCCTCCTGTGCCTAGACTGCAGCTCTGCACAAGAAGTTTGGCCAGAGGAGAAATGGTCGTGCCCAACTGAGCCTGGTTTCTCTCCAGGTTTTTTTCCTTCACCTTCAACAACTGGTGAAGTTTGTTCCTCCGCTGTCGCCACTGGCTTGCTTGGTTTGGGACTTGTGGAGCTGCACATCGATGGATTTGCTCTTCAGTGTTTGGACTGTCAGCAGTGAAAATGAAACCACACTGAACTGAGCTAAACTGAACTTCAACTCTGAAAACTGGACTGAAGCGGTTTCAATTTACTAGAACTTCTGTGTTAAGCTGCTTTGACACAATCTACATGGTAAAAGCGCTACAGAAATAAAGATGAATTAAATTTAACTAGTTATTTATTATTCTTGAATACTAATTATTTGCCACCTTGCTTCAACCTACTAGGTATTACAGATTTGTCATAAATGTTTACATTTTAAATACATTTAAATAATTTAAAAATATAATAAAATTTACTATAATCAATTATTATTACTTTATAAAATTGTATTAAGTCATAAAAAGTTATATTTTAAGTTAAAGTTTCATTGTTTGATATAAGTTCATGCATTACTAACATGAACAAACAAGGAAGATTATTATAGTTTTTATTCAAGCATCTTTGTGTAACTAATGCAATTCATTCATTCTCCTCCGGCTTAGTCCCTTTATTAATCAGGGGTCGCCACAGCAGAATGAACCGCCAACTTATCCAGCATATGTTGTACTGGGAAACACCCATACACTCTCACATTCACGCACACACTTAATCAATTCCCTAATAGCGCATGTGTTTGGACTGTGGGGGAAACCGGAGCACCCGGAGGAAACCCACGCCAACATGGGGAGAACATGCACACTCCACACAGAAATGCCAACTGACCCAGCCGGGACTCGAACCAGCAACCTCCTTGTTGTGAGGTGACAGTGCTAACCACTGAGCCACCGTGCTGCCCTTCATTCTTAATTTATGAAAGTAAATACATGAACTAATGCAAGCTTACTGTAAACATTTCTATTACACTAAATGAAGAAGCGCTATTTTACTCATGCTGCTTCAATAGAATCAATACAGACAGCATTGCAGTATACAGAAAAATACAGTATAGACATAGGGAATGTATTATGCAATATAAAGCATTATATATCAGTGATAGCGGAGTAAAAATATTGTACTGCACAGATATTCTGTCCAAAATAAAAAAGTTCTTTGAAAAGTCCCTGTGTGAGTGTGTTTGCCTTGCAGAAAACCAACTTGGAGATCCAGCCGGCTTGTTAAAGCTTGAGGCGAAGAGTATGAAATGTTAAAAGTGGCCGTGGAGACAGAATGCTGAGTAAATAAAACAATATGCAAATGCAGCATGCAAATAAGGTAAAACTAACCATGTGTAAGATTCCCCATAAAAGGGGTTGCTTTGTGTCATGGCTTTAGTGTGTGTGTGTGGGAATCCCTGGAAAAAAGATGAAGGAGATTTCAAGAGTTCACACTTAGATATTGTTTGATGCTATTAGCAGTCCCGGAGAGATCCCTGAGCTCAGAGATAATTGAGCCCAGGGCTCCACCAGGTCTTTTAGCATGTAAGGGGGTCCGAGATCAGGTAGGTCTCGAGAGCTCACCCTGGTAAAAGGAGGAAAAGGAGGAGATGGGGTGGAAGGGGGGATTCTTCCAAAACGAAGATAAGGGAGTAGGGTAAAATCGGTCTATTTATTGGAGGCTTGGATCAATCAGATTGGATTATTACTGATTACAGATGAGAGACCAGCTACGATCAATCATATCATGTGCTCCTCCTGAAATTAGTTTATGAAACTTCACTTATAAAAAATAAAATAAAACAAATATTTAAAAAGTCTAATAAACTAGTGTTATGTCCTTTGCAAACGAGTCCACTCACTAGTGAGAATGAATCTTCAGTCACACTGGTGAGATTTATGGGAAGACCATGTGGCTAATCACATGCAAGCAGGGCTTTACATGAACACCCGCCAACCCGCGGGTAGATTTTAGCTGTGGCGGGTTAGACAGACACCTCCACTAGCCACTTTGGCTGGTTGAAAATCATTTTTAAATTGTAGTTTTCTTAAAAGCAGGGTTCGACAATAAGGATGGCCCAATATTCGTGCAAACGCAATCTTAGAATGGAGAAGCAGCATGACTGACAAATATAATTGTGTTCGTGCGGGCAAAAGAAAGCCGGTTGATTACCGAATGAGAGGATGATCACTCGCGCCAACAGCTGATGTGATGCGCGCGACTGTTTAAAACAGTGTTTCTCAACTGGTGGGTCGCGACCCAAGAGTGGGTCGCGGGAACATTTTCAGTGGGTCGCGGAGTGTGTGGTCAAAAAAACAACAAGTTTAATTTTTAACTTATTTTGCTTATACCGGACTTTTATTTTGAAATGCGCGCGCAACAACCGTACTACTGTCTCGATAAACATGATGATGATCCGTGGATAAGCAATCCCTTTGGAATCGACGTGGAAAGCGTCACGTTGCTGAGCAACAAAGAGAATCAGCTGGTGGAGCTGTCATGTGATAAGACGCTGAAAAAGAAATTCAGTGAAGTAAGCCTCTCCCAGTTTTGGTGCCGCGAAGTGCTTTCTGAGTATTCGTCCCTTGCCATTCGTGCGATCAAATCCATCCTACTATTCAGCACTACGTATTTGTGTGAAAGTGGCTTCTCTTCCTTGGTGCAGCTTAAGTCAAAGCAAAGGAACAGGTTGGACATAGAGCACGATCTTCGGGTCTACCATCACCCCAGACTTTAAAACTCTTATCACGAGTAAAGCACATCCTCAGTTATCTCATTAGCTTCCCAAATTACTGTTAAGTGAAACAGATGTTTATAATTGCTGTTATATTAGATGTAAAAATGGTTATGATTATTTTAATTATTAATTTGCTGATTTGTTCTGTTCAACAGGATCAGTGTTAATGTTTTATTAACAGTTCAGTTTAGTTCATGGTAACTGAACCTTTTCTTACCCTTACTTTGTAATATTTCTATAATTTGATACATTTTGTTAAATGACAGCAATAAAATATTGTTTATTTGTAAGTATTGGTGACTTGTGATTTATCTGTCACTATTTGTGTATGTTAACAAATAAATACAAATTAATTATAATTCCTAAAATTATTTTATAGTTCCTAAAAGTTTGGGTCGCGGCTTGATGACCATGTAAAAATGTGGGTCCCATGGCCAAACCAGTTGAGAACCACTGGTTTAAAACACGTGCGCGCTCCCGTTTCCTTGCTGAAACAACCGTGCCTGGAAAGGCAACTGGTGTGATCGGTTCTCTTTCAAATAGACTAGACAAAGTTGTTCATGCACTCACAGTCCTGCTGCTTTCAAGAGCTCTATATTGGTCTTTTTGTAAGCAGCATCGGTTGCTTTCGCTTTAACGAATATTTAAACAGGATATAGGATATTAACTTCCTATTTAAGTGTAGTTAACTGTTTTTTAAAGAAATGTTTTGTTAAATAAAACGCATAGTATAAAGCTTTATTTTGCTTGTTTTGACACATTATTTAAAATTTGTGGCTGAGAAATAATTATTTATTTATTTTTAGTGTGGTTAGAGATCAATTTGGTAAATCCTTTAAACTCTGAAAAGTCATGTGAAATAAAAACTAATTGTAATACAACATTATGAAACCATGACCCGTGTGCTAATGCTCCCTGAGCAAGCTCATACACAACATACACAAAAAGTGACATGAATGAGGAGGCGTGTGGACATTCCACAAAATCTAAATAAAGTAATTTTAGCATGTCAAAGTCAAATTTATGCATATAAAATATATTTTCCCAACAACAAAATTGTGGCTAGTGAAAATAGCGAGTGGCTAGTAATGTTGGAAAACTACTAGCCACACTGGCTGGTGATCAAAAAGTTAATAGGTGCGTTAGACATGAAGCACAGCTGCAGCCGGTGATCAACGAGATTAGCCGTACGCAGGCGGGGGCGGAGTTGAAAACGGAGCTGTCAAGCCGGACACTTCAGGGCTCGAAGTTGCTGCTGTCATGATGACCGATCACATGGCGGGATCATTTATTTATTTGTTTATTTATTGCAATAACAACAAAAGATTTACAGTACACATAAAACAGAATACAGTCTCTACAAACTATAGTTCATTTTAAACAAGAGAATTATGAATTAAATTTAAGTAGCCTATATAACAAATGCAAGAGAAATAAGGGGAAAACGAGAGAGCACATAAAAAGGAAATAAATATCCACAAATAGGCCTATTAAACAAAACAATAAGCACAAATTCTTGGAGTTTAAACATCAGTCTTTGGGCTACTAGATGTTGAATGGTGGGTCAATACTGTTCCAGTGCTTGTTTGAATATGCTAAAAAAGGGTTTACATTTATTTACATTTATAGATATAAAACTTTCCAATATATATTAGTGTAAAACCCAAAACAAGGTGTTTTTATTAAGTCTTAAACAATGATTAAGACTATTTTGGATAATAAAAACATTTTTTTAAAGTACTTTATTCCATAGAGATTGAACAAAAAGACCACAATAAATGAGCTACACTAAATAGAAAATACCCAGAAAGAGCAGCTACATCAATGACATTTTAAACATTTCTGCATAAACGGCTTAACAGGAAATAAAATATTTTATAATCATATATTTTTATATTTAATAAAATATTTTTTACTTAATTTGTTAAGAAATCTTCATAGGGGTGTCAAGATCAATGATGATAATTATTATATTATAAGTCTGTAAGACTTATTTGAGTTAATATTTGGTCATTCACTAAAATGTATAATACAGTAGTCTGTATAAAAAGGCAGAATAAACCTGTTCAAACAATCTAGACATTATGAACAAATTATTTAACAAAAGATGATACTGCAGTAAAATATTTGTAGTCTTTTAATAAGCATGATGTGTACATGATAGAGAGGGTATGAACAGTTAATTGTTTGTTTTGAAATTTGTGAATCGGAATTTGTCCAGTAATAAACCCAAAACACATGTGGTTGTTGTCATGCTGTGAACTCGGCCAATCGTGTAACATCAGTGTCGTCATCTTAGCTCCAGCAGGCGCTCTTCAGGTGCTGCGCGGGTTGACTCAATCGTCTGATCTCGGAGCGCTGTCGCGGTACTTTAATGCCACATGTGACAGTCACGTGGCGTCAGCGCAGCATCAATCTGGCCAGAATTTCTAACCGGCATGCACCGATTTAAGACAGATTTCGATCGGTCTGCGCAGCGCTGCATGAAGTCGAATGCACCTAGTGTCAAGCCCTGCATGCAAGCACAGACTAGGATTATACCATTATGTAAAAGAATGTGGTGGGGGGGGGGGGCACACTTAGAAGATATCAAATGTAGATGTGCACAGAGATGGTGGATTCCAAATAGGTTAGATCAGGGGTTCCCAAACTTTTCGGCCCGCGACCCCCATAATAAAAATGTCAGTGACGCGGGACCCTCTTTTTTCCCAAAGGTGGTTAATAAAATAAAAACGTTGCACACACAACTATAGGCCTATATAAACATGAGCATATTGACAACAGAAAAATGCAACAGTCTAATAACCATATAATTTTTTCATAGTCATTTATTAATTTAATTTAATATCAAATATCTTATTTTTAATGTATTAGAGTGACATAAAGGTTGTCAGAAAGTTTAACCTGGCCCCGTAAAATCAATCTGCTGCAGCTGATGCTATTGCTGTGTGGTTCATCTAAAGACCCCAGGGGTCGCAACCCAATGGAAAAAAAATTGAAAGGCTGATTTTTATTTATATGTTGTAGATAAATTTGTATTTATCTATTCATTATTATGGCTCATAGGATGATTTAAAGTGGTTCAACTAAGTCAATATGTAAGTTAAATAAGTGTACTTAAGAGTTTACTTCCAGCTGTGCACATTCGCCTGTCAAGTTTATTTTTTAGATGACAATCTTTGCATGAGAAGTGGCATACACACATTTCTGCCCGCAAATGCTACATTTATAAATGAAACATTAGAATAGGAAGTGAGGAAACACAGAGGGCTTAAATATTAGACTGATTTAATAAATACAAACAGGTGCTAGGAATTAATGTCCATGACAACCGATTAGTGGCAGGAAACAGAACAAAGGAAACACTGGGTCAACACAAACTGGGGGGAAAAATACCACAGAAATCAAATTAAATAGGTGTTGATGACACAACACAAGTATTAGTGTGGAACATGCAATAAACAAACAGATCATTTTCAGCAAGCAGTGACATTTGTGCCTGAATGCCATGCTTTATATTCTTAACTTACAGTTTTTTCCTTGCTTGCATACAGCACATACACACACACACACACACACACACACACACACACACACACACACACACACACACACACACACACACACACACACACATACATACAGAGCTCAACACCACATTTTGAAAATGATTATTTTTATCCATTTCTCAGTGAATATACTGTAGGTCATATATGTTGGTGCATTTGAACAAAACAGATTTATTAAATGGATATATTTATTAAAATAATACTTTAGTCACCGAACGTCTTAAGAAATAGGAAGATAATACATTTAAATTCATGTGAAATATTGGGGAAAAAAATACAAACTACAAAATTTCAACAAAAAATCTGACACATTTTAAATTTTGTTATTTTCAATTGAAATCAGAAGTTTCCATACACTGTATAAAAAGGCACATAACCATTTTTTAAAAATTCAGATGTTAATGTGACTAAACTTTTTCTCTTTTAGGTAAGTTAGGATTCTCACATTTGTTTCTGTTCTGCTTAATAGCAGAATAACGAGAGAGATTTTTTGAGAAATTGTTATAACTTTTCTTGAAAGTCAAGTTTACACACAATAAGATTATTATGCCTCTGAAAAAGCTCAGATGATGGTGTCAAGGTTTTGGAAGTTTCTGATTGGCTAATTGGCAACATTTGAGTTAATTGGAGGCACAACTGTAGAATAGTATTAAGGAAAACCTCAAACACACTGCTTCCTTGTGTGACAACATGGGGAAATCAACAAGCCAGAATCAACAAATAAGCCAGATTACAATTTGCTAAATTACACTGGGAAAAGACTAAAGTTTGGAGACATGTCCTGTGGTCTGATGGAGCTAAGATTAAACTGTTTGGCCATAATGACCAGTGTTACATTTGGAGGACAAAGAGGAAAGCTTACAAGCTTAGGAACACCATCCCAACTGTGAAGTATGGGGGCGGCAGCATCATGTTGTGGGGCTGTTTTGCTGCAGGAGGGACTGGTCCACTTCACAGCATAGATGGCATCAGGAAGAAAGAACATTATGTAGAAATACGGAAGCAACATCTCAAGATATCAGCCAGGAAATTAAAACTTGGCCACAAATGGGTCTTCCAAACAGACCATTACCCTAAGCATACTGCCAAATTAGTTAAAATGTGCTTTAAGGACAACAGAGTGAATGTTTTGGAGTGGCCATCACAAAGCCCTGAGCTCAATCCTATAGAAAATTTGTGGGCAGAGTTGAAAAAGCTTGTGCGAGCAAGACAGCCTACAAATCTGACTCAGTTACACCAATTCTGTCAGGAGGAATGGGCCAGAATTCCTTCAAACTATTGTGAGAAGCTTGTGGAAGGAGACCCAAAACATTTGACCAAAGTTATACAGTTTAAAAGCAAAGCTAAAAAAATACCAAGGAAATGTGTGTAAACTTTTGACTGTCTAGAAATTAAAAAATCTCTCATTATTCTGGAATTTAGCAAATGTAAATGATTTAGGGAATCCTAACGCACCTACAATAGTAAACGTTTAGTATGATTTACCATCAGACATTTTAAAAAAAATGGTTATGTTCCTTTTTTTAGTGTTTATAAACTTTTGGTTTTAACTGTAAATATGGGTGTACTACTGTAATTTTGGACCGTTAGCTTAAGATATTTTGTTAGATTAGCTCCAGTTTCGGCTTCAGTACTGACTAATCTAATGTGTATGCACAAATATAATATTTTAAAGCATCCTATAGAAAGCTTTAGAGATTGGAAAGTGTACTCATATATGTTGAGCTCTGTACATACATACAGTACACTTATCATCTATACTGCCTTCCGTAGATTATGTGAGTGTTGATATATTTACATTACACATTCTGAGCATGGTACAATTCATATGTGTAACAATGCTCAATATATTCATTCATTCATTCTCCTTCGGCTTAGTCCCTTATTTATCAAGGGTCGCCACAGTGGAATGAACCGCCAACCATTCCAGCATATGTTTTATGCAGCAGATGCCCTATACACACTCAGACATTCACACACACACACATACACTACGGCCAATTTAGTTCATCCAATTCCCCTATAGCGCATGTGTTTGGACTGTGGGGAAACCGGAGCACCTGGAGGAAACCCACGCCAACACGGGGAGAACATGCAAACTCAACACAGAAATGCCAACTGACCTAGCCGGGACTCGAAACAGCGACCTTCTTGCTGTGAGGCGACAGTGCTAACCACTGAGCCACCATGCCACCTGCTCAATATATTTCATTTAGTCATTCTGCTTGTACCACATTTAGCTCAATAACTACGTAGGAACATCCACTGTGTAATAAATGACTTTGTTGACTGTATCTTTTGGCTATGGTCTGGTTACTCACCCAAACAAGCCTCTTTAATTTCTGTCCTGTCGGTCCTCTGTATAATCTTCACCACGAATATCACAGCCAGAGGGGTGAGGAATGAAATTGCCTGAAAGAAAAAAAAAAAAAAGAGACACAATATCATTTTGCTGCATCCCATTTCACACAAACCAGACCTGATTATGATAAAAAGCAGTTTTTTTTTCTTCCCCCTTCCTAAAGAACCCGATGTGCCTGACTTATGCAACTTCATTATGTGCATGTCTTTATATCTTGTGTGTTTTTTCACCTGGTGCAAAATACGTTAAGTCTCCCACACAAAGGTCCTTCACGCTCTCTGAAGACATCAGATACTTCTCAAAGCAGAGAAAATTAAAAACACTCCTCAAGATCACTCCCTTCAGTCCTCCAATGCAGTGTTTTTCAGCTCACAGGTTTGTCGATACTGATTCTAGGACTTCACTTGGAGCGGTCATTCAGGTTTTAGCTTTGAGAGTCACATTTTAGAGATGTTTAAAGTCTGCGTGAACTGGAAGTTGCTGAAACTTTGTTTCAGTATGTTGATGCACAGCTGAAGTCATAATTACTGGACTACCAGTAATTTGGGGTGGGACTATCAGTCATTTAGGGTGGGGCAATGAGTACTTTAGGGCAGGGCTATCAGGCATTTTGCGTGGGGCTAGGAGTTCTTTAGGGACGAGCTATCAATCATTTAGGGTGGGGCTACCAGGCATTCAGGGTGGGGCTATTAGGCATTTAGGGTGGGGCTATGAGTCCTTTAGGGCAGGGCTATCAGGCATTTAGGGTGGAGCTATAAGTCCTTTAGGGAGGGGCTATCAGTCATTTAGGGTGGGGCTATGAGTCCTTTAGGGCAGGGCTATCAGTCATTTAGGGTGGGCCTATCAGGCATTTAGGGTGGAGCTATGAGTCTTTTAGGGCATGGCTACCAATCTTTTGGGGGGCGGGGCTATCAGTGCATCTCATTTCTGCCTTGCTTTCGTTCAATCATCAATCTTCTACCATTTTGTTAGTAACAGCCATCTTCTAATGATCCAAACAGTTCCCAGAGAACAAAGTCATGGACTGCCCCACATGTTTTTCTAATTTCAGGACCATTTCACTTAGATGTATGTCAAAATATTGGAAAAAAAGAACAATCTTATCTTCAGTCTTATGCCGACTTTAAATATCTACAGTACAGTAATGTCAAGTTGAGTATTTTTTTTCTTTTTCGCAAACCATGAAAAGATTTGCTTAATGTTAGGATTGAAACCAATTTATGGAGAAAACAGGCAGCACAAGACTAAAGTACAAAATAAAAGACACAGAACGAGAAGCAGACACAAGAACATGTTACACTTACAAACATGACTCTCTTTGGGATGTGGTCTGATTCCACCAGAGGGTTCTTATAGAGCCAGAGCTCCTCAGGCTGGATAATCCTCTCAAATGGTTCCAGGAACTCTGTAAACCTGAAGAAAGGCATAGAGATCAGAGTCTTATTGCACAAAACCAGTTGAATAAACTCCGGGTTTACTGGCAGAGTAAGTTTTGGGTTGACTAATCCAAACAAATCCAAGCTGGTTAAGATCAGAAGCCTGTACCACAAAAAAAGGTAAACAAACTCCGGGTTTACTAGCAGAGAAAGATTTGGGTTGACAAAATCAAACAAATTCAAGCTGTTTAAGATCAAAAGCCTGTTACACAAAACGAGTTGAACAAACTCCAGATTTACTAGCAGAGTAAGTTTTTCGTTTGACAAAACCAAACAAATCCAAGCTGGTTAAGATCAGAGGCCTGTTCCACAAAACAAGTTAAACAAACTCAGGCTTGCAGAGGAAGTTTTGGGTTGACAAAACCAAACAAATCCAAGCAGGTTAAGATCAGAGTCCTGTTGCACAAACTAAGTTGAAGTAACTTTGGGTTTACTAGCAGAGTAAGTTTTGGGTTGACAAAACCAAACAAATCCTAGCGGGTTAAGATCAGAAGCCTGTTCCACAAAAGAAGTTAAACAAACTCAGGGTTGCAGAGGAGGTTTTGGGTTGACAAAACCAAACAAATTCAAGCTGGCTAAGATCAGAGGCCCATTTCACAAAACAAGTTAAACAAATTCCGGGTTTACTAGCAAACTAAGACTTGGGTTGACAAAACCAAACAATTCCAAGCTGGTAAAAAAACAGAGTCCTGTTGCACAAAATAAGTTGAACAAATTCCAGGTTTACTAGCTGAGTAAGTTTTGGGTTGACAAAACCAAACAAATCCAATCTGGCTAAGATCAAAGGCCTGTTCCACAAAATAAGTTAAACAAACTCAGGGTTTACTAGCAAAGTAAGATTTCAATTTAACTCATGTAAGTTGAAATAACTTGAACTTGAAATTAAACATTTAATTCAGCGACAATGTCACAATTTAGTTTTATTTCACAAAGAAGCTGCATTAACTAATATTAAAGTTTTATTACATTTGTGTTCATAAAAATGAAGCCTTCTGCTGCAATCAGATTTATTATTATTATTATTGTTACTGTTGTTGATATTGATATTCCTATTGTTATTATTATTATTATTATTGTTGTTATTATTATTTATATTACTATTATTGTTGTTGTTGTTATTGATATTATTATTATTGTTATTGTTATTATTATTATTATCATCATCATCATTATTATTGTTGTTGTTATTATTTATATTACTATTATTGTTGTTGTTGTTGTTGTTTTTGTTGTTGTTATTGATATTATTATTATTATTATTGCTGTTATTGTTATTATTATTATTATCATCATCATTTTTATTGTTGTTGTTATTATTTATATTACTGTTATTGTTGTTGTTGTTATTAATTTTATTATTAGTAGTAGTGGTAGTAGTAGTAGCGATATCCCAATCTTACTAAAAAATGTTCTATAACACAGATCCAGATCGAACCCAAGACTGGATGTTGTGATTTTAATTCAGAATTTGACCTGATTACATTCGGCAGCCCGATACTCCTGCAAATCCGGCACACATTCTCCAGTCTACTAGAAAATCACAGGTTTTGTCCAGTTTGATCTGAACTCTGCAGGTGAGTTTTCCTGTCAGGTTGGAATAGAAGAACCCTGCTGTAAAACATTTCACTCCATGTATTAAACATAAAGTGTTCAGCGAGTGCTTTTCTATGGTTGAGCAAGTTTCAGTGATCATCACAGAGGAAAGACCAGCGATGGAGATAAAATACCCACTTTCTTTCTCTTTTAACATAAGAGCAGGTGCAGACATTTCTAGCTCTAATGTGCAATGTTTGCAGTGTTAGACACTCATTAATTTTAGTCCTACAAAAACTTTCTATTGTGCATACTGATAATGATCCAACACTGTAAAAAATATCTGTTCTTTTATTCTAGCCTAAATAAAACAAAGAAGAAGAAAAAATATTATCAGACATACTGTGAAAATTTCCTTGCTCTGTTAAGCATAATTTGAGAAATATTTAAAATAGAAAAAAAAATTCAAAGGGGGCCTAATAATTCTGACTTCAACTGTATATATATATATATATATATATACACACACACACACACACACACACACACACACACACACACACACACACACTAGAATAAATATATATAATACATACAATATATATATTATATATATACACATTATGTATATACCGGGAGGGCATTCGCTGCATAAAAAAAACAAATGCTGGAATAGTTGGTGGTTCATTCTGCTGTGGCAAAAATATTTTTTAATTATATATATATATATATATTGCGGCTCAGTGGTTAGCTGTTCACAATGGGTAGCACTGTCGCCACACAGCAAGAAAGTCGCTGGTTTGAGTCCTGGCTGGGTTAGTTGGCAATTTCTGTGTGGAGTTTGCATGTTCACCCTGTGTTAGCATGGGTTTCCTCCGGGTGCTCCGGTGTCCTGGATCTGAAATTATTCTGAAATTATTCTGATCTGAATAAGCTAAATTGGCTGCAGTGTACAAGTGTGAATGCAAGAGTGTATGGGTGTTTCCCAGGACTGGGTTGCAGCTGGAAGGGTAAAACATGCTAGAATATTTGGCGCTTCATTCTGCTGTGGTGACCCCTGATAACTAAGGGACTAAGCCGAAGTAATGTATACACACACACACAGTCAAGCCTGAAATTATTCTTACCTCTGGCAAATTCAGACTTAAAGTTACTCTCAAAAAGTTCTCTCAAAAGATAAGATGATTTACAAGAGGCATCATCGCGGAAAAAATATTTCTCATCTTTTGAACAAAAACTTTAAATCAGAATTTGCCTGAAAATATTATTCATTTCTGCTTCAGTATTTATTTATTCATACAATCTTACTCATTGCCTGGACTTTAGGAATATTGAATGAACGAAGGTCTTTATAACTCATCTCTAAAGAGAATATTGTGAACAATATCTCTGCAGGTATACATCACACTGAGATCTGCCGGAGGTTCAGTTTATGTCTTCATCTACTACTGTTCCAGGACACACACACACACACACACACACACACACACACCATGAGGTATTAAAGTATTTCTGAATATGTGTAGATGTATGGTACTGTATATCACTTTAACTCTCATCATTAGAATGAATATAAGTAACTGATGTTTCAGATAATACGAGGTGAGCAGCAATAACTCATCATATCATATATTCTGCGCAGGATGAGATGACAGACCGGGACGTTCGTTCTTTTGTTTTATTTTCCAAATGAGAGCCCATATAATCCTCTGGAGAGAGCGAGCGCACCGAAGAGAGAAATGTTATTCATGCGGCATTAACTCAGAATTACTTGTTACCAGAGATTGTGTTTAATTAATCTGTCATGCGGTATACGCCACTATGCTCAGTCCTGTAGCAATGACCCCAGGGAGGAGATTTCGCACACGGCGCTAATGCTTCCAAAGGGCATGTTTACCGGCTATCCTGGCAAAACTATGGCTGCAGAGCTGTGTAGAGCAGTTTTCTCTGCTGGAGGAGTAAACACTGGCAACTCTTTCTTCATCCCTCGGCTGAAAATGCAGTGTGAAGATTTTCAAGGGATGCGCAGTTCAAAATGAGACGGAAAAAAAATCCTTCTATATGCTAATGACTTGTCTAAAACTAATTAGAGTCAGAATTCAAACAACCACATGCAATGAGCCGAGATTGTCACACTCTACATTACTACATTAAAAAATGCTTTCAGCTCGATCTTCACTGCCTGAATCATGCCTCACATCAAAACGCTTGCTATGTGATCTTAAAGTCGCCATGAAATCAAAATATACTTTATATATTACTCTATACATAGTCTTTAAAAGTGATTTATTATGCCCCTTTTTACAAGATGTAAAATAAGTCTCTGATGTCCCTGCTTTTGAAAACACTGTTGGTTGGGTTTAGGGAAGGCAGTGGGCGAGGGATTAGTCGGTCAGTTTGTCGGTCAGTCAGTCAGTCAGTCAGTCAACAGCGGCCTCTGGTGGATTTACGCGAGAAGAGCAGGCACGAATGGCACTGACAAGAGAAATTTAAGATCTGAAAAAGCGTACACAGCGGCCTCTGGCGGATTCGTGGAAACAAAAACTGCAAATAAATGTACTTCCTGGGATGTATTTGGCGCTGTCCACTAAAGTATGCAGGGGTACGTATCAATAATGAGCCTGGGTTGATTAGTTTGCTGCTAGTGTAAGATGTAAAATAAAACTCAAGCTCAAAAAAATAAACCATAGCCCTCTAATCATTATTCCATTTCAGTTCAGTTTGACTTTAAGAGAAATCTAGACTTTGAGTTAAAGCTGCTCATAAAATATGACTAATTTCTCCAGATATTCATGATATTTAAGGCCCCCAAAATGAACCTGTTAACCTGAATCACCCACAAATCATCAGTAAACAGAATTTGATTGAAAAGAGACGTTTTCATCTATTTTATATGTATGCAGTCAGCAGAAATGCATTAAATGATGGAGATGCAGTGCGGTGCACTTTCAGCATTTTAAAGCAGGTGCTGTTCAGTCCAGGTAAAATCATGAGCTTCTCTACTGAATCCTTCACAACCTCACGCACAGAAACTACATTCAAGACTGAGATCTGGTGCTCTACAAACTAACTTCCACTCAGATTATTCATTCGCAGAATTCAGCTTGTCAAAAATACCATAAGTTTGCAGATATACAGTTGAGGTCAAAATGATTAGCTCTTCTGCAAATTATTTTTATTATTGCTTTCAAATATTTCCCAAATGATGTTTAACAGATTCAGGAATTTTTCACAGTATTTCCTATAATGTTTTTTTCTTCTGGAGAAAGTCTTATTTGTTTTATTTTGGCTAGAATAACAGCAGTTTTTAATTTTTTTAAAGCCATTTTAAGGTCAAAATTATTAGCCTCCAATATTTTTTTTGCCAACTTTCTACGGAACAAACCACTGTTATACAATGACTTGACTTATTACCCTAACTTGCCCAATTAACCTAGTGAAGCCTTTAAATGTCACTTTAAGCTGAATACAAGTATCTTGAAAAATATCTAGTCAAATATTATTTACTGTCATCATGGCAAAGAAAAAAAAAATCAGTTATTAGAAATGCATTATTAAAACTATTATGATCAGAAATGTGTTGAAAAAAATCTTCTTTGCATTAAACAGAAATTGGGAAAAAAAATATACAGCAGGGCTAATAATTCTGACTGCAACTGTATAATAGGCTGCTTAGTTTACATGTTTATTTATCAGAAAAGCAATGCTAAAGTCAGTGATTATAAATTAATAATTTAAACATGTGCGTTTTGTGTCAGAATGACTGTCTTTGTTTTGATCCCTATAACCAGCCCACAGCAAGTTTACCCAATTATATTTCAGGACTCTGGTTTGCACAGCATATTTCATTTTAGTCAGGAACATTTTACACATCCAAAAAAGCTTTGGCATCCAGCAAAAAAAAAAAAAAACATAACATCAATGGTATAATTACACCTCACAATTTATAAGAGTCAACTTGATTACAATTATGCAGCTGACAAATGCAACTTCTGCAGAACTGAAATCAGCCTCCAAAATGAGATAAATTCAGAGTTGGAAAAATCCACTTGAGGTGATTTATAATTTGAAAACATATAAATTAGCTTATTCATTTACAGTGTAATGCTTGACACCTCCATTGTCAGTCTTTCTTGTTCCTATTGCTGTCGCAATCTTGAATATTTTGAATTTGAACTGCAATACCTAAACCACCCACTAGGCAACCACTACAAACAGCACATTTAGGGTTCTATTTTATGATCTAGGTGCAAAGTCTGAAGCTCATGGTGCAAAAGCATTAAGGGCGTGTCCGAATCCATTTTGGTATTTTAAGGACAGTAAAAAATGCTCTGCGCCCCAGCGCATGGTCTAACAGGGTTGTGCTTAATCTCTTAATGAGTTCTGGGTGTGTTTTGAGCATAACGTGCATTAAACCAATCAGAGTCTCATCTCACATTCCCTTTAAGAGTCAGTTGCGTCGCACCATGGTGCATTTGCTATTTACATGGCGGAGGTTGTAAGTGTAAAAACTGAACGCTTCACTAGAGAGAAAACAGTTAAACAGAGCATCTGCAGCGCGAGGATAAAGAACGAGCCTCCTCCATTCAGCCTCTTTACTTTCTCTTTACTTTACTTTGGTGGAGTGAGGAAACGGTGGAAACTTACTCCACTGAAGACATCCATTAGCTGACATATTTAATTTAGTTTGTTAAGCGCAAAGATTTGTTTTAAAACTATTATTAAATTCAGTTCTAATTTCCAGCAAAGGAATAAATGAACAATAATAACAAAGCGTGGTCAAAAAACTGAGTTATATTCAAACACGCGTCCTGTTCTTATGCCCCATATGGTGATGCAGGCGTCTCCAAAACCCCACAGGTGGACAAATCTAAACCTGTTTTTATTAAAACAAATATAAATATGCATATAATAAATAATACTGATCATATTAATAACATTATACAACTGCAGATTGTCATGAATAAACTGAAAAAAGCCCGCTAAGATGAAGTACTTTAGAGTTTCTAGCTTTTAGTTGGTCAATGACGTAGTCTATTTCAGTTTCTCAGAATAACAACGCGCCAACAATGTGATTTAACACACCTCCTTTATAGACCAGCACACCCATGAGCCCACAGTGGCACAAATGGATTTGCTATTTAAACAACGTGGCGCAAAATAGGAAAATTACTGGTGCGCTGGTCTGAAAATAGCAACAAATCGTGCCATAACATCTTGCAGTCTTGCGTCAGGTGTATGATAGGGCCCTTAAAATCAGCGTCAAATCAAAATGTACACTGTTTATTTTGCTAGCTTACATTGTTATTCGTAAGGTGAATAATTAATCTCTGCAAGTTAATCCACTGAAATAAAAAAGTTTGTTTTGGTAATCTTCAGTGAAAGTTTGACCATCTGCTTTCACATTTTTAAAGACTTTTAGCTCAATAAATGACTAATTAGCTGTTTATTAATAGTTAGTACGGTAGTAGTTGGCTTAAGGTGTTGTAGAATAAATTCACATTCAATATTACAATATTAGTTGAATCCTTATATTTGTTTTAAAGCTAAACTGTAAATAAATATCCGTAAATTAGCAGTTTTCCATATTTTGAGCTTTATGTTTTTATTTTTGCATTTCTCTATGTTTATTTCTGCTTTTGAATTGCAGTATGGGAGTTTGATCTTTCCTCCAACAACTTTTACCCTTGAAAAGTGACTTTAAAGAACATGTTTAACACACTTATATCTCTATATATTAGATATTTCGTATCCATTATATTTTTTCAAACTAATAAAATGTCAATAAAAGTCACTTTGTCAAACTGCACAGTTGAATTTTCAACATCGAACGTCGACAGAGCACAGGTCAACATCCCATAATGCAATTCACAACCGTAAATAAATGGGAAAACAGTTGTGAATCACAAAATATGTAAACTGTTCATTAACAGATTTACAGTGTACTGCAGATGATTCAGAGAGCATTGAAGTGTAGTTTCTATAATGTTTGCTTATATGAACACAATAACATTACGTGAATGCATTTCCCTGTAGTGACACGTCTAGACAGAATAAAATGCAACACACACACACACCTCTTTAACTTACATATTTTGGTCACATTTTTATTCTGCATCTGCATTGTGTGAATTGATTGCCTACAGATGTGTTTATCTGTGTCTGATCAGCACACTCTGCACTGTCACTTCTGCAGGTATTCTGGATATTTAAGCCCCAAAATAAACCTTTTCCCCTGAATCCCCCACAAATCATCAGTAAACAGAATTTGATTTAAAAGAGACGTTTTCATCTATTTTATATGCATGTAGTCAGCAGAAATGCATTAAATGATGGAGATGTAGTGCGGGGCACTTTCAGCATTTTAAAGCAGGTGCTGTTCAGTCCAGGTAAAATCATGAGCTTCTCTACTGAATCCTTCACAACCTCACGCACAGAAACTACATTCAAGACTGAGATCTGCTGCTCTACAAACTAACTTCCACTCAGATTATTCATTTGCAGAATTCAGCTTGTAAATCCTGCACCAAAATAAAGCAGATGGGTCTTAAAAGGTATATTTAAAAAAAATACAATTGCAAAAGTACCTTAGAAAATAACACAAACTATAATACACTTTCAATGACTAATTTGTTAAAAAAAACGTAATAATAAACAAAATCAGATACAGTGTAAAAAAAAAACATTTCTAGTCAGTCAAACTGACTAAAAATATTACACTCACCGGCCACTTTATTAGGTACACCTTACTAGTACTGGGTTGGACCCTCTTTTGCCTTCAGAACTGCCTTAATCCTTCGTGGCAGAGATTCAACAAGATACTGGAAATATTACTCAGAGATTTTGACATGATAGCATCACGCAGTTGTTGCAGATTTGTCGGCTGCACATCCATGATGCCAATCTCCCGTTCCACCACATCCCAAAGGTGCTCTATTGGATTGAGAACTGGTGACTGTGGAGGCCATTTGAGTACAGTGAACTCATTGTCATGTTCAAGAAACCAGTCTGAGATGATTCACGCTTTATGACGTGGTACGTTATCCTGGTGGAAGTAGCCATCAGAAGATGGAGACACTGTGGTCATAAAGGGATGGACATGGTCAGCAACAATACTCAGGTAGGCTGTGGTGTTGACACCATGCTCAATTGGTATTAATGGGCCCAAAGTGTGCCAAGAAAACATCCCCACACCATTACACCACCACCAGCAGCCTGAACTGTTGGCAGGATGGATCCATGCTTTCATGTTGTTAATGCCAAATTCTGACCCTACCAAATATCACAGCAGAAATGGAGACTCATCAGACCAGGCAATGTTTCTCCAATCTTCTATTGTATAATTTTGGTGAGCCTGTGTAAATTGTAGCCTCAGTTTCCTGTTCTTAGCTGACAGGAGTGGCACCCGGTGTGGTCTTCTGCTGCTGTAGCCCATCCGCCTCAAGGTTGGATGTGTTGTGTGTTCAGAGATGCTCTTCTGCAGACCTCGGTTGTAACGAGTGCTTATTTGAGTTACTGTTGCCTTTCTATTTGCTGGAACCAGTCTGGCCATTCTCCTCTGACCTCTGGCATCAACAAGGCAATTGCGCCCACAGAACTGCCGCTCACTGGATATTTTCTCTTTTTCAGACCATTCTCTGTAAACCCTAGAGATGGTTGTGCGTGAAAATCCCAGTAGATCAGCAGTTTCTGAAATACTCAGACCAGCCCGTCTGGCACCAACAACCATGCCACGTTCAAAGTCACTTAAATCCCCTTTCTTTCCCATTCTGATGCTCGGTTTGACATGCAGCAGATCATCTTGACCATGTCTACATGCCTAAATGAGTTGCTGCCATGGCTGATTAGAAATTTGCATTAACGAGCAGTTGGACAGGTGTACCTAATAAAGTGGCCGGTGAGTGTAACTTAAAAAAATTAAAATTGTTGAAACATAAAAAATAAGTGACAAAATTAAGTCACATTTTTGGATCCCCTTAAAACATTTCCATTGTGTTCACTGCTGTTTGCATGTTTTGTGAGAAATTGCAGCGCATTTTCTTAATTTGTTTGCATTGTGAGCATATCCAATACGTATGCTGTCAAACCGATGAGGATCTTTTCTTAATGTGCTGGTGATTTTTGTAACTGCATGTGTTTTCTTAAATGACACTATGTTCAGCTCTCTTGCCATCATATAAATACCCATTATCGTGGTCTCGCCCAAATGTCAAGCTGAGACCATGAGTAAAGGTGTCGCAAGCGATCTTCACACAATAATATGCAGAACATTATTCTGCTGGCTGAAAAATCTGGCTCCTGTCTTGACGTATCTCTGTGACAGCCCTGGCCTCTATAAACAGAAGAATAAAAAGTGTCCAGGGGCCGCTGTCAGATTATTTGTTCAGGCAAACAGAATGCTTTGGGGACGCTCTCTGTGTGTCAGTTCTTCTGCATGTTCACAGAGTGCATCTGGGAAGATGAGAGCGTGATAAATGAACTTGAAGTGGTTATCAGGAGTCGGGACAGTGTGAAATGGGAAGTGTTTACTGCACACGGGCTGTATAATGTGCTCGCCGCTTTCAGTCTGCATGTAAACACACTCACTGTGGCTCTGTGACACTTAAGCATTGAACATTTCTGAGCAGACCTCTGGCTGAACCATTGGTTTGCTTGAACGGTAGAACAGGAAACAAAACAAAAAAACAGGCATCTTGAACTAACTACAGGATATTGTTTATTCCATATAATAATATCTACAGTAAAAATGCTGGGTTATTTCAACCCAATTTGGGTAAAAATGGACAAAGGTTACATTTCGCCTTATTAATTGAATTAAAAAAATTAAATCAGCAGTTGGTATTTCCATATCTTATTTAAAACTGGGTATAGTTGAATAATTTTTGCTAAATATATACTGTATCTTATTAAATATTTCCCCTTTTACAAGGAACATGACAAGAAAATTGAAAGTAAGTTTAAAACATGGCGAATTCGTTCATTCATTCATTTTCCTTTGGCTTAGTCTCTATTACAGCGGTCAACACAGCAGAATGAACCGCCAACTAATCCAGTTTTGTTTTACGCAGCAGATGTCCTTCCAGCCGCAAGCCAGTACTGGGAAACACCCATACACACTCAATCACACACACACTCCTACACTACGGACAATTTAGTTTCTTCCATTCACCTATAGCGCATGTGTTTGGACTGTGAGGGAGACCGGAGCACCTGAAGGAAACCCACACCAACACGAGGAAAACATGCAAACTCCACACAGAAATGCCAACTGACCCAGCCGGAACTCAAACCAGCGACCTTCTTGCTGGTCGCTAACCAGCTAACCACTGAACCACCGTGTCGCCCTTATTATTATTATTTTTTTAATGTTATTATTATTACTATTGTTACACTATTAATAAATATAATAATAATTATTATTGTTTATTATTATTATTATCATTATTATTATTATTATTATTATTATTATTATTATTTGTGTTATAATAATAATAATATTTATTATTTTTATTTTTATTTATTGTTTATTATTGTTCATAATTATTGTTGTAGATGTTTATTATTATTATTATTATTATTATTAATAATTTGTTTATTATTATTATTATTATTATTATTATTATTGTTACTACTGTTATAATAACACATATAATAATAATTGTTGTTTATTATTATTATTATAATTATTATCATATTTTTTATTGTATATTGTTATTATTATTATTATTATCATAATTATTATTGTTTATTGTTATTATTATTATTATTATCATAATTATTATTGTTTATTTTATTATTATTATTATTATCATAATTATTATTGATTATTTATTATTATTATTATTATTATTATTATTATCATCATCGTAATTATAATTGTTTATTATTATTATTATTATTATTATTATTAGTATTATAGTTTATTGTTATTATTTATTCATTAATTCATTCATTTTCTTTTCGGCTTAGTTCCTTTATTAATCCGGGGTCGCCACAGTGGAATGAACCTCCAACTTATCCAGCATATGTTTTTATGCAGCGGATGCCCTTCCAGCTGCAACCCATTTCTGGGAAACATCCACACACACTCATTCACACTCATACACTACGGACAATTAAGCCTACCCAATTCACCTGTACCGCATGTCTTTGGCCTGTGGGGGAAACCGGAGCACCCGGATGAAACCCACGCGAAGGCAGGGAGAACATGCAAACTCCACACAGAAAAGCCAACTGACCCAGCCGAGGCTTGAACCAGCGACCATCTTGCTTTGAGGCGACAGCACTACCTACTGCGCCACAGTTATTATTTATTATTAATACTATTATTATTGTTTATTATTAATTATTGTTTATTATCGTTCATAATTATTGTTGTAGTTATTGTTGTTTATTACTATTGTTTATTGGTAGGAGCGGTGCGGTGGCTCAGTGTGTAGCGCTGTCACCTCACAGCAAGAAGGTCGCTGGTTCGAGCCTCGGCTGGGTCAGTTGGTATTTGTGTGGAGTTTGCATGTTCTCTCCGCCTTCGCGTAGGTTTCCTCCGGGTGCTCCGGTTTCCCCCACAGTCCAAAGACATGCGGTACAGGTGAATTGGGTAAGCTAAATTGTCCGTAGTGTATGAGTGTGTATAGATGTTTCCCAGAAATGGGTTGGAGCTGGAAGGGCACCCGCTACGTAAAACATATGTTGGATTAGTTGGCGGTTCATTCCGCTGTGGCGACCCTAGATTAATAAAGGGACTAAGCCAAAAAGAAAATAAATGAATGAATGAATTTGTAATGTAGATTTAAGTGACGCTTGTTACCCCATTCTCTCATATCGTTCGCTATTACTTACATGTACATACTGTACTGCAATAGGTACACTATAACAACAACAACTAATCTGTAAATTTGGTGTTTGTACAATGCAAACTTCAGACTGTAACCTACAATTTAACAATTCGTTTTGCCTGCTCTATCAATAGCTTTTCTGTAATAATTGGTAAATAACGGCACTGTGAAACACTGAGAGACAGACATAAGGAAGTGTAGGAGGGTGGGAATCTCACTCTCTCTCACAGACACACACACACACACAGTCGTGTCTATCATTGTTTTTTTGACAGTCTGCCACCGCCGCACAGTCTGTCTGACACATTGCCAGGAGCCTCCGCAGATCACATAAAACATGTCTGTTTAGCGGAGCCGCTTGAACACACACAAACAAACACAAATCAGTGTGCGGCTCCGCTGGGTTCATGCTTTGAATAGCAGGAGTCCTGCACGGTGTCGAGACTGTGACTCTACAGACTCCCACGTGTTTCCAAACAAACACAACACCTGAGGAGAAAACACACCCATGACAGATGACACTCGGCAAGCTCCAAACATCCATGTATAGCAATTAGCTAACCCAAATTCCCCTATATGTGTTTGGACTGTGGGGGAAACCGGAGCACCCGGAGGAAACCCACGCCAACACGGGGAGAACATGCAAACTCCACACAGAAATGCCAACTGACCCAACCGGGACTCGAACCAGCGACCTTCTTGCTGTGAGGCGACAGTGCTACCCACTGCACCACCGCACCGCCTATTATTATTATTATTATTATTATTTAGCATTAATAATAAATAGTAAGCACATTTTACATATTTGTTTGTTTTTGTATTTTGGTGCTGATATGTTTATAGCAAATAAGCACATTTTATATACTATTATTATTATTATTATTATTATTCTAGCATTGTTACTAAACAATAAGCACATTTTACATATTTAATTGTTTGTTGACATTGATATGTTTATAGCAAATAAACACATTTTACATATTATTATTATTATTATTATTGCATCATTACGTAATACACACATTTGACATATTTGGTTGTTTTTTTCATTTGACATATTTTGTAGTTTGATATGTTTATGTTTTTACGATTTGTTTGTTTGTTTTTATATTGTCATTGATACATTTATGGTAAATAAGTACATTTTACATATTAATAATGTTGTTGTTGTTGTTATTATTATTATTTATTATAGCATTGCTGCTTAATAAGTTTACTTAAAATTAGGTAAATCAAATAATTAAGTTATTTAATAATAATTTAATACTATTAAAATATTATTTATTTATTTATTTATTTATATGTTTATTTTTATTTTTGCATTGATATTTCAATAGCAATTAAGCACAATTCCCATGCTATTATTATTATTATTATAACATTTTTATAGCATTGTTATTTAATAATAAACACATTTAATTATATTACAATATATGCATTTATATTATATAATACATATTATTTGTTTATATTGTTTTGTATATTGTTTATATTGTTTATTTTTTTACATATTTTGACATTGATACTTTAATAGCAAATCTCAATTAACTCATTATTAGCTCAATTAACATTATTATCAAGTATCTCGGGGTTTTTTGTTCACGAGTGAGGGAAGGATGGAACGTGAGATTGACAGGCAGATTGGTGCAGCGGCAGCAGTAATGCGGTCGATGTACCGGTCCGTCGTGGTGAAGAAGGAGCTAAGCCGAAAGGCAAAGCTTTCGATTTACCGGTCAATCTACGTTCCTACTCTCTCCTATGGTCATGAGCTTTGGGTCATGACCGAAAGGACAAGATCTCGGATACAAGCGGCTGAAATGAGTTTTCTTCGAAGGGTGGCAGGGCGCACTCTTATGGATAGGGTGAGGAGCTCTGTCACTCGAGAGGAGCTCGGAGTAGAGCCGCTGCTCCTCCACATCGAGAGAAGTCAGCTGAGGTGGCTCGGGCATCTGTTTCGGATGCCTCCTGGACGCCTTCCTAGGGAGGTGTTCCAGGCTTTCCCACCGGAAGGCGGCCTCGGGGAAGACCCAGGACACGCTGGAGGGACTATGTCTCTCGGCTGGCCTGGGAACGCCTCGGGATCCCCCCGGAGGAGCTGGAGGAAGTGTCTGGGGAGAGGGAAGTCTGGGGTTCTCTCCTATGACTGCTACCCCCGCGACCCGGCCCCGGAAAAGCGGCAGAAAATGAATGAATGAATGAACATTATTATTATTATTATTATTATTATTATTATTATTATTATTATCATCATTATTATCAATATTATTATAGCATTGCTATTTCCAAGTAAGCAAAGTTTAAATATTTGTTAAACATTAAAATTGTTTCTTTGGTTTTTTTGGGGGGGGGGGTATTGACGCATTTATAGCAAATAAGCACATTTTGCATATTTTTTATTATTATTTTATTATAGCATTTGTACTTAATTTAAGTTTACTTAATTTACTTAATTTTAAATTACTTAATAATAATTTAATTATATCGTAATAATATGTTATTTATTTGTTTACTTTTATTTAGGCATTAACATTTCAATAGCAAATAAGCTCAATAAACAAATTATTATTATTATTATTATTATTATTATTATTATTATTATTATTATTATCATAACTGCTATGCATAATTTACCATTATAGATGGTAATAATAATGTTAGAACCACAAGACAAGTGTTGAAACCACAGGCTTGGCACAAGATGCACCATGAAGAGTTTTGAGGAGGTCGTGCCAAACAAACTTGGCTTTCCTTCTTCCAAACGCCTGTGTTTTCCCCTTTATTCTTTAATAAGAAAAGCAAAGAAAATGAAAAAGATTTAGAAATTGAAATGACTAATCCCTTGTGTGAGCACTTAACTGCATCCTACTTAATAAAACTTCTCTATGTATTCGATTTTTACAAACAATGTACAAAACCCAAAACAATGTATTAGCAGCACTTCTTGTGATTAAATGGCTTTTTAAGATGCATCTGTTGTTGTGTTGCTCTTTCATAACGCACTTTTGTAACTGGATAAAAGCACTGGCTAAATGAATAAATGTAAATGTAATGGGTCAAAAATTTTGCTCTTTTCCACCTGATTTCTGAACTCAAGTCAGATGCATAATACATAACACCCCCCCCCCCCCCCCCACCACACACACACACACACAGCCTGTAGCTCCTTATTCTTAATTCACAGGCGTTTTGCATTTATTTACACTTTCAAAGTGCATGAAGGGACCTTGATCTCTGCTTCATCAACTTGTTAAAAATGTAATTATTTAGCATTAATAATAGTTTGAAAAGATATGTATATAACAAATAATGAGCTGCTATTACTTCTTTTGATATTCAGCCCACTTGCACACACACATATACTCACAAGTGCTGCAGTTGAGCTAAAGCTGAATACTAATGTGTGTGCGGCGCTCCTGGTGAACCTCGACCACAGCCTTGACCTTGTAAAGTACAGGTAAATGCTTTCTAAGATTGTGTCTGCGCTTGACGTATGCGGCAATCAGTTCAAGGCAAAACTAGATCACTGTCTTTATAAAGAGAGTCTACAGCCGCCATCGTGTCCAGAAAACAGATGCCCTGCACAACTACACTACCTGACTAAAGTCTTGTCGCCTATCCATGTTTTAGAAGCAACAAATAATATCTTGACTTCTAGTTGATCATTTGGTATCAGAAGTGGCTTACTGTATATGAAAGTCAAAGGCCTCTAGATTACGCTTATTTTACCACAATAAAATATGATCATGCCTTGATTTATAATGATTTAATTAGGACAGTAAGGTCTGACTTTGCTTAGACTATAGTCTTGTCACTGAACCTTCAATAATGTCCAGTATAGAATATAAAGTCATGCTGCAGTGGAAACAGAATGAATATTGTGTCTGACTCCATCATGAGCTTGGAGGACTGCATCCATACATCTCTGAATGACTCAAATCACTGATTAATAAAGTCATCTGGAATGGCAAAGAAAGCGTTCATGCAGGACTCCCAGAGTTCATCAAGACTCTTTGGATTCATCTTCAATGCCTCCTCCTTCATCTTACTCCAGACATGCTCAATAATGTTCATGTCCGGTGACTGGGCTGGCCAATGCTGGAACACCTTGAAATTCTTTGCTTTCAGGAGCTTTGATGTGGAGGCTGAAGTATGAGAAGGAGCGCTATCCTGCTGGAGAATTAATTTATTTTATTATATAGAGTCAATCTTGGAACATATATACTTGCAAAATAAAAGAAAGTTTTGCAAAAATAAAAATAAAAATAAGCAAATCTCCAAAAATCGCAAAGCAAAAATTAATTTTTGAGAAATGAAAATTAATTTTCCTTACAAACAGAAAGAACTGCGAACGGAAAATTAAGTTGACAAATAAAAATGAAATTTGCAAACAAAAAATAACTGCAAATAAAAATTAAGCAGTGCAAAAAAAAAACAAAACTCAATTATTTGCAAAATTCTTTTTTAAAATAAAACTATATAAATTTGTAAAAAAAATTATATCATTGCCTTTAAAAAACCAAGAGTTACAAGGGAACTTGGGCGTTTACTGGGCTGTTATATATACTGCTTGATTTTTATTTGCAGTTATTTCTCAAAACTTAATTTTCCCTTTGCAGTTCTTTATTTTTGTCAGCCAAAAAAAATTTTATTTCCCAAAAACACATTTTTGCTTTGCTATTTTTGAAGATTTGCATTCATTTTTATTTATTTTTTTGCTCAATACTTTATTTTTTGTTTGCAAAACTTTATTTATTTTTTTGCAAGTATACAGTTGAAGTGAGAATTATTAGCCCCCCTGTTTATTTTTTTCCCCAATTTCTGTTTAATGGAGAGAAGATTTCTTCAACACATTTCTAATCATAATAGTTTTAATAACTCATTTCTAATAACTGATTTATTTTATCTTTGCCATGATGACAGTAAATAATATTTGACTAGATATTTTTCAAGACACTTCTATACAGCTTAAAGTGACATTTAAAGGCTTAACTAGGTTAATTAGGTTAACTAGGCAGGTTAGGGTAATTAGGCAAGTTATTGTATAACGATGGTTTGTTCTGTAGACTATCAAAAAAAAAAAAAAATTGCTTAAAGGGGCTAATAATATTGACCTTAAAATGTTTTTAAAAAAATTAAAAACTGTTTTTATTCTAGCCGAAATAAAACAAACAAGACTTTCTCCAGAAGAAAAAATATTATCAGACATACTGTGAAAATTTCCTTGCTCTGTTAAACATAATTTGGGAAATATTTAAAAAAAAGTTAAAATGATTCAAATTCAAAAGGGGGCGAATAATTCTGACTTCAACTGTATATATGCCCCTAGATTGACTCCATATTAATTCTTGTGGCAAAACTCTTAAAGGGCTTTTTTTTTTTAACGAAATAATAAGATGTATTTAATCATCTCTATTTACAATGCCCAGTTGTTTTTATCACCTCCGTCAGACTCAAATGACAGTATCAGCCCAGACACGGTGTTGTGTAACCGGTCCTAAATCCTGTTTGTCGTTCGTCTCCTCCTCACAAGACACAAAAGAGATTAGAAACCTCTGGGTGGAGAACATCAATGTATAAAATCGGAGAGGTCGTTGTAGGTAATGGAGAAATCTAATAGACAGATTGGCAGGATTGAATAATGGCAATCACATCCATCCTCCAAACACCGACCTCTGCCTGAGAGAGAAAGTTTGGGGACGTTACGAATGAACGAAAGGCCAGGATCAAGACGCAGAGAAAGCACGTTTCTCCCACACGAGAGCCGCCGATCAATACGTCAATGTCAGGACTATTCATCTCCGGTCCTGCATGGCCACTGTCCTGCAGAGATTGTGCCAATGCTACAAAACAAAATGCTATTTTTTGTCTCTCTATATGTAAAGAAAGAGGAAAGCAACATGATCAAAATCTATGAAATGCTATTTATTTTACAGATGCATGCGTATTGGCTGATGTTCCAACATTTCTGTTCAACGTAAGTGCACCACATTAACAAAAAATCAGTAACTCTTTATTTTAATATATAATTAACACTATTAATAAACAATTAACTAAGAGTTTTAGCTCAATAAACGACTAATTAGTTGCTTATTAATAGTTAGTAAGGTAGTAGTTGGGTTCAGGTATTGGGATTAGGGATGCAAAATAAGATCAAACTTTATAAGTACTAATAAACAATTCATATCTTAATAATAAGCAGATATATATCCAGTAGTAAATGATTTGATGGTGTAAATTAAAGTGTTACCCAAAATTCAATTACAGTCTTAGCAATTTCAGTAATAAGAATGACAAAATGGTTGGACTTAGGAAAATGTTTGGTTTGCTAGGTGATTTTCTTTCTTCTCCTGGATGTGTACAAGTAGGAAGTGTATCTGAAACGTACAGCAAAACGTAACCCTAAGTAACGAATTTCAGATTTACAAAAATGTGGACAGCACCCTCTGGTGGATTTGTAAAACTACAGGACAGTTGCAATTCTTAATTTACAATGTACTTGTTAATTTATAAATATAAATAAATAAAAATGTATAAATATACTGGATAAATTGCCTGTAAAAATAAATATGCAATTATTAAAAAAAAAAAAAATTGCTAGAAAATGTACAGTATTACTGGAAATTGTGGTTGCTATTAGTACCGTAAAATTTACAAGTGCACTGTAAATTAACAATTACAACTGTGCTATAGTTTTACATCACAGTTGTAATTACCAATTTACAGTGTGCTTGTAAATTTTGCCAGTAATACTGTAAAATTTAAAAATATGCTGTAAATGAATAATTACAATTGTGCTGTAAAACTACAGCACAGTAGTAATTGTTTATTTACAGTGTATTTTTAAATTTTACTGTATGAATTGACAGAAAAAAATAAATGTGCAATTTTATAAAAAAATATTGCTGTAAAATTTACAGTATTACTGGCAATTTTGGTTGACATTACTACTGTACAATTTACGAGTATGCTGTAAATTAATAATTAACATTGTACATTTTACAGCAGGTTTATTATAGTGTGGGATTATGTCAAACATCAAATAAAAAAAAATAGTACATTTCAAAGCACTTCCTGTGACCTTTAACTCAAGCGGCTCGCAGGTACCGACTGTCAGCCTGAAGCAGCTTCAACTCAAGCCTGGCCGAGAGCCTCCAGATCTGGGTGTGCAGGACCGGCCGCCATGGGCTGGATTTATTCACTGCTTGGCACTTTGGAAGATCAGGTTCTCAGCATGGTTCCCAAGAGACATCTGCTCTCAAGATAGAAACCTTGGCAATAATCAAGCCGAGTGTCACTCAAAATGTCCTGGTTGTCCATGCGGCTCAGCCAAACTAGAAGTCTGCACAGGACCGTTACATGCTTCTTAAAGGGATAGTTCACCTCCACCCAAAAACGCAAAGTAAAATAATGAATACTTCTTCAGAAGAAATACATAATAGGAAATACTGTGAAAAATCTCCTTGCTTTGTTAAACATCACTTGGAACTTTTAAAAACAGTCAAATGTATTTTATCTAGAAAAAAATTTGAAAAAATAATCCATGCTTTTATTACCACTAGATTGGACTATTGTAACTCATTATACTTCGGGATTAGTCAGAAAACCTTATCCCGGTTACAATTAGTTCAAAATGCTGCTGCAAGGCTTTTAACAGGTACCAAGAAACATGACCACATTACACCAGATTTACGCTCTTTGCACTGGTTGCCTGTGCACTATCAAGTCACTTTTAAAATGCTTCTCTTGGTTTTTAAATCTCTAAATGGTCTGGCACCTTCTTATCTGTCAGACATGTTAATTGAGCATCAGCCTGGGGTGCGTTTCCCAAAACCATCGTTAGCCAACTAAGGTTGCAAGTTCCGTTGTTACAAACATAGTTCTTTGATTTGCTGTTTCCCAAATCCATCGCTCCAACGAACATTCGCAAACTGCGTCGCAAACTTGAGCCCTTGAAACAACACCTCTGGAGCTGTAGTTAAAAGCATAGTTCCTGCCTGTGTTCTATTCCCACTTATCCCCCCTATGCCCTATTCATTTAGAACATTCTAACATTCAAAGTTGGAATTATTAAAAATAAAAAAGCATTAAGTTAATCTCTCTTAGGTGTAAGTTGCTTTCAAAGTATTTTTACAGTTTAGTTTTAGCGATCTTCATGTTTACAATTGTGCTCCCTTCGCAGTGCACTTTGAAAACATTGATATCATTTTGAACACAGCCTCATGGCGAAAGCTATAGGTATATTTAAAAGCGGAAATTATGTTACATCCCCAAAGCTTGTGAAAATAAAAAACATAGCATACGTTAATTCTTTTATTTTATAGTGGGTTATTTATTAAGTTTCTCTGCTGTATATGACATGGGTCTGTTGGTTAGAACTTTCTGCTGTGGTTTGCATGTGTCAAATTGTAATTTTTTAAAAATAAATAAACAATATCCTAAATAATAATAATAATAATAATAATAATAATAATAATAATAATAATAATAATAATAATAATAATAATAATAATAATAATAATCATCATTATTATTATTATTAATATTATTATTAAAGTAAATATATTCATAATAAATCGCCTCATTATTTATTTATTTATATGATTTATATATGATATTAGAATAGTGTTAGCTTTTGTAAGTGATTTATGTTTTAGAATATGTAATGTTCAACTTCTCATTAATATTAGTAAAGCAAACATTGGCCCTATATGTGCCATTTACATTTATTTTATTTAATATGGAAAGCGAGTGCATGTTTTTACCAAAACTAATATTGGATTTTATTTTAAATGCGTGTTTGTGTAAAACAATATAATTTGCACAAAGAAATGATGGGGTTGTTCTCTAAAGAAGTTACTCCACCCCGTTTAGAGCATCATTAAGGGCGTTTTACGTTATAACTAACGTGGTTGAAGCGATGGATCTGCGACAGAGAAACTAGGGGTTTTGGGAAACACTCGTCACTACATAGTTCTTTTGCCAAACGATGCATCGCACTATGATAGTTCAGCCGCGAGTTATGTCGTTGTTTGGGAAACGCACCCCTGGTCGGTCTCTTCGGTCATCAAACAAGAGACTGTTATGCATCCCTAAGTCGAGGCTGAAATGCAGAGGTCACCGTGCCTTCGCAGTATCTGGTCTTGGAAGTAGGTTGTGGAATGCTCTGCCCCTCTGTGTTAGATCTGTTTCATCCCTGTCTGTTTTAAAATCTAGGTTGAAAACTTACCTCTTTAAATTGGCATTTTATCAGTGAGAATTGTCTGTTTTAGCTATAATTATATATATATATATATATATATTTGTTTTCTCTCTGTTTTGATTTGTACTGTGCAGCACATTGGTCAACCTCTGGTTGTGTTAAACAGTGCTATATAAATAAAATTTACTTTGGCATTGGAAAATATGTAAATTGTGAAAATTAAATTAAATTAAATTTGTGGTCAACTGTGTGAACAGAGGAAAGCATCATGATCAAAACTGTACTGCCAATATAAAAAAAAAATAGTTATGCACTCTCAGAAATAAAGGTGCAAAATCTGTCACTGCGGTTCCTTTTCAAAAGGTACAATTTTGTTCCTAACAGGTCTTTAAAGATACATATTAATACCTAACAAAGTACAAATCTGTACCTCATAATATTTTAAGGGTACAAAATTAAATATTAAAAGGTACAAAAGTGTACCTTAAATGTACTAATGCGCAGCTGTAAAGTACAAAAGTGTACCTTTTGAAAAGGTACCGTCTTAGTGACAGCTTTTGTACCTTTATTTCTGAGAGTGTGGGCAGCAGCTACTGTATTTGGGAAATGTGAAAATAGCAGTATTTTAAATGTAAAAGTGTAAATAGTGTTATTTATGCTCATCTGCAAAGTCAGTTGAATGCACATGGTCAAATTTATGACTTTAACCTTCATAAATGCTAACTTCCAACAAGAGAGACTTGAACACAGCACATGCTCTATCTTAAATCCTAATAAAACACACCTGAACCAGCTAATGAAGGTGTTCAGGCTTACTGAAATCCTCCAGGAAAGTGTGCAGGTTCCCAAGAGACAACTGCACCCGAGTCAGAAAAAAGCCTCTGTCACTCAGAATGTCCTGCATGTCCATGGAGGTCTGTCTATTCCACACCTTCTTAATATTCCTCATGTGTTCACCTGCTGTCTGCTTACAACCAGATCCTTGCCAACCCCACCACATATATTAAAATCTTGCTAAATGTCCTACATTTAACTTTCATCAGAAATCACAAAGAGAGTTTGAAGATAATAATATAAAATGTAAAATATATGCTGGAATAGTTGGCGGTTCATTCTTCTGTGGTGACATTTGAAATAGAGACTCAGCCGAAGGAAAATGAGTGAATGAATCAATTGTGAAAGAGCTAGAGAAAGAGTAGGTAGAGCTGCAAGAAGGTCACTGGTTCGAGCCTCAGCTGGGTCAGTTGGTGTTTCTGTGTGGAGTTTGCATGTTCTCCCCGTGTTCGCGTGGGGTTTCCTCCGGGTGCTCCGGTTTCCCCTACAGTGCAAAGACATGCGGTACAGGTGAATTGGGTAAGCTAAGTTGTCCGTAGTGTATGAGTGTGAATGAGTGTGTATGGATGTTTCCCAGAGATGGGTTGCAGCTGGAAGGGCATCTGCTGCGTAAAACATGTGCTGGATAAGTTGCCGGTTCATTCCGCTGTGGCGATCCCGGATTAATAAAGGGACTAAGCCGAAAAGAAAATGAATGAATGAATGAATGAATGAAAGAGCTACTATAATGTACTGCCCCTAAAAGCAGGAGACCAAGGCTTTTTCACCACAGTGAAGTAGTTGTTTTTCAAAGTCTAAATGCCAACAAATATGGATGCAAGCTAAATATTTTAGCAGATAAAAACATGCTGTGAATTTTGGAAATGATTTCATCTGTCTTCAATACATGTTGACTTTTGGACTTGCTGTATTGGAAACATTTATACGCTGTTGCTGGAATCTATTCATTCATTCATTTTCTTTCGACTTAATAAACTAAATTGTCCGTAGTGTGTGTGTGTGTGTGTGTGTGTGTGTGTGTGTGTGTGTGTGCGCGTGAATGGGTGTGTATGGATGTTTCCCAGTACTGAATTGCAGCTGGAAGGGCATCTGCTGTGTAAAACATATGCTGGATAAGTCGGCGGTTCATTCCGCTGTGGCGACCCCCAATGAATAAAAGGACTAAGCCGAAAAGAAAATGAATGAATGAACTTCAGAATTGAGCCGTGGGACTGATTTGACAGATTGACTGCTGATAGCTGTAGGGATTATAGGCTTGCTCTTCCAAAACAAAACATATTCTTCAGACTGTGAATCTTTTGAAGCAGGGACCAGATCAATTCCTATCACACTTATATAATTGCCTGGCACATCAAAGTTATGGACTTGAACAGACAGGCAAATTGGAAAAGTGTAGTAGTGCAATAAATGGATGATGTTGGCGGATTGAACAACAAAAGTTGAGATGCTGAATTCCTCCATTATCTGAAATCACCCCCCTCAAAAAAATAGCCCGCATTCCAATCCTCCTTTTGGCTGATCGATATAATATCAAAACTCATAATCTATGTTTCTGAGAACAAGTCGAAATGATGATCAACTGAAGTAATGCAAGAACAAAAAGTTTAGTGAAAAAGTTTTGAATAATAACACAAAGTTTTATCTAGATTGTAAAAAATACTGGCTTGGTGGGTAGCACTGTCGCCTCACCAATCAACCTAAATCCCTTCTTACCCGCTGTGCATATGTTATTTTTGTTAAAGTATAGACTCAATAAGATTTGACTTAACTAGACTGCATGTATTTTCAATTTCTACAGGATTCACACACTCTGCAACTTTACTTTTCTCCTATGTTGTGAAAACACTATTGGTTGGGTTTGATTTGCTAGATGATTTTTCTTCTTCTACTGGACGTGTACAATAAATATGTGTATCTGAAACGTACAACAAAACGTACCCTGAGTAACGCATTTCAGATTCGCAAAAATGTATACAGCGCCCTCTAGTGGATTTGCCTTCTGAAATGTTCAACGCAATGTACCTGGAGCAACGTATTTTGTGCTGTGCTTGAGTGGGTGTTTTCCAGTACTGGGTTGGGACTGGAAGGACATCCACTGCGGAAAACATACGCCGGAATAGTTGGCAGTTCATTCAGCTGTGGCGACCTCTGAAATAGAGACTAAGCTGAAGGAAAATAAATGAATGAATTATGAAATTATGGGTAACGCTGTTCAAACATTGGGAAAAACACTGATTGAGTTGTGAAATGATGACAGTGTGATGATTTCCCTTCATTATGAATCAGTATTCTGCACTGATTAGGGTAAATCTGAGATCACATCTGCCTTCTTTCTAACTATAGACAGAATATCTCATGCAGCTAGGTCAGTCTCTGGCCTAGTTGAGATCAGCTACATTTAACATACTGTTGCAAATCTCCCTGCTAATGTCAGCAATGTGATTTAAAATAATATTGATATATTCTGATATTAAGCTTTCACATATAGGACTCATTTCAGAATTGTGGTTACATTTCATCAATGTTTCCATTCATTTTGCTTAAACTGGAAATTTATACAGTAATGTTAAATACTGCTTAAATGTTCAATTTAATTCAAGTTTATTTCTATAGTGCTTTTCACAATAATTAGTGGTGGAATACTTAAGTAAAAGTAGCATTACTTGCCTAAAAATGTAGCGCAAGTAAAGTAAAAGTATCTGTTGTAAATATTACTCAAAGTATGAGTAAAAAGCAGACCTTTCAAAAATACTCAAGAGTAGAGTAGTGAGTATTACGCTGTAAAAAGCTGATGCATTTACATGTCATTTGTGGATGTGTGTAAACGTAACATTCTGTAGTGCATTTAGTTATTGCCCAGCAGGCACACAACATCATAAGACGTTAATCATGGGTTAGATGAAGGTTGTGATGTCAGGTGACCAAAATTCAATGTCTAGTCGGCGTATAAGAACAACAGTATTTTTATGTCCAATAACAACATCAAATGACATTGATTTTTGGTTGATTTTAAGTTAGAAAGTGACCAAAATCCAACATCTTTTGCTCTATCAAAAAATGTACTTGAGTAGAAGTTGAAGTGCTCTTTAAGCATCATACTTAAGTGGAAGTACTAAAGTATTCAACATTTTTTGTACCTAAGTATAGCAAGTAGTTTATTTAAAATTTTACTACTCAAGTACTGAAAGTAAAAGTACAAGTATTGTGTTATGTAGTTAATCAAATCAAATCAAATCACTTTTATTGTCACATCATCAGCAGAACGTGTGCTATGATGAGTGAAAAGCTTAGGTGCTGGCTCCAGACAGTGCAAAATACAGTGCAAAATACAGACAGTGCAAAAAACAGACAGTGCAAAATACCACAACATACTCATATATACAACATATATATATATATATATATATATATATAGTGACAGAGCCATCTGCTGCTCTGGCAGTGATAATGTAAGTTTGGAATGATTTAAAACATTTTTATAATTGTAACGAGTAACGATGCAGCACATAAAAAAATTATCGGAGTAAAAGTATTAAACTCATCGAAAATATGTACTTAAGTAAAAGTAGAAGTAGGAGAAAAAAACAATACTCCAGTAGAGTACAGATACAGCCTTTTAGTACTTAAGTACAGTAGTGAAGTAGTTCTACTTCGTTACTATACATCTCTGTTTATTAGTCAGGTATGGCAACCAAAATCCAACGTTTGATAGAAATCATAGGGGTAACGTACATACAACGTCAAGCTGTAACATGATTAGATGTTGATATTTGGTTGATTTTAGGCTGAACGTTAGACATTGATGGACGTCAACCCGATTTTCATTTCCAAAACAAAATGTAACGTCTCCACGACGTGGGGGTACGTGGTGGACGTCTTGTGTCTGCTGGGTGTTTAAGGCCATTTCTGTCATCATACAGTAAACATCCTTCATCTTCTCATCAGTGACATGCATCTAAACCAGGGGTGTCCAAACTCGGTCCCTGAGCGCCGGTGTCCTGGAGAGTTTAGCTCCAACCCTAATCAAACACACCTGAACCAGCAAATCAAACTCTTACTAGATATACTAGAAACCTCCTGGTAGGTGTGGTGAAGCAAGTTGGAGATAAACTCAGCAGGACACCGGCCCTCTAGGACCGAGTTTGGACATCCCTGATCTAAACAGTCTCTGGGTCATTGTGTGTAAAGATTTTGGACATCTTATTGGATACTTTTAATGCTTCCAAACAGAGGGTACATGCAGGAATCCTACATAAAGGAAATTTCAAAACCTTTTTAAGACTTTTTAAAGACCTTCTCAGATTATTTTAAGACATCATCGCCACTTCAAGTTCTAATTAGTATCAAACCTTTAAACTTAATAAACAGTTGTTAATAAACAGTTGTTAATAAACAGTTGTAGTTAAATAAATAAATGGAGCACAACCGTGCAACATAACTCAGATAAGCTCGGAAGAAACAAAGCTTGAAAGAATAAATTACACGGTTGTTTTCAGGCTTCAGCCACTGATTAAACTCGTTTAAACTAGGAGTACGCAAACTTATATTTTCCCATTCTGCCGTCTGTTTCGCTCTATGGTTTCAATACATGCGGAGAGCAACACATCACCTTCCTGTTTTTGTCACAAATTACGTGACATCACCCGGATTGATGAGATTGGCCAGACAAGCCCTGGCCCAAACCAATCGCATGGATCGAGCACGCTATTGTTAATACTAGCATAAATATATTTATGCTTTTTTGGAGTCAAACACTCTGGACAATGCTTGAACAAAATTTAAGACCTCGTAAAAACGCGATTTAGACTTTTTAATACCTTTTAAGGGCCTTAATTTTCTCATAATCGATTTATTAACTTTTAATATTTTTTAAGACCCCGCGGACACCCTGAAACACTTTGCTGCAATTATAAATCGCCCATGTCTTGAGGTAGTTCATTATGATGCGATTTACTGTACTCTCTAAGTCAGGGGTGTCCAAACTCAGTCCTGGAGGGCCGGTGTCCTGCATAGTTTAGCTCCAACTTCCTCCAACACACCTGCCTGGAAGTCTAGTATACCTAGAAAAAGCTTGATTAGCTGGTTTAGGTGCGTTTAATTTGGGGTTAAAACTAAAATATGCAGGACACCAGCCCTCCAAGACCGAGTTTGGACACCACTGTTCTAAGTGCAATCTGATTGGACGGGAATCACAGGACTGATTTTTATAATCCCCATAGATGAGAACAAAAATAAGTAGTGACTGCAGGTTGAAGGAAATAGTGGAGTAAAAGTACCAATACTGCACTAAAATGTACTCAAGGGAAAGTAAAAGTACACCCCTGCTGAAAAATCCAGCTTAAACCAGCCTAAGCTGGTTGGCTGGTTTTAGCTGGTCGACCAGCCTGGTTTTAGAGGGGTTTTGGCCATTTCCAGGTTGGTTTCCAGCCATTTCCAGCCTGGTCTTAGCTGGTCAGGCTGGGAGTTGACCAGCTAAAACCAGCTTGACCAGCCAAAACCAGCTATGTCCAGCTTAAACCAGGCTGGTCAAGGTGGTTTTAGCTGGTTTAAGCTGGCCATTTTCCAGCCTGACCAGCTAAGACCAGGCTGGAAATGGCTGGAAACCAGCCTGGAAATGGCCAAAACCCCTCTAAAACCAGGCTGGTCGACCAGCTAAAACCAGCCAACCAGCTTAGGCTGGTTTAAGCTGGATTTTTCAGCAGGGACATTTTTAAAACTACTTAGTAAATTACAATTCCTGAGAAAAACTACTCAATTACAGTAGATTTAGTATTTGTAATTAGTTACTTTACACCACCAGTGTCAGATATATGGATTTTAGCAGCTGAAATGACCTGCACTTCAGCTGAGACAAGCCAATTTATTAGTGGTTACTATAAGAGTTTACTCACTTCCACCAGTCGCCTTTCTACAAGATGAAAAGGAGCCAAGGAATATTAGATAACAGCAAGATAACAGCAGCACAGCAGTGGCACAGCTGTCAGACGAGGTCTCCGCTGGGTTTTGTGTGGGCTTGAGTTGAGGCTTCGCTTGTGCGTTTAGCTTGAAATGTGCAGTAGTTGCATTTCCATTGTTGACAGTAAAATGTCAGCGAAGTGCAGATTGGGGAAACTCACAGGACTTCAGCAGCTGTGACTCCAAGCACTCGCCAGTGTAGTGGTTTCAATTTTAGAAACGCAGTTCGCACTTGTTTCATAATTTGACAGATTGCAAGGGCGTTCATGTGAAAAGTTGGGAGAAACTTTGATTGAATTGTGAAATTATGGGTGAAGGTAGGGCTGCACGATTCTGGCTAAAATGAGAATCACTTTTTTTTTTTGGCCTAAAATCAAATCATGATTTTCTCCCGATTCTGTGGATGTAAAATAAAGTTTAATATGAGAAGGCTATTATTATTGTTATTCTCAAACATATGGGCCCAGTTTCACAAACAGGGTTTAGCTTAAGCCAGGACTACCCCTTAGTTAAATTAGGATATTTAAGCCACATTTTTAAAAACAGCCTTAAAAAATACATTACTAGTGTGCACCTGTAGACAAAAAAATGACACTGACATATTTTAAGATATCTCACTGCAAGTTATTTTCAGTTGAGACAGCTCAAACATGCAATTTAATCCATGACTAGCCTTAAACCATGTTTGTGAAACCGGGGGATGGTAAAACAACAATAATAATTTTAGGCCTGTGTGTCGGTTGGTTAAAATGCTAAATTTTGTATAGACTTGGAACGGTGGACTTAAACAGACTTTAAATATGCCCTGGTTGTTAATTCACAGTAAAGTGACGACATCAGAATACAACTACTCATAATTCTGATGTTGAATAATAATTGTGTTTGAGACACACGCTTGTCATTTGTCATTGACAACATTATTAGACCTTTTTTCACTGGTAAAATGAGACATTTGTGATTATCAAATTCCCTCTTGAATTCTATTCAACATTATATAGGCTAGAGCAGTTATATTGACCAAGTAAATGTTTATTTTCATGCACAACACTTTGTGTTCGCTATGAAAGAAAAAAACATACACGCAAATCATACTTCCCACGCGGCTCCCAAACACTATGTGCAACAAACTGAACGTTTTTTACAATTTTATTACCTGTTATTCACAGCCTATGCAGGTTCTGTTCACTAAAGTAGACATTCGAGGGACGTGCGCATCCTCTTAGTAGTAAAAAAAACAGTGCGTCAGCTCACGTGTGATTTTGCGGTCGCGAATACATCATTACATTAAGACAGAAATGAAATTTTGGGGTGAAATATACCTTATAAATACAGTATGTGACTCTTTCAACACCATTTGGAAGTGTCCATGTTGCTGAGCAATGTATATAAAACAATATTAGGACTTGTGCGACCGCCTTTGCTTCTCTCCTGACCTTGAAAATATAATTGGCTGAATCTTAGAAAAGCTGAATTAAGATCGTGTGTAGGGTCGAATAGATTCAATTCAATTCACCTTTATTTGTATAGCGCTTTTACAATGTAGATTGCGTCAAAGCAGCTTCACATAGAAGATTATAGTGAATTGAAAAGGTGTCAGTTCAGTTTTTAGTGTTTAAGTTCAGTTCAGTTTAGCTCAGTTCAGTGTGGGTTAATAATCACTACTGAGAGTCCAAACACTGAAGAGCAAATCCATCGATGCGCAGCTCTACAGATAACGAACCATGCAAGCCAGTGACGACAGCGGTGAGGAAAAAACTTCACCATAGAGATCCAAATCTTTTTTTTTTTGATCAATCGTGCAGCCCTAGGTAAAGGTAATCAAATGTTTTAGAAACTTTGATTGAGTTGTAGGTGGCACAGTGGCTCAGTGGTTAGCACTGTGGCCTCACAGCAAGAAGGTCACTGGTTTGAGCCCCGGCTGGATCAGTTGGCATTTCTGTGTGGAGTTTGCATGTTCTCCCCATGTTGGTGTGGGTTTTTCTTCGGGTGCTCCGGTTTCCCCCATAGTCCAAACACATGCGCTATAGGGGAATTGATGAACTAAATTGGCTATAGTGTGTGAATGTGCTATGAATGTGTGAAAACTGCTATTATTAAGTGATACTTGTCATCATCAGAAAGATAAATTAATAAAAAGCAAAACAAAGTGATTAACCCTCAGTAAGAGCAGTCATCTTTCAGGGGATTTCTCATTTGCACGCTACATTCTAAATCCCAGCTTAATGCAGTGAAAACGGCGCTGAATATCAAACATCTGTCTGTTTCACTTGCAGCTCTGGCATTTGTAACACCCCTGACAATTCCTCCGAGATCTCCAAGCCTTTGGGGTTTTCTGCCTGCTGCGATGCTTCACTTCTGATGGGAGAAGAACAGATGCGTGTGTGTGTGTGTGTGTGTGAGATTTTCTCATCTTTCATGTCAGCCACTTCTGATGACATTTAGTACTGTTTGCACTCTTATTCTCATCAGAGCAAATGTCAGAGATGACACTGGTGACACACTGATGACAGCACTCTTGTCTGAGGAAAGACATTTATCGGTTTAAAAAAAAAAACGAGATAGATTAGAGACCCTGAATTAGGTGAAATGATATGTGCTAATTGATATTCCAGCGAGACTGGTGCGGCTCACAGCGGTTTCCATCAAACATTTTTATTTGCATTTTGTAATATCGCATTTAAAATATGCTTAATGGAAATGTAAAGATGCTCATACATTTTGAAAATGTGCATAATAAAACTTAATTTTTTTTGATATTCTATTTTTGAATAGTATTCTTTGTATACAAATGTGCAATTTCTGCTTTTATTTTCTTTTTTAAAAGAGTTTTATGAATATAAATGAACATTTAACCCTGAAAACGTACCCCTGGATACATTTCTTGAAAGCGCCAAATATTTCCCAGGAGCTACGTTTTTTATGCAGTTTTTGTTTTCGCGAATGCACCAGAGGCCGCCGTGTACGCTTTTTCAGATGTCAAATTTCCAACATTATGAAGCTGCAGACCCAGAGACCCAACCCCACGTTCAGACCTGCACGCTCAGACGGCTAGACCTGCACTTGCAGACCTATCTTTTTCTCAGACAGTGCCACCTGCTGTTTGATCGCCTAACCTGAATTCAACTGCTTATAAACTATTTACTTATTAACCCACGCTACTTTTCTACTATAAAATATTACGCTATGATTGAATACATTATTATATAAAACATTAAACATACTAGTTTATTTATTTTTATTGTAATTTTATTAATTGTATTTGTAAATAGATATTGATCAGTTACTTCAATATTTTCAGTTATTTATTGTTTTTTTAATCATTAAGGATTTATCACAGCGTTTAGTATTGAGTTGAGGAAATGAATATTTTCTCTTTCTTCACATACAATGAATTATAGTAGTCGGAGTAATTTTCTCACAACAAACTTTATTTTTGGGTATTTTTTCATGAGGTCCTACAAGTCAACGAGCTGTAAACAATGCAGAGAAAAATGGTGAAAAATAATAATTGCATCATATTTATTACGTAGAAAATAACATCAAATAAAATAAATGCTGTAGATTCTTATTAAGGAGATTTTTCATTTCTTGAGCAAAATACAGTGGAAATATCTGCAGCATTTGGTGAACTGTATCAGTGTTGGCAGAGACCCCCCTTTTTCAATAATAATATTCATTCATTCATTTTCTTTTCGGCTTAGTCCCTTTATTAATCTGGGGTCGCCACAGCGGAATGAACCACCAACTTATCCAGAACATGTTTTACGCAGCGGATGCCTCTCCAGCTGCAACCCATCTCTGGGAAACATCCATACACACTCATACACTACGAACAATTTAGCCTACCCAATTCGCCTGTACCGCATGTCTTCTTGAAACCCATACGAAGTCGGGGAAAACATGCAAACTCCACACAGAAACGCCAACTGGCCAGCATTTGCTATAAATGCTCGTGTTGTTTAAAGGTACAGTTTATATATCTGACTGTTTGTATTAAAGGACAAAATTGTATTACAAATAGTATATAAATATATTTATACATTTTAAAAGAATTGTTGTGCTGTGAAGAAAATATAAAACTGTATGGAAAGAATGCCATATCCCAGTTTTGCGCATAAATCTACATTACATCTTTGGATGGACACACAGCTACTGACTCAGTGGGTGTGTTTACATGCAGCTCAATAATCTATAAATTGACTGCTCAATCGAACTGAAAAGCCAGCATGTAAACACCCTTATCAACCTGATTGCGCTTCATCCCAATGGAAATCCACCCGTGCGTGTAGACCTGAGGTAATCTGATCAACAGGAGAAAATGTGAAGTAGATTTTAAATCACATTTAGCAATACCCTAGGCAGAATGCAATGGTGCAAACCGCTGTACATCTTAAATAAAGCATCCAGTGGAAAGATCTTGTCAGTGGAGGAGACCAAATAAAAGATAAAAATTCTAATGAAAAGCCTGTAACCTATGGCTTTCTCCACTACTGTTAGACTTATTAGCAGATGTTGTGGGCTTGTTTTGTTCAGATTATATATATATATATACACACACACACTGTTTATTTTTTTCCCTAATTTCTGTTTAACGGAGAGAAGATTTTTTTTCAACACATTTCTAAACATATTAGTTTTAATAACTCATTTCTAATATTTATTTATTTAATACTTATATTTATTTTATCTTTGTCATGATAATATTTGACTAGATATTTTTCAAGACACTTCTATACAGCTTAAAGTGACATTTAAAGGCTTAACTAGGTTAATTAGGTTAACTAGGCAGGTTAGGGTAATTAGACAAGTTATTGTATAATGATGGTTTGTTCTGTAGACTATTGAAAATATATATAGCTTAAAAGGGGCTAATAATTTTGTCCTTAAAATGGTTTTTAAAAAAATTAAAACTGCTTTTATTCTAGCCGAAATAAAACAAATAAGACTTTCTCCAGAAGAAAAAATATTATCAGACATACTGTGAAAATTTCCTTGCTCTGTTAAACATAATTTGGGAAATATTAAAAAAAAAAAAAAAAAAAAAAAAAAAAAAAAAAAATCAAAGGGGGGGGCTAATAATTCTGACTTCAACTGTATATACACAGAATATAAGAATATATATACAAAAATAAGACTGCTTATCGTACTACAGGAATAAGAATTACTAAATTTCGTACAGGAATAACAGCGCAGTCTGTGCATTAGAATATTCTTTTTATGTACTTTCCTTGGCGATGGCGTAATGATAGTGTAATGATGACATGTTTATTTTCAGCTCCATAAGGCTTAAATAAAAATGGTGTTTTCCAATGAAGATAAGAGTTTGATCAAAGGTTTACAAGAACTGAAAGTCTGCAGTGCTTCACGTTCTTTTTTCGACTAAACTGGACAAAAAAAGCTAGATTGGATTACTTGTTGGTGAAAATTGATTGCGCTGGATCTGTATGTCGTGTGGCGGTGAGTGCACATCCACGCACTGCCCGTACTGTTGAAAATTTCACCACTGTTGAAGACATGGTACTGAGCCAAGCAGACGCACCACGCACCCATCGCACTGTCTGACAGATTGCAGGGTAGTCTGACAATTAATGACTCCGATATGTAAACGTTGCTTTATTTTTGTGCGCGCTAATTTAGTTTGCAAGTAATAACATTGAAGCGTTCTGTCAATATTTGGGTTATTGTAATGCTGTGATATAAATCAGGTGAGGTGGTATAATTTCATCTATTTGCCATCTACTTACAAAATAAAATTAAAGTTGGAGGTATTTTGACGAAATTCTGACAGAATTAATTTTACTTGAATTTTTTGAAACATGGTGTTTATATATATGCACTTTATTTGAATACTATTGTCTTGAAAAATAACTAGTAAAATATTATGTGCTGTCATCATGGCAAAGATAAAAGAAATTACTTATTAGAAATTAGTTATAAAAGCTATTATATCTAAAAATGTGTTGGAAAAAAACCTTCCCTCTGTTAAACAGCACTTGGGAAATATTTGAAAAAGAATAAATAAATAACTAAAATTGCAAGAAATGTTATCATCATTTGTATGCATTTATATTAATTCTCCAAAGCTTTCTTCTGTCCTATCGTCCTGCTTTAAATCTCCTGTACCGATCTGTTTTCACCTACTAGGTAGTTTTTGTTTTCTTTTCTTTTACTGCTTATCAATAAAAACTCACTGAACTCTGCAATGGAGTCCTCGCCTCATCCCCTACACACAAACCTGACAGTGTGCTGCAGAATACCATCAACGTTTTTATTACTTCATTCTGCGATGCTATTAGAGCAGAAATTCCTCCAGCTTTATAAAACCATGTCCATCCATTCATTTTCCAAACCACTTGTCCTCTTCTGGGTTTCTGGAGTCTGTCCCAGCATCTCAGGACAAACACAGGGAAACACCCAGAACAGATGGCCAGATACATGCAGAGCCATCCAGATACATTAGAAAACAGTGTTTTCCTTTCAAAACACAGCCATTCCAGCTATTTCAAGCATTTATTTTTCAAAAGCTGCTAGTTCATGGTGAAACCTGAACTCGGACATGATGTTTTCATGCGTTTATCGATTACATTTCTCAACATTTACTATTGCGTTTCCAAAATGTTAAAGCCAACTGGTCAAAAGATGTTTTGGACAGCAATTTTCTGTCATCTTTGCAGGAATATGAAGATTGTACAAAGTAAAAGGTGACCACAAAGCCATAGTCATAAGTGTCAATTTAATGAAATTGAGATCTAAACATCACCTTGAAGCTGTATAAACAATATTTCCATTGATATACAGTTTGTTAAAATTGGACTATATTTGGCTGAGATTTAAAAATCTGACATCTGAGGGTTAAAAATCTAAAGGGTTAAAAGTGTTTTGCATTGCACATTGTTAATCAAAAATTGAGTTGTGATACATTTACAATAGGTCATTTAAAAATGAATAATTTCTTCTTGTGGGTGTGTACATAAAGGATGTGTATCTGAAACGTGCAACAAAACATACCCTAAGTAACGCATTTAAGATTTGCAAAAATGTCAACAGCACCCTCTAGTGGATTTGTCATCTGAAACATGCAATAAAATGTACCTGGAGCAATGTATTTTTTTTCCTTTTACTCTACTTACAAGTTTGAGCCTCAAAATGTCATGTTAGCTTTATTTCTATAACACTTCAAAGTAGGAAAATCAAGAATTAAAGATGCAACCTTTACTAAACATGAAACCAGCTCAGATTCGACTGTAACTAATGTCATTTATCATCGCAAATCAGTAGCAAGAGTCTTTTAAACTTCAACTAACCAAGCCATTAAAGCATCACCTGGAAGCTGTGTAAATAATGTAATTTAATGTGTATTGATATAGCGCATTTATTGTGTATGGCCATACACCCAAAGCGCTTCACAATCATGAGGGGAGTCTCTCCACACCACCACCAGTGTGCAGCATCCACTTGGATTATGCGACGGCAGTCACAGGACAACGGCGCCAGTGCGCTCACCACACACCAGCTATAGGTGGAGTGAAGAGACAGTGATAGAGCCAATTCGGTGGATGGGGATGATTAAGTATGATGGGTAAGTGCCAATTGAGGGACTTTGGCCAGGACACTGGGGTTTCACCCCTACTCTTTACGAGAAGTGCCATGGGATTTTTAATGACCACAGAGAGTCAGGACCTCGGTTTAACGTCTCATCTGAAAGACAGCACCCACTGACAGTATAGTGTCCCCTTCACTTTTACTGGGGCATTAGGACTCACACAGACCGCAGGTTAAGCACCCCCTGCTGGCTTCTCTAACACCACTTCCAACAGCAACCTAGTTTTCCCATGTGGTCTCCCATCCAGTTACTGACAGGGCAGGGTGATATGGCTGTGGCTATAAATAACGTTTCCATTGCAGTACAGTTTGCTAGAATTGAACAATATTTGACTGATATTTGAAATCTGAGGTTTGAAAAAAATCTCAATACTGAGAAAATCACCTTTAAAAGTTAAATAAAGTGTTTTGCAGCGCACATTACTAATCAAAAATTGAGTTTTGTGTGTATTTTAGTGTGTATGGGTGTTTCCCAGTGATGGGTTGCAGCTGGTAGGGCATCCACTGCGTAAAAAATATGCTGGATAAGTTGGTGGTTCATTCTGCTGTGGCGACACCAGATTAATAAAGGGACTAAGCCGAAAAGAAAATTAATGAATAGATTAATATTCCCTCCAGAACTGTCTTGAGCATCTGTCTGCGCTCCCAAGGAGCGTCTCAGACCTCCAAAAGCCACAGAACATTCATTGCATTTTCTCTTCTGAGGTGCAACTCATTTATTATGATGGCTTCTCCTACTGCTCAAAACGACATTTTTCCATCTGATATTTGTCACCAATTTATTAGAAAGTAACATTTTTGTTCTCTTTGACTTTTAAAAGTGAGAAAATCACCTTCAAAAGTTAAATAAAGTGTTTTGCAGCGCACATTACTAATCAAAAATTGAGTTTTGATACATTTACAGTAGGTCATTTAAATATATATATATTCTTATGGATGTGTACACGAAGGACGTGTATCTGAAACGTACCCTATATAATGTATTTTAGATTTGAAAAAATGCAGACAGCGCCCTCTAGTGCATTTGTCATCTGAAACGTGCAACTAAACGTACCCGGAGCAATGTATTTTTCCTTTTACTCTAGTTTTCCAAGTTTGAGCCTCAAAATGTCATGTCAGCTCTATTTCTACAGCGCTTCAAAGTATGAAAATTAAGAAATAAAGATGCAAACTTTACTAAACACAAAAACAAGTTAAGCAAATCAGTATCAAATGTCTTTTAAACTCTAACTACCCAAGCCACATCATCTCAAAGCTGTATAAATAACGCTCCCATTGCAGTACAGTTTGTTAGAATTGGACAATATTTGACTGAGATTTGAAAAGTCTGAAATCTGAGGGTTAAAGCAAAATCATAATACTGAGAAAATCACCTTTAAAGTTAAATAAAGTGTTTTGCAGTGCACATAACTAATTAAAAATTGAGTTTTGATATATTAACAGTAGGTAGCTATTGAAAATAAGAACATTCTTCGCGCTTCTGGATGTGTACATGAAGGATGTGTATCTGAAACGTGCAACAAAACGTACCCCAAGTAACGCATTTCAGATTTGCAAAAATGTAGACAGCACCCTCTAGTGGATTTGTCATCAGAAACGTGCAATGAAATGTGCCCGGAGCAATGTATTTTTCCCTTTTTATCCACTTAGAAATAGAGCTGACATGATATTTTGAGGCTAAAACTTTTATCGCGCTTCAAAGCAAGAAAATTATGAATCAAAGATGCAACCTTTGCTAAACATGAAACCAGTTCATATTGGGCTGTAAATAGTGTCATTATTCATCTCAAATCAGTATCAAGTCTTTTAAACTCCAACTAAACAAGCCAAAAAAGCCACATCGACAAGGACTCCAACCAAACTCCATCCAATGAAAAAATCCTCTCCGGCTGAGATTCAGTTCTCCAAGCAAATGATCATGGCGAACCAAAATGTCTTGTTCACACACCACCACAATAGCGGCCCGAGTGCGGTCCGCTCTGTTATAGTGCATTTCATTCTTTGTGACTATCATCTGTAACTATCGAGATGGTAGGTAATGTCCATATCGTATCATATTTGACAACAAGAGTCTAGTAAAGGTGTGAATTCTTCATTAAACAACATTAGCTTTTATATCTTAATGCTAACTTCACAACTATATGTCATTATTTTGGTCCCCATGAGAAATAGTCTCATAAATCAGACAGAATATGCAGTCTGTACAATATAAAAATCATTACATTTATGGAATGTCCCCATAAAGGTAGCTGTGTGTGTGTGTGTGCTTGTTGCTTGTTTTTATCTCCCGGTAGGGACTTGAGCACAGACTCATGAAGACGTATGGGTCCCTGTGGGTAAATATGGTCATAATTCACACAGAATGAAGTATTTTGAAAATGTAAATATGCAGATTGATTCCTGGGGTATATAATATACGGTTTGTATTGTAGAAACATTGTTACATCTATGAAAGTCCCCACTGGGATATAGGAGCGTGTGCGTGTGAGCGCAGGTCATGGACTTCCAGGAACTCTGGTAATCCATTTCTGTAGTTTCTCCGCCGTCTGCAGACTAATGAGGGGATCTCTCAGATGTTCTTCAGTACAGAAATAGCAGTGGTAAAAATACCCCAGTAGCACCATGTCACCTGGTCCTGAACTGCCTCAGATCTCTTACTGTATCATCAAACACTGCTCTATTCTCTTGTGTTTTTTCTCCACAACATCTTCAAAAGCACACACATAACTCACTGGCGTTTTGTACTGGACTGGACACATTTATGGATTCAGGTTTACTGATCAGAGTTTATGGCCCATATTTTAAGGTTCCCATCATAGATCATCATACATCAGTGGAGATGGCCAAGGAGAGCGGGAAGGTTTTTGCGAGTATAGTAGACCCTAAATGTAGGCATGCGAGTTGGAAAACTGCCCACTCAGACCATAAGTTTCATTTATGTCTAAAGCTATTATACATTAATCCCTGAATATCCTATGACAAAATCTATATACATACAGAGAAAAGATGACACTTGTCAAGACTAATCGAAAGCACTCTCTGTTGAATAAAAGAGAGTTTAAATATTATTAATTATATTGATTTACTGTCACACAACTTCTTGGCTAGTATAATTGTAAATTAAGAGTCGCAACACACTTGTGGTCAGCTAAAACTGCATTTTTTTTTTGCATTTAATTAGAGGAGAGATGCCCAATCTAGTGCCTGCGGGCATAGATGGCCCCATGGTAACCTTTGATTTGGCCCACCATCTCATCTGAGAACTGAGAGAGAATGATGGGGAGGTGCTTGGGGAGAACGATTTTCACTATTTTATCCATTGGGAACCGATTGGATTGTTGAAAGATTGACAAATTGATGAAATCAGAGCAGAAACAAGACACGCACTGATAACCCTGCCCTAAAGGAAAGATAGCCCCACCCTAAATGACTGATAGCCCTGCCCTAAATTATCGATAGCCCCACCCTAAAGAACTAATCTCCCCACCCTAAAGGCTTTCCATGTGACCAGAAGGGAAGAAAATCATTTCAAGGCGGAGGAAAGGTAACATTTTTGATTGAAGTTTGAGTGCAAATTATTTTTTACAAAATAATGCACAGATACATTTCTTTATAACAAAAACTACGAAATACATCAAAAGAATAAGAAAAGTACATTTTGATTTCATGGCGACTTCAAGACTGAGAGAACAGCTTCGAAAATTAATTTGAAACACAATCAATTGGACCAATACAACCAATTTAGATCAATTGGACATTTGCAAAAAATATGACATTAAGGATTAGGGGTGAGGTTTGGGGCAGACCTCCTTATATTGTTTGTTTATTTACATCCTCATTAGCCACTACCAATGTTCCGGTTACTCTTCCTGAGGTCCAAAAAATAAAAAGACAAAATTAAATCAATAAATTATAACAATCGAAACCAATACCAAAACCAAATTTTACTTTAACTTAACCCTAACCCTGATCTAACACTAACATAACCCTGACCCATAACATAACCCTAACATAACCTAACCCTAATATAACCCTAACCTAACCCTAGCATAACCCTAACCTAACCCTAAATCGAACCTAATCTAACCCTAACAGAACCCTAGCATAATCTAACCCTAACCTAACCACAACATAACCCTAACCTAACCCTAACATAACCCTAAATCTAACCTAACCAAACCCTAACATAAACCTAACCATAACCTAACCGCAACATAACCCTAACCCTAACTTAACCTTAGGATAACCCTAACTCTACCCTAACCCCAACATAATCCTAAAATTAACCAAACGCTAACCTAACCTAGCCTAACCCTATCATAACCCTAAATCTAACCTAATCCTAGCATAACCCTAACCTTAACCCTAACCTAACCCTAAATCTAACCTAACCCTAGCATAACTCTAACCTAACCCTAAGATAAACCTAACCATAACATAGCCCTAACCTAACCACAACATAACCCTGACCTAACCTTAGGATAACCCTAACTCTAACCTAACACCAACATAATCCTAAACTTAACCTAGCCCTAACCTAACCCCAACAAAACCCTAACCCTAACCTAAGCCTAATCTAACTTAACCTAAATCTTAAGTTTTCATACAAATTAAATTGTATGCATTTGTATGAATCAGATGAATTTAGCTACTTCTCTGGCAATAAGAAAATTTTTTTGTTTCCTTATGAAATCAGGCTGGAATTCTCTATATATGCAAGAAATGAAGAGCAAATGAGCATGGATTGCAGCATCTTCACTGAAGTTATATGTGTGCTCTTATCATTTTATGAAATAGGAGTCATTCTGTAGCCGTATGAGGATATGAGCCCTCATCTGTTTTCAGTATTGTTAACCTCAGGCTGCTTTATGTCATCTACCCACTTATTAAACTTTGACGGATGAGCCACTGACAAAAGATGGTAATTGCAACACTGTAAAGTGGTGAAACTGCCTTTTTTTTTAATCACTTTTATAGGCTTCACATTACATAATCGAAAATTCAATAAAAACACTGGAGACCAGACAGGAGAAGTATAACACCAGTGTGAGTCAGGCCAGACTTCTGTGTTGGAGATAAAGGTGGATTCTGGTCACACAGACAGCGATTTAGCGGATTTATTTCAGGTCTGTTAGGCTGTCTGTTGCTGAAGGGTTTCTTTCTTACTTTCATTCTAGTGAATCTGAAGATCT